>JARGCV010000007.1:21385000-21940000 GCA_034064705.1 Bothrops alternatus | reverse complement strand
ATTTTAAGCCACCTAGAGTCACTTTTTGGTGGGATGGGCTGCTATAGAAATATGATAAGTAAGTAAATAAGGAAAGTGCCACAGATTCTCTATACTTTGCTGGTGCTCCCTCAATGTGATGCTCTTATGCAAAGCTCAGTCTAAATAACTGAACATAGTGGCCCTCACCAACACTGACAGGACAAACTACTGTATATACAGTAAATATAGTGCTAGCTCCACTCCCTTTGGCACTGAAGAAGTCTGGTTGTCAACATTGCGATGATCTTGGCTTCATTTTTGCTTCATTTTTGGTTGCCACAGTACTGAGAGGGGGATGAGTGGTTTTAAGGTTAGACTAAATAATTTGTCCCATGGGAACCAAGGTCATAGCTGCCTGACTTTTGGTAGGCTGAGCCTTCGTTAGAAAGCCCGCCAAAGTATTCTATTGGGGAACATGGATAATTACATAGTGCTGGGGTGAGAAATTCAACTTTGTAACATTGTAACGCTTGGGAGGGAACTCCAGACTTGGTTTCACTTTTGACTGTGCTGATACTTTATAGCCAATAAACATAGTCTTAAAAGAAATCTCTTGCCTTGGAGTTCTGCTTTTACTGGTCTCATCTATCGGAATCCTGACACTGGTATCACAATGTCTGCAAGCAAAGAATCAAGCTCAGAGAGCACCAAGGAGTCCCCTGTTGTATATTCTGTTAACATCCATATGACTGTTTGCAGATTAAGAGTTCAGTTCCTTCATATATCTCTAAGTGTGCTGCAGCTGGCAAAAAGGCCAACACAGTGCTAGACTGCATTAACAGAGGGATAGAATCAATATCATGTGAAGTGTTAATACCACTTTATTATTGCCTTGGTAAGGCCACACTTGGAATACTGCATCCAGTTTTGGTCACCATGATGTACAAAAAGATGTTGAGACTCTAGAAAGAGTACAGATAAGAGCAACAAAGATGATTAGGGGACTGGAGGCTAAAATATATAAGGAACGGTTGTTGGAATTGGGTATGTCTAGTTTAATGAAGAGAAGGATGAGGGAGGACATGATAGCAGTGTTCCAATATCTCAGGGACTGCCACAAAGAAGAGGGTGTCAAGCTATTCTGCAAAGCACCTGAAGGCAGGACAAGAAGCAATGGATCAAAACTAATCAAGTAGAGAAGCAACCTAAAACTAAGGAGAAATTTCCTGACAATTAGAACAATTAATCAGTGGAACAACTTGCCTCCAGAAGTTATGAATACTCCAAAACTGGAAGTCTTTAAGAAGAGATCAGACAACCACTTGTCTGAAATGATATAGGGTTTTTTGCCTGAGGAGGGGTTGAACTAGATGACCTCTAAGGTCCCTTTCAACTCTGTTATTCTATTCTAATAGTGAGTGCACTATTAAAGATATATGAAGGAACAGAACTCTTGATTTAAAGCAGTAGAAGTATTCCAGTAAAGAAAAAGAAATCTAATTATTCTAGCTGTGAAGGGGGAAAAAAAACCAATCTAGCACAATGGGAAATTAAATTGTTGAAATTCACATTTAAAATGCTCCCTGAATAAAAAGGTGTAGTATTTTAATGGATCTTTATTTTCATTTCATATCCCAGTGTCAGGCTGAATTCATGCTCATAAAATTCTATTAATTTCAAAGCAACTCACTGTAACATAATTTCCAAAACAGCTAATCTTTTTATTGTGGCTTTGCAAAAGAAAGTGTCTTGTGATAAAAACATGGCATTCTGTACTGTGACAGAATGGAGAGAATAAATACCATCTGCCATTCTGTCATGTGATCTTCCAACCATACAGACTATTTGTGATAACTTGAGATAGGAAAAGAGCTTGGGACACACACATACACAGTTTCAGGGGCTAAGAATCTGGCAGGGAGCTCATAGTATTCAGCTCTGAAGGGAAGAAGAAATAAAATGACTTGTGAATAAAGATGCCATTTGGCAGTCTTGGGTTGCTGAACAAATACAGAATTCAGGATGATTTTGGCATACAAATTGCTATGCAGGGAGGAATATGAAAGGATATGGAACTATCTGGCTAGCTCAGATTTCCAGAGACATAAAAAGTTCAATTCAACCTAAAGAAGATCAAGGTTGTTGTAGCCATAGGAGATTGCTATGGTAGCAGGCAGGCCTAGACATGTTGGTGCCCTAAGCAAAAGTCACTTTCTGGCGCCCTCTATGTTCTGGCTCATCTTCAAATTTTATTAAAAATTTCAAAGAGCCACTCTCTTGTTTCTTTTTTCTTCAAGTTGAGCTTTATACATGATTTTCAGCCCCAGATATTTTTTTTCTTTTCTGGGACATTTTCTTTCTTTTTTTAAAAAAAATTATTTATTCTTTTTTCACTGTACAACAAAAACAAAAATAAAAATACATTTTTTCCCTTAACAGTACTGTGTTATACATCTCATATATATTATTTACAATTATTTACATTAGTAATCATATCTTTTTGTTTCTCTGTTCTAGCCAATCATAACATTTGTTCCATATCTCGTAGAATTCTGTTGTCTTTTAGTTCTAGCGTAAGTTTGTTCATTTCCGTGCATTCTAGTATTTTATATATAATCATATCATTTGTAGGTATGTTTTCACCTTTCTAACACTGGGCATATACTATGCGGGCTGCTGTTAATATATGTACAATGATGTATTGGAGTTGTTTTTCCATCTTTAAATTTATTATACCCAAAAGAAATAGTTCAGGTTTGAGTTCAATTTGCACCTTTGTTATCTCCTGTATCCAGTTCCTTATCCGTTCCCAATAGATCTTTGCTTTAGGGCACAGCCACCACATGTGATAGAATGTTCCCTCTTTATTTTTGCATTCCGGATTCATATTTTTGTACATTTTAGCCAATCTCGCCAGTGTTAAATGCCATCTATAGAACATTTTATATTGATTTTCCCTATATGCAGTTGACAATGTCAATTTACAATTTCTGTTCCATAATCTTTCCCATTCTTCCAGTTTTATATTTCGGCCCACATTTCGTGCCCATGCTATCATTGGCCCTTTCACTATTTCTTCCTCCAAATCTACCTCTAATAAATATTTATACATTTTTGTTAAAAAATTTCCTTCCTTACCTGTTAAAATTTTATCCAATTGCTGTGGGGTCAGATTTATTCCGTGCTCTTCCATATCCTTACTTTGTTTAGATTGAATCTATAAGTATGGCCACCAATTTATAATTATTCCCTGTTCTTCTAATTCTTCTCTTGATTTGAGGTTTCCTTGGTTATCTAGTAATTCTTTGTATCTAATCATCTTTTTTTTAATCTAATGTGTTAGGGTGAATCATTGCCTCCATTGGTGAGATCCAATTTGGGATTTTCATATAGTGTCTTTTTTTAACTTTTTTCCATGTCCGAATCAGCGCATCTCTTATCTGATGTTGATAAAAATATGTGTGTGTTGTGTTTTCCCCATAAAAAGGCATGCCAGCCAGCCTGCAGGTCATGCCCTTCAATCATTAAAACCTTTTATTGTCTAGGTTTATCCAATCCTTAATCCAGAGTAATCCAGCTGCTTGCTTTTTTCTCTTTTCTAGGACATTTTCACCTTATTTACACAGCAAATAATTTTAATTACATCAGCATCTATTGTTGTCATTGTCGTTTGTCATTGTACTGATTCTTCTGTCAAGAATCCTGAACAAGTCAGGCCATGATTTTTAAACATCAAAAACATCTGTCAGGCTACCTCACTTCCTTTACGTGGACAATTTTGCTGCTGTGTGGAAAAACACCATCTAAAATGGAATCTCTGCTCAATTCTGTCCAAATGTACGCTATATACAGCCAAAGTATTGCAATGGAATATGGATTGGACAAATGTGTCACTCTTCCATCAAAAAGGGAAAGATAGTAAAACTGGAAGAATTGAAACACCCTATGAAAATAACATCAAGAATCTGGATGAAGATTTTATTCATTTATTTATTTATTAAGAAAATGTATATGGTTGCCAATTCACTCACAGTGACTATGAGCAGCTTACAAAGATAAAATTCCAGTAAAAAAACAGTAAACCCCCGACCCCCTGGTTACAACAATAAAACCAGCCACTCTGGAGTCCTCAGGCCCATTGGCATGTCTTCAGGGCCTTGCAAAAGAGTGTCAACGTGGGGCTAATCTTTTTTTCTTCAGATCATTACAAATATCTGGGCATTCTTCAAGATGACAACATCAAGCACACGGAAATAAAAAAACAGAATAAAAGTTAATACATCATAATAGTGAATATCCTAAAGTTTAAACTCAGTGGAGAAAATACTCCTGGGCAATTCCAGTTATTACATATAAAACTGGAATAGTGGACTTGGCTCAAGAAGAATGAAAAGTCCTGGATAGGAATACCAGAAAAATAATGATATTGAATCATGCCCTTTATCCATGTAGTAATGTTGACATCTACTTACCAAGGAAAATAGGTAAGTTGTAAGTACACCAAACAGTTGAAGAAGAAGAAAGGGCATTGGAAGAATATCTGAAGGACAGTAAAGAAGATGCGCTGAAGATAATACAATATAAAAGCTTACTGAATACCAGAAACCAAATTGGCCTATAACAAAGTGACATTGACCCATTTCAGTAGCTTGACCAGATTATATATGGCAAAAGCATGCTTGAATCAAAGCATTTTACTATAGGTCTTTTCTGTGGTAGTTCCACCTTCTGGAATATTGCTTCTCCAGTAATATGTGCATTCCCACTTTACTGAAATTCCAGAAAAAGGTTAAAGGTATTTTATTTAAATATTCTTTTGGTTCCAGCTGAATATGGGCCTTACTTTGGTTTTATGGGTTTCCTCTTGCCTTTCTCTGTTTTTTTTTTTTTTGAAAGCTGGATTTATCTATCTGTTATTACACTTTTTGATTTTGATTTGGGTTTTGTTGTATATTGCTCAGAGTCCTTTGGAATGTGGGTAAGTTACATGAAATGTAAAATTAATTAATTTTAGGCCAACTTCCTGTAAATTGAGATAAGCGACTGAGAAAGTCTCTTCTCACATTTTTGTCAAATATACCTTCCCTCTTGGGACAGAGTTTTCATGGTATAACTTGTTATTCAAATAGCTTTCTCTCAAGTCCTGTAAATTTTATATTCATAATAAGCAGTTTATACTGCATTCGACTACTGCAAATTAACAGCCAGCAAAGCTGCTGAAACAGTACTATAGCTGACACTTCTAGCTTCTAAAGATAGTTCCATACCATATAAATTATGTTGCAACAGGCCAAATTCAAGGAATGGATGCTTTAGTCCAGTGCACTTCTTCACTGGAAGTGCAAACATAACTATCAAATCTCTGTTTTGTTTTAATGAATAGCCTTCTGGTACTTGTCAAAAAAAGAGAGAAAATTTGGGCAACTTCTGCATACAAGTTGAACCAAAATAATAGACCCCAGAAAAAAAATTGTCTCAAAATTCCATGTTGTTCAGTGACTTGGAAGACCAGATCAGCAAGCATGGCATTAAACAGAAATTTCACAGTACTATTTTCAGAATCCCCCTTCCTCAACAAGAGCCACTACAAAGTTTGCCTCCATAAGGCATTCCAAGAAGCTTATTGAGAAGGTAAGTGTCTATGGAGATTTTCAGTCATCCAGGTCATGCAGACCAGCTGTCTGCAAGGATTATAAATCCTGCCATTCCCCACTATCCAATCAGAGCTGAAGAAGCTTCTTGGATGAGAAGCGAAACATCTTAAAATAAAAACAAGAAAGTCCAGTTGTTTCGTGCAAAAAACACCTTTGGGACTTATTGAGAAGGGTATCTTGACTGACAGGATTGCCTTGCAATTTTTACTCAGTTCTGGTATATATCACCTGAACTGGGAGTTCTGGATTTATAGTCAGACTGAAAATGAATCTAGATAATCTGTTTTACTCAGAATTTTTTGAAATGTTGGAATCTTGTTTTTATCACAATGTATACAGTTTTGTACTTTTGGATCAGATACTTTGAAACAAATTCAGAACAAAAAGATTCCAGCCAATTTAGTAATTACCTGATACATCTTTGTTGTTGTAGCAATATGTAGCCTTGGTCAAATCATGGTTAATATTTTAAGTTGACAAAGCCACAAAAGCTTTGGTTATGCAGATATTTTTGGATATGCAGCATTGTAATATGTAGTGGAACAACGTAGCTATGAGCAGAGTGCCTCTTTGAACTATTTGCACCACCTAAATAATAACATGCTGGATATGTTGCATTGCACCAAGTTTGTATGGCTTGAGTAGAAATAAGTAAATTAATTATAAATGAATTAGCCCTAGCCAAGTATAAATATGAAGAAATAATAAAATGGGTTTTATTGATTAGAAATTGAGAAATGCAGCTTTGTCTCTTTTTTTTATTCCATACTTCCTCTTTTTACAAATACTACTGTATATTGGGGGGGGGAGCAGATGCAATACTTTTATAGCAAAATGTAGGTACCCATGATGAACTAAAGTCACAGCAGACAAATATGGTTTTGCGTAGTGATAAAGTATTTTAACTTGAAATTTCCATTGTTTTAAAGGTTAAAAACTGCATTAAAAATTTGAACCAAACTATGGCATCCATGTTTATGTTTTTCTCCTTCGTGTGCAACTTCATAATGAAATCATTTTCCCAAGGAATTTCCCTGAATTTAATAATTATATTCATGTACTTTTCTTGAATATAATGAATAAAGTTGTGTTCAGACCAAATAGAAGTCCTTGAATGTATCATTTTCTCTGTTCTTTTTTGTATCTATGAACTTTATCATAAAATGTAAATGGTACATGTTTGGGATATAGCTTAAGGAGATATAAGGAGGTATATCTGCAAAACTCAGTATTAGTTTTGTATAGGTTTGATTTCTTCTCCATTTTTAGTGCTAACCATTGGCATTTTTATGCTTACACAAACTGGATTGTACTCACTCGTACTGTATACAGCACCTTCCTACACCATTTCGTTGTGCTCCATTCCGTTTGTTCAGGGAAGCCTAACTACCTGCTTGGCAGCTTATGTTAAGCAAAATGATATAACTATAAAGAACATAATCTGCTAGTTGTAGGACTTGGTATAGAAAGAGCATAAACTGCCAGTTGTATGACTTGTATGACATGGTATCTGCTAGGTAGTTTATGTTAAGCAAAATGATATAAATAGAAAGAGCATAAACTGCCAGTTGTACGACTTGATATAAATATTCATTTAAATTTGAGATGATACATTTTAAACATATACTGCTCGTGTCCTATGCCTTCCGTATTCACTATATAAGACTATTCACCAGGAACAGCCTGTGTAGTGAAAGCAATATCTTTTTTATTGTTGCAGAATTGCTCAAAAGCAGTGCTGTGTCTCGTACTTAAAGGAGAATAGCTGCATTGCTGGCATGATTGCTGCCAGAGAAGGTGATTTGTGTGGATCAGATGAAAGCGACACCTGTGGAGGATCATTTTATAAGGCAAGATATTCTGCTGAATCTATGTGGCATCCTTGCTAATACAAACCAGCTTACACTTGGACCATTTTAAACCTTTGGTGTGTGTGTGTGTGTTTTTTACTCAATTGCAGAGCATCATGGGTAGGAAATAATTTTTAAAAGTTACTTAGCTAAGCAGTTTGGCTGTTTGCCTCTATTTCAGAGCTTAGGCCAGATGTACATTTTATCTAGCTGATAAGAATTTCATTAGTGCTTTGCTTAAGCAGTCTGACTCCACTATTCTAGTTAACAGCATGACAGGATTTTGTTTAAAAAAAACACGATCACATTATAGATAAATTGTTGAGTTCCACATGTGGTTAGACATATATATTGGCTTAAAAGTAAACTTAGCAATTAACCTGATTTAAACTTTAAAAATATTTTATCTGATTATATTATTCTTTGTAAAGGTGGTGTCTGGCAAAACCTGCAATACAGCTTAGTTACTGCATCTCAAGGTCTGATTTCTTATGTGTGAAATCTTTTTTTCCAGATCTTAACCATATTTAAGATTTCAAAATTAATACTGAGCACAGAATAATTTTGATTGTTTACATACCATGAAATTGATATTGACTCTTAGTGACCATATATATATATATTTTTCCCCTGAAGATTTGTTCCTGGTCCTTAAGATCTTGCAATGGTGGTCCTTTGAGAGCTGTATGCAACGAAATTTCATTTTGGTGTACGCCGACTGGTGTACATTCAAAGTGACAATAAAGTTGTTGTTATTGTTATTATTGTTATTGGTGTACTCATTGCTACTTTTATTGACTCCAGCCACTTGGCTGCCGGTCATCCTCTTTTAGCCTTCCTTTCATCTTTCTCAGTGTTTGAACCTTTTCAGGAGAGTTAGAGCTTTGCATAATGTCTCCAAAGTATCAAAATCCAATATTTTGAGCCTGACAGTATATTTAGCCATTAGATTCTCACAAGTATATTTTGCACAGTCTTATCAAGATATGCATTAACTCTGCCTCATTAGGTAATATCCAAATATCTTGCAAATGCATACAGAATGAAAAAATATAAACCAGTTTGTGGGGCAATTCAAGCTGTAATCACTGAATAATTTATTGAAAATATTATTTAATGTTTTCTGACACATGAACAAATAGTAAAGCCATAGATATCCATATGGGGGGCCAAGGATGAAATGTGCTTTGTGACATTAGAATGGAAGCTTCATCTTTGACATATTTGGGTGTGATGACCTGATGCAAGTCTGAAAGAATGGAACTGTGCTACGGTCACGATGCATGTTTTGCCTGTTTGAGATCATTGTGGTTATTGGGTGGATGTCCATGATAATAGAGTGATTTAGAGTAGAAGTCATTATGATACAATTGTATAGTTGGCATGAAATAAAAAAGTGACATTTATTTCATTTATATTTGGGGTATCTCAAATATCAGTTATTATATGAAGCCTTTAGTATACTGATTTATTGTAGCCTTCCCATCTTTGCCCTCAAAGTAAGTTTTTACTACCCACATCAGTGATGTGAAGATTGAGATGATGGAGTCCAAAATACATGAAGAAAAAAGTAAGATTAAAAAGTGATGTTTCTGTTGCTTTCCTAATGCAATTATATCTAATTATCTCTTAAATAATGAATGCTTTGCAATATGAAGTGCACTTTATTATTCCTCTTAGCATTTATACTTCTGTGGTTGTTGGGAAAACATACTCTGGGACCCAGAGAAATCTGACTTAATTTATTCCATTCCAAATGATTAAATATGCAAGCATTGACCTATCTGCCAGTTAGTGTCCTGAGCCTGTGTGACACCAAGGCACATCAACCTAAAGCAGTACTTGATCTTCATAGAGTCTCAAAAAAAAATCCCTCACCTTCGTAAACTGCAACCATGTATACTAACATATGTAAGTGGTCATATATTATGTTTATGTCTGAGATATGAGATCTGGATATGGAAAGATTTCCATCTTCCCTTTGCAATGTTCAGATCAGGTCCTGACTTCTTTCAGGGTTTGTCATCTATAAGCTCCACAGAAGAGGTACCATATAGAATAGAATAGAATGGAATGGAATGGATCTTAGAGGTCTATACCTCCAAGTATAGTCTATACCTATACCGTCTTCTTAAAAATCTCCAGTGATGGAGTGCCCATGATTTCTGAAGGCAAGCTGTTCCACTGGTAAATTCTCCTCACTGTCAGGAAGTTTTTCCTTAATTCCAGGTTGCTTCTCTCTTTGATCAGTTTCCAATCATTGTTTCTCGTCCTTCCCTCTGGTGCTTTGGTGAACAATCTGGTCTCCTCTCCCTTGTGGCAGCCCCTCAGATACTGGAACACTGCTATCATGTCTCCCCTATTTCTTCTTTTCTTTAGACTAGCCAAGCCCAGGTTCCATACCAGTTCTTCATATGTTTTAGTCTCCAGGCCTTTGAAGGTCTATCCTAAGCACCTGATGGATCCAGCAGGTTCTCAAAGGATATTTGGGGAGTTCCATAGCAATCTGGTAGGCAGCTCTGACTGAATGAGCCACTGGCAATAAGAGGTAAGCCAAGTGGTGGACAAGATTGCCCCAAGCAACTTCTGGCTGCTGGCCTATTTTAATAGACTTTTTGGTTTACTGAGAACTTCTGAGAAATAAAGTATTAGAAAGGATACCTAGAGTGCTAGTGGAGAAAGATGGGGAAATATGCTGATTAAATACAAGTTTACACTCATGTTTGGTGATAAGAGAAGTGAATCACTTTTACTTTTCCTCTCTTATTGTATCATAGAGCCATTGTCTAATAGCCGTATTTTGGTTGACCAACTCTCTATTAAGAATTTATTAAGAATTAATTAAGACCAATTTGCACCACATTTTGCTGATATAGTTGTTCAGATTTGCCAGTGCTCAGGATGTACTACAAAGAGACAAAACTCAGCAAAGAAGCTTCATCTAGAAATGTGATTCCTTCTGCTCCACCTTCAGCAAGGTATACATTGTGTATAGGGATGTGTGCCAGTTATGGATAGTCAGTCAAATTCTCATTCAGCCATAAAGTTGACTATAAATTTAATCTCGCGTTCACAATTGTTGAGGTTAAAACGGTATAGGGAGAAAATCTCCATTCACTCTGAACTTTTTGGAGAAAGGATAGAATAGAAAGCATTAAAAGAATAAATAATTTGATTCTCTGCTATAATTTAAGGCAATGTTTTGTACCTGTTCTTGTATTAGACGTTGTTTTCTTCTGTAGTCAGCATGCAATGGATTTATATAAAGCTGCCCTTGGCAATTGTAATAAACTATAGTATACTATTTCAGGGATGGACATAATAAGCTGTAATGTAATTTTAGCCCAAAACATATGTTCTGGGTTAGCATGGTCTCTTTTGTCTTCTATATGCTCCATATGTAAAGGGGGGGTTGTGTGTATGTTTTTCATTTTAAACAAAAGGAACTGAAAATCTTTTCTACAAAGAACTATGCTGTTGATTTACTTCTTCTCTAGGGGTGTACTAGAAGGACCTCTGAAATCTTCTAACTCAGCATATGTCATGTCAGAATCACAATAGACATTCCTGCAAATATTTTATAACAAAATCTTTTTTTTCCTAAATTTCTAAATTCTAGAGCCTGATGGAATAATTTGTGGTTTACAATGATGTACAATAAAATGGCACTTCAGTGAAAACAATATAATCAAAACCCTCCATATAGAGGAAATGGCACTATAGCACAGATAATAGCTAAAAAAGGAAAGTACATACTCATTGCCTTACCTTGGTCAAATGGTTTCTTGCTGTCTTGAGTGATGCTTTTTGAATTCCCAGTAATCTAGAACTCTATTTTTTCCTGGGTATCCAAGCACTAGCTAGGTTTGACAATGCTTAGTTTTTCCTAGCCAAGGTCAACTGGGAAGATAGAAAGAAAGATGTATGCATGAAAACCTACTTTTAAATATTCAGGGAATTTCTGTATAATTGGTTGATTTGCAATTCTAGGCAGCAAAATATTTATTTAATTGATTATTATTGTGGCCCTCTAAACAAAGCAACCATATTACAAAAATATTTTGTATTTTTTTCCCCAAACAAACAAATAGACACTATTTCTTGGAAAGGACAATTGAACAAACCTTTTAAGACAGGTTCTTTAAAAGGACCAGCAGACTGACCCAACAAACAAAGTCATGGAATAGATCAGGGGTCTTCAAACTTGGCCCTTTTATGACTTGTTCCTCAGCCAGCGTGCCTGGATGAGGATTTCTGGAAGTTGAAGTCCACAAGTCATAAAAGGGCTAAGTTTGGAGACCCCTGGAGTAGATCTTACATGATGTTTGGAATACTGGTAATGTTTTGGTGCACAACTACACGGTTTCAAGACATTGTTTCTCAGGGATGTCCTTATAAGAAGGTTGGGGGCCAAATGGTTTCTGGTTCAATGCTGATGTTAATTTTTTTAACGAGTAGCTTGGAATTAAATTGAGAAGTGTTGCAATCTGCTGTCTATGGTTTCTTAACTTAATCCAGTTGAAGGCATGATGAGCAATGCAGCGAAATATGCTCAAAGTTGAGAATCTGATTTAAATATTTATTATGCCCTTTCCTTATTAACCATGTAACTAGTAAAGCCATTAGGGGAGGGAGCTATGGGAATAAAAAATATTCTGACTGACGCAGTTTGGAAGAAGAATGTCTGAAGAATTCAGATTAAAGGGCTTTTAAAAAGGAGTCTTTTAAGTCTGCCTGGGGTGTATACGTAATATCTTCTTTTAAAGTTTTTATTTTATTTTATTTTATTGAATATGTGAAAGATGATTTTGGAATAGGCTGGTATACTTTTGCTCTTTTGCATTATTTGGGGGAAATAAATCTCTTCCCTCCCCAATAAACGTATCTTCATGGTGGGTGTCAGAGAAGCCATCGAGATAGAAAAACGCCCACACAGCATGAACAAACGAGATGATACCTCCCGCCTACCAGCCATTTGGAAACCCGCCCTTATTGACAAACGAGTCCCTAACACAAAGAATGACACCAGACCCACACTCACGAAAACCACACAGGATGTCACCACCACACATCCACGCAAAAAGCAAACCCAAACCCACACTGATGATGAGGCATGACCACAAACCAGAAGCCAGACCACAGCTGCATCATTAGCCACTTTAAACCCCTCCAATCCATAAATGAAGCAAACTGACACCCACCATGAAGATGAGGCACGACCACGAACGCGAAGCCAAACAGCTATGCAGCTCACCATCTCTAATCCCCCTGCAACTCAGACTAACCTGAGCACAACAAAGCCCCCACCCAAACAGAACACTCCCCCAGCCAATCAGAACACAGCCAAACCCCCATCCAATCAGAGCACAGCCAAGCCCCTAACTAATCAGAACACACCTCCACCCAATCAGAACACAGCCAAGCTCCCAGCCAATCAGTTCAAACCCCCACTGGCAGTTAAAAGGAAGAAACAGCTACGATCACACATTGCTCCGAAAGCACCAGCCTGAAGATGATATATATATATATATATATATATATATATATATATATATATATATATATATATATATATATATATATATATATATATATATATATATATATATATATATATATATATATATATATATATATATATATATATATATATATATATATATATATCATAGATTATGAATGAGGACAAATAGCTTCTATGTGTCTTTGTGGTGATGGTTTTACTTTGGAGATTGCATGCAGTCCTCTTATTTGCTGCAGCTTAATGTAACAATTTGCAAATAGAATTATAAATTGAATATCTTGAGGGTAAATATAATTACCTGCTGAGATACATTAAATTTCTCAGTAAGAGATAACAAGTCTATTAGAAGCAAGTTGCAAATTATTACACTAACAATAAAGTAACTATGGATGACCTCAAGGACAGAGGCAGCTGTGGAGGATCAGACCGCCATAAAGGTTTAGCTAGGGAAGCCCACAGATTGGACAAGAATAGAATGGAAGCCATTTGCAAACTCCTTATTCTGAGATGGCTTTGACTTCCCAGTCTAGCCTAAAGCCCAGTATTATCTTCTGATATTCTGTCCAAGCATTCACCAATCCTGTTAGCTTAGAGACCCAGAGAACATCAATCTGCTGAGATGTAGCTGTTTAAAAATCAGTGATATACGTTACTTGGATCTTCAAATTCTTTATTTTTCCCCCCTACTAGTATAAGTGGCAAAATTAATGATATAATTAAATGTATAATGGAAAATTCATATGTTTTATACCAGGGATCATATGTGATTGCTTATGTCATTTTCAATAGTTTGCTTAGGTCTCTGGGATCTCTTTCCCTCAAGCAACAGGTTTGATTGCCTTATAAACAGTGACCTTTTGCTACAGAACTTCTGCCTGTTCTGAAGGACTTTGCATAAACTTTCCTCATCAGCTTTACTGGAATAGACATGCTGGCTGGATTAAAGATATTCTAGAAGTCCAATTTATCAGGAAGAAAAGCCTGATTGGCAAAGATTTGCTTAGGTTCATTCACTACCTACCCACCCACCCACCTACCTACCTATCAACCTAACATCTTTCTATTATCACCTGATATTTTTATTCACAAACTGTGTTTCACCAATATATGTTTGTATATGTTTGTCTAGTATTGGATGCCAAAATAAACAAAGTTATAAAATAGGAAAATCTTTGGTAGTCTTGCTCAAGGTTTTTGGCACAGCAAAAGTCTCACAAATCATTTAATAATTTAAAAATCATTATTCTTATTTAATATTAGGGTCTTGTGGATGCCGTCTAGGGGAGGTATCTGTATGTATCTGTCCTATGGGCAGCTTCTAAATTTGATAAATAAATTTTCAGCTTCCATAGGCACTTTTTTGCTAACCCTTACTTTATATGGTAGCACTCAAAATTGTCAGTGACAATATAATGGTCTGCACAAAGAAGGTTTGGGAACCAATTTTCTAAAACATCTAATGTAAAAATCCATCCAAGGGGGGAAACACTATCAAAATGATGAAATCATTTACCTTTGAGATGTTATGTCAAAGTTAATATGGTAAAACAGAAACAAAGGAAAAAAACAACAGCCAACAGAATATTGCTATTGTTGGTTTATTTATTTCCTTTGGCTGTTTCTTAAACAATGTTTGACAAAGAGTTAGTCTGACTGAATACAAGTAAGAACCTGTATTAAGGAATACCTTGTGGCAATAAGGACAGTGAAATCTTCTTATTTCTTCATCACTGTTGTACAGTATTTGCTGAGAGTTGCCTTGTGGCTCTAGTTTGGATGATTCTGGATTCCTTGCTGGGTTGTCATAAGTATTCTACTAAACATCTTTTAGATGGCTCATGCTGGTCTTATGGAGATGATTGAAGTCAGTCTTTTTTTTCCCAATCTTTTTTATTATTTTTTTTCATAAATATATGTTAATTTTTCCAATCAACAAGTTGTCTGGAGTTTGCTAAGCTAATACATGTTCAATTCCTAATCCTTCATTCTTTTCTCTAACCAACCAAACTCCAGAGGCAGATTGCTATTTGGAAAATGAATTTAAGGAGGCCTCAAAAAGAAATAGGGTAGTCATAATGGGGGACTTCAACTATCCCCAAATAGATTGGGTAAATTCTTGTTCTACACATGAAAGAGAGACAAGGTTCCTCGACATGTTAGCCGATTATTCCCTTGAGCAGATGGTCATGGAACCTACCGGGGGAAAGGGGATCCTGGACTTGGTTCTAACTAACGCACAGGATTTGGTTCATGATGTCCTTGTAACCGAGCCCATAGGAACCAGCGATCACAACACAATAACCTTCAACTTAACCATGGATAGCAAATTGTCAGTGAAAACTAACACAGAGACCTTAAACTTTCACAGAGGGAATTTTGACAAAATGAGGAAAATAGTAAAGAAGAAACTAAAAGGAACAGTAAAAAAAGTCAAATCCCTCCAAAATGCTTGGAAACTGTTTAAAAATACGTTACAGCAGGCTCAAATAAAATGCATTCCTAAAAGAAGAAAGAGGATTGGAAAGTCCAAGAGGATACCAGTATGGCTTACGAATGAGGTAAAGGAGGTTATTGGAAAGAAGAAAAGCTCATTTAAGAAATGGAAGGCTCTTCCTACCAAGGAGAACAGGAGGGATCACAAACTCTGGCAGACCAAATGCAAGGCGATAGTCATGAAAGCCAAGAGAGACTTTGAGGAGCATATAGCCAAGAATATTAAAAATAATAACAAAACCTTTTTTAAGTACATCAGAAGCAGGAACCCAACCAGAAAATCATTTGGGCCACTTGATAACAATGGTCAGAAGGGGATAATCAGAGAAGACAAGGAGATTACTGAGAGGCTAAATGACTTCTTTGCCTCTGTTTTCACTGAGGAGGATAGAGAACATTTGCCTGCCACTGAATTAGTTTTCCCAGGGAGGGAAATAGAAGAATTAAACCTGATAGAGATAAACAAGGAAGATGTTCTTGCATGCCTTTCTAAACTAAACGTCAACAAATCGCCGGGTCCAGATGGCATCCACCCTAGAATTCTCAAGGAACTCAAGTGTGAAATTGCTGAACTTCTAGCTAAAATATACAATCTTTCTCTAAGATCAGGCACTGTACCGGAGGATTGGAGGGAAGCAAATATAACCCCGATCTTCAAGAAAGGATCCAGAGGTGATCCAGGAAACTATAGACCAGTCAGTCTAACCTCAGTTCCAGGCAAACTGATGGAAACCATTATTAAAGATAAAATTACAGGGCACATAGAAAAACAGGCATTGCTGAAAGAAAATCAACATGGTTTCTGCAAAGGCAAATCATGTCTTACTAACTTGTTAGAATTCTTTGAGGGTGTAAATAAATACATAGATAAAGGGGCCCCAGTTGATATTGTATATCTTGACTTTCAAAAGGCTTTTGACAAAGTTCCTCACCAAAGGCTCCTAAAAAAGCTCTCCAGCCACGGAATTAGAGGACAGGTCTTGTCCTGGATTGGTAACTGGCTAAATTGTAGGAAGCAAAGGGTGGCAATAAATGGACAATTCTCCGGATGGAAAGAAGTGAGAAGTGGTGTACCCCAAGGTTCAGTTTTGGGACCTTTACTTTTTAATTTATTTATCAATGATCTGGATGTAGAAGTTAATAGTGAGGTAGCCAAGTTTGCTGATGACACTAAATTGTTCCAGGTTGTGAAAAGTGAAACTGATTGTCAGGAGCTCCAGAAGGATCTCTCAAAATTGTGTGAGTGGGCAACAAAGTGGCAAATGCATTTTAACCTAAACAAGTGCAAAGTTATGCACATCGGGGCAAAGAACCCCAATTATACTTACCAACTGATGGGGACCAAACTTTCTGAGACAACCCAAGAAAGGGATTTTGGGGTTTTGGTGGACAGCTCGATGAAGATGTCAACCCAATGCGCAGCAGCAGTAAAAAAAAGCAAATTCCATGCTTGGCATGATTAGGAAGGAAATCGAAAACAAGTCAACAAGTGTTGTATTGCCTCTGTACAAATCGATGGTGAGACCACACTTGGAGTACTGTGTACAGTTCTGGTCACCGCACCTCAAGAAGGATATAATGGAACTGGAAAAGGTGCAAAAAAAGGGCAACAAGAATGATCAAGGAAATGGAGCGCCTCCCTTATGAAACCAGATTGCAATGCCTTGGTCTCTTCAGCCTTGAAAGACGGTGTTTAAGGGGTGACTTGATTGAAGTGTATAAAATCATGCATGGGATAGAAAAGGTGGATAGAGAAAAATTCTTTTCTCTATCACACAATACCAGGACAAGGGGGCACTCCCTAAAGCTCATAGCTAAGAAAGTGGAGGAACAACACAGTCCCCTTAGCTGGATACTGGAGAAAAATATTTCAGCTAGTGGAGTATAAAAGCCTTTCTCCTTCATCTACCAAAGAAAAGCCTTTCTCCTTCATCTACCAAAGAAAACAACAACAAACAACAAAGCTGAATGGAGGCCTGACCAGAGCAGAGACGAGCACTGAAGCACATACTTAGTTTTGGTTTGTCTATTCTGACTGAAAATGAAATTCTGAATGGTAAATACAAGTAACAGCAAAAAGAAGACTATTACCAACCAAAGAATTAAGAATTACTATAGAACAGCAGGCCATCATCCCCCGGAGGGACAACTGCATCCAGTAAACCAGCATTCAGTAAACCAAAAGCAGTAAAGCAGCAGCAACAACTTACAGCCAAAAAGCAGCAGAGCAACAACTTACAGCCGAAAGGCAGCAGCAGCAGCCGGACCGGTGAACCAGCATTCAGTAAACCAACAGCTATCAACTAGCAGTCTGCAACCTGCAACTAGCAGCCTGCAACCTGCAACCGGCAGCCTGCGGCCAGCAACCGGTGACCAGCGGCCAGTGACCAGCGACTGGCGACCAGCAAGTCCAGGGGGGCTTGGAGCCGGCTCGCCTGTCGGAGGTGTCCATCTTGTCCTTCGCTGGTTCGCCCCGCTTCTGCCATTGCTGTCTGGCTTTATGTGGCTTTTTGGGGATTTTCAAACAGGAGAGCTTTTTGGTTTCCCTGCTTTTTGCCACCAATTGTTTCTCGGCCTCTATTTTGCCGAGTTTTGGCCCCAATGCTGGCTTGTCGTTGGAAGTGTATGCTGGTTGTCAGGGGACAATAACCAAGATACTATTTATGATAAGGATGAGGAACTGGGAACTTGTACAGCTTTGGTTGGGGGGCTTGATTATGTCCACTGGTTGCTGCCCCCACTCGAGAGCCTTTTTACAGTGGAAGAGAAGATGTTGTGGGACATGGCTGTGGAGTTCCCGAGAGTAACTTTTAGTGAACATTTTTAGTTGACCTTCAAGCTCAGTCTGTGCCCCTGATGAGGCATTTTGGGGCGACTGGTTTATTTCTTGTATCTCTGCTTGTGGTTCTTTTAATTAATATGTTTTATACTGTGGTTTTTTAAATTTAATATGTTTATACGTCTGTTTTTAAATTTTTAAACTTTTAAATTTAAATTTTTAATTTTTATCAAATTGGGGGGGGGTGAGTGATGTATGTATGGGACGGGGACATGCTTGAAGAATGTATGATAGATAAATGGACAGGCCTGCCGAGCTTGAGGGAGGCCGGGGACTGGGGAGATGCGGACTCTGGAGACAATGAGGGTTGGAATATACCGGTCATTCAGGGAAGAGGCAGGTATGGCGGGAGCAGGAGGGTAGGCCGCACATGGGGAACTCAGTCCTGCTGTCTCGTAGCAGTTCCTTGTTCTGGCCCTTCTGAAAAAACTTGCTCTCCCCACGATTCTGGTGATGGGTGTAGCTCGGGCCCTGGGCTCAGGCTATTGCTGCTTAACGCCAGGTCGGTTAACAATAAGGCTCCCCTCATTCATGATCTTCTCATGGATGAGGAGACCGACTTGGCGTGTGTGACTGAGACCTGGTTGGGCCCTGAGGGGGGAGTTCCCCTCACGGGCATGTGCCCATCAGGTTATCAGGTATGGCATCAGACGCGACCCCAGGGAAGGGGGGGAGGAGTGGCTATTTTGGCCCGGGAGAACTTCAGTCTACGTAGACTCACTGTTTCCGAAATTCCGGGTTGCGAGTCCATCCTTATGACGCTGGACCTAGGGGTCCAGGTGGGCTTATTGCTTACGTACCTGCCTCCCAGCTGCGTGGCATCAGCCCTGCCTGTGCTACTCGAGGAGGTTGCTGGGCTGGCGGTAGAGTTCCCCAGGCTTATAGTCCTGGGGGACTTCAATCTGCCGTCGCTTGGCGAATCCTCGGGATTGGCACAGGAGTTCATGGCCGCCATGACAACCATGGACCTGACCCAAGTAGTGCAGGGCCCGACGCATGAGGGTGGACACGCCCCGGATATGATTTTCCTTTCGGAGCAGTTGGGTAATGATCTGGTTTTAAGGGGCTTAGATATCATGCCTTTGTCATGGACTGATCATTTTCTGCTTCGACTGAATTTTACGGCCCCAATCCTTCCCCGCAGGGAGGCGGAACCGATTAGGTGGTTCCGCCCCAGACGCCCGATGGATCCAATTGGCTTTCAGACGGCGCTTGGGGAATTACCGAGCTCCCTCATTCACAGTCCGGCGGAGTCCCTGGTAGCGGCATGGAATACGGCCGCGAAGGGGGCTATTGACCGGATTGCGCCTTTGCGACCTCTCCGTGGTGCTGGCCCCAGGAGGTCTCCTTGGTTTACTGAGGAGCTCAGGGGGATGAAGTGCCATAAGAGACGTCTAGAGAAGCGATGGAGACAAAGTAAGTCCGGATCTGAGCGAACCAGATTGAGCTTATTTATTAAAGCCTATCTGAAGGCGATTAAGGCGGCAAGATCTTTGTATCTTTCTGCTTTGATCGCGTCTGCGGAATCTCGTCCGGCCGCCCTGTTTCACAGTCCGGCGGAGTCCCTGGTAGTGGCATGGAATACGGCCGCGAAGGGGGCTATTGACCGGATTGCGCCTTTGCGACCTCTCCGTGGTGCTGGCCCCAGGAGGTCTCCTTGGTTTACTGAGGAGCTCAGGGGGATGAAGTGCCATAAGAGACGTCTAGAGAAGCGATGGAGACAAAGTAAGTCCGGATCTGAGCGAACCAGATTGAGCTTATTTATTAAAGCCTATCTGAAGGCGATTAAGGTGGCAAGATCTTTGTATCTTTCTGCTTTGATCGCGTCTGCGGAATCTCGTCCGGCCGCCCTGTTTAGGGTGACCCGATCCCTTATTAACCCAAGGGGTCCGGGGCCTCCCTTGCAGGGTAGTGCCGAGGACTTTAATAACTGTTTCGCAGACAAAGTGGCTCAGATCCGGGCTGACCTAGACTCCAATTGTGTAGCAGAGTCGACTGATAATGATTCAGTTGAGGGGACAGGGGCATGTTCTTGTCCGGTCATCTGGGGAGAGTTTGAGGCTGTTACGCCTGAGGAAGTGGACAGGGCCATTGGATCTGTATGTTCTGCCACCTGTTTGTTGGACCCGTGTCCCTCCTGGCTGGTTTCGGCCAGTAGGGTGGTGACACGTACCTGATTCCAGGAGATTGTCAACGCTTCTTTGAGGGAGGGGTCCTTTCCGGCTCCCTTAAAAGAGGCACTTGTGCGCCCCCTCCTCAAGAAGCCTTCCCTGGATCCAGAAATTTTGACCAACTATCGTCCGGTCTCCAACCTTCCCTTTGTGGGGAAGGTTGTCGAGAAGGTGGTGGCGCATCAGCTCCAGCGGTCTCTGGAGGAAGCCGATTATCTGGGCCCTCTGCAGTCGGGATTCAGGCCCGGCTACAGCACCGAAACTGCTTTGGTTGCTCTGATGGATGATCTCTGGCGAGCCCGGGATAGAGGCCAGTCCTCTGTCCTGGTGCTTCTTGACCTCTCAGCGGCATTCGATACCATTGACCACGGTATCCTTCTGTGCCGGCTGGAGGGATTGGGAGTGGGGGACACCGTATTGCGGTGGTTCTCCTCCTATCTCACTGGTCGGTCGCAGTCGGTGTTTGTGGGGGATCGAAGGTCCACCTCTAGGTTACTCCCATGTGGGGTGCCTCAGGGGTCGGTTCTCTGCCCCCTACTTTTTAACATTTACATGAAGCCACTGGGTGAGATCATCCACTGCCATGGAGTGAGATACCATCAGTACGCTGATGATACTCAGCTGTACATTTCCACTCCTGGCCATATCAGTGAAGCGGTTGAGGTGATGTGCCGGTGTCTGGAGGCTGTGAGGGTTTGGATGGGTGTTAACAGATTAAGGCTCAACCCCGATAAGACAGAGTGGCTGTGGGTGATGCCTCCCAAGGACACTTCTATCTGTCCTTCGATTACCCTGGTGGGTGAATCTATAAACCCCTCAGAGAAGGTTCGCAACTTGGGAGTCCTCCTTGATCCACAGCTGACATTGGATCATCATTTGTCGGCAGTGGCGAGGGGGGCATTTGCCCAGGTTCACTTGGTGCACCAGTTGCGTCCTTACTTGGATCGGGAGTCACTCCTCACAGTCACACATGCCCTTGTCACCTCGAGGATCGACTACTGCAACGCTCTCTACATGGGGCTACCCTTGAAGAGTGTTCGGAGACTACAATTAGTGCAAAATGCAGCTGCGCGAGCAGTTGTGGGTCTTCCTCGTTGTGCCCACATTTCATCAACTCTCCGCATGCTGCATTGGTTGCCTATTGGTCTCCGAGCCCAATTCAAGGTGTTGGTTATTACCTATAAAGCCCTTCATGGCTTGGGACCAGGATACTTACGGGACCGCCTTCTGCCACATACTTCTCTACGACCGGTGAGAGCGCACAGGGTCGGCCTCCTCCAGGTCCCGTCAACGAAACAATGTCGTTTGGCGGGCCCTAGGGGGAGGGCTTTCTCTGTTGCGGTGCCCACCCTCTGGAACCAACTACCTCCTGAAGTCCGCGTTTCTCCGACCCTCCTGGCCTTCCGAAAGAATTTAAAAACCTACCTCTGCCGGCAGGCCTGGGGATGATTGTTGATTGTGGTGTGATTGATGAGTATGTATGGGGTTTGTATTTTTAATGTTGTTCGGATTTGTTCAATTGTTTATATATATATGTTGTAAGCCGCTCCGAGTCTTCGGAGAGGAGCGGCATACAAATCCGAATAAATAAATAAATAAATAAATAAAGTGAGGACAAATAAAGGGAAATATTTCTTCACCCAGAGGGTCGTTGATTTATGGAATTCACTTCCTGAAGGGGTCGTGACAGCTGTCGGCCTTGACAGCTTCAAGGCAGGGCTAGATAGATTCATGGATGCAAAGTGTATCGGTGGTTATTAAAACGGATGTCCATGTGCCGCCTCTATGTTGGTTGAGGCAGGCAGGATTCCCTTGAGTACCATTTGTTGGGGGTCAAGGGAAAGGGAGGGTTTTGCCTTCTCTTTCTGCTCAAGATCCCCATGTACAATTGGTGGGCCACTGTACAGAATGCTGGACTCGATGGGCTTTGGCCTGATTCAGCATGGCTCTTCTTATGTTCTTATGTTCTTATGTTCAAGAGTAAAATAAATTCCAAATTTGATAGTAGTCTGTATCTTCTTTATCTTTCAGCCTCATAGTTAATCTGTCCATCTCTGCACATTCCAATATCTTCCTGATTATTTCTTCTTCTGATGGCAATCCTTCATTCTTCCAATATTGTGCAAAAACTATTCTTGCTGCTGTGGTAATATGTAAAATTAAGTATAATTTCTGCTTATTAGTCTTTTCAGACATAATGCTTAGTAAAAAAAAGTTCAGGTTTAAAATCCACTTGTTTGTCCAATATTTTTTCTAACCACATATGTATATTTTTCCAATAAGCCTTTGCCTTCCCGCATGTCCACCAAATATGGTAATACGTGCCTATATTATGCTTACATTTCCAACATCTATCTGACATATTTTTAAACATTTTTGCTAATCTTGCTGGTGGAAGGTGCCATCTATAAAACATTTTATATAGATTTTCTTTGTATGAAGTTGACATTGTTAATTTATAGTTTCTCTCCCATAACATTTGCCATTTTTCTAATTCTATGTTATAACCAAATTTTTTTGCCCATCTTATCATTGTTTCTTTCACTTGTTCACTTTCCATATCTAAAATTAAAAAAAATTATACATTTTCTTAATTAATTTCTCATCTGAGATTAACAAAATCTTATCAAACACAGTTTGATCCTTGTAAAATCCATACATTTTTACATCTTTTTCATATCTATTTTGTATCTGTAAATGTGCCCACCGGGACAGATTAATTCCTAAATTTTCCAATTCTTGTTTAGATTTTAATTTCCCATCAATATCTAAAATATCTTTATATGTCCATACTTTTTCAAAATCTACCAAATTCAGATGTATAAATGCCTCCATCATTGACAACCACCCTGAAATTTTTAAATATCTTTTAGCTTTAATTTTTCCCCATACTGTTAACAAGGCATTTCTTATAAAATGATTTTGAAAATACTTATGGACTCTGTTTTTCCCATACCATAAAAAAGCATGCCACCCCAACTGTAAATCATGTCCTTCTAAATACAATAACCTTTTATTTCTAAGTGTTATCCACTCTTTCACCCATGTTAACACCGATGCTTGATAATACAATGTCCATTCCGGCAACCCGAAACCTCCATTTTCCTTAGCATCTTGTAATGTTTTCATCTTAATTCTAGCTTTTTTCCCCTGCCAAATAAAATTCAAAACCAATGAATTTAAATTTTGAAAGAATTTTCTCTCAAGTTTTATCGGAATCATTTGAAATAAAAATAAAATCTTTGGCAACACATTCACTTTTACTGTAGCAATTCTTCCTAATATTGATAGTTGGAGATTTTTCCATCTTTCCAAGTCTAGCTTGAAGTCAGTCTTGTCTGGTTGCCTGATGGGATTTGATTTGATTACACTTGAGGGAGTGAACAGGGTCCTTAGAATGCTGAATCCTGCCACCTGTGTGTTAGATCCATGTCCTCCTGGATAATTACAGTGTTCTAGAAATAACAAGCAGCTGGGTTCAAGTGGGGTAAAAAGAGGGAGGCGGTTCAGTCTACTCTTAAGAAATCAGTGGCTTATTTTCTCCTCAAGAGGCCATCACTGGGACCAGGCTTTACCTGGCAATATTCATCCATCTCCGACCTTGAATTTTGGAAAAGGTTGTTGAAAAGATGATAGGCCTGTGACTTCAGAGATTGCTGGCCCTACTGCTGTCAGGGTTCATGCTTGAATAGAGCTCCAAGGCAAGTGACTGAATTTGTGGATGACCTCTGGTGGCTTGAGAAATATAAAGCAATCAAGTTGTTGCTTGGAAAAGAAAAATCCTAGACCTATGCAAGCCACTGAAGGAGAAATAGCATATGAATCCTTGATACAAGCCATGAGATTCATAGGTCTAACTACATTCTATTAATTTTGCACATGACATGAAAGGTTATCTATTTGTTTAAAAAAATAGAGTATTTGAGTATGATTTTCTGGTATGGGCAAATTGAAACCAAGAATCAATTAAGGACAGGGAATTTGAAAAAAAAAATGCTTCTCTTCATATAAAATATGACCATGAAAGGCAGGAGTTTTGAGGACTGCAGTTTGGAGAATAATTTTTAACCAGATTAGGTACAATAAAGCCCATCAGGGGCTCAGTGTATCTTCTTTAGGGCTGTTAAACAGCAAAAATGCTAATAAAATGACAGTTTTTTTATATGGATGATCTGAAGCTTTATGGATATTCAGAAATTGAAATCCAGTCATTTACAAACACTGTATGAATTTTTAGTATCGATATAGCACTGGAAGTTGGTCTAGAAAAAAATACACTATATTAGCAATACATTGGGGTAAAATCACAAACAATAATTGAACTTAAATGCCAAGTGACCATTCCATTAGGAACCATCCGGATAAAGCCTATACATAACTAGGCACTTTGCAGTTGGATAACATCAAGCATGCACAAGTGATTAGCAAAGAATACATCCCAAAAATAAAAAAAAATGTTAAAGACAAAAATGAATGGTGGGAACAGCATCAAAGCCATCAGTACCTTGCCCATACCTGTAACATGATACGCTGTTGGAATTATTAACTGGACTGAAACCAAATTGGATAGTTTGTGCTGAAAAACTGATAACTATTCATTATGTATTATAACCCTATAGTGATATTGCTAGATTATACTTGCCCTGTAGAAATGGAGCCAGAGGTTTACTTTAAGTCAAACAAACTGTTGAAAAAGAAAGACATGCATTGGTTGATTATGTAAAAGACAGCTAAGAACAAACATTGATGCAGATTAAAAATTGGAACTTACTGAATGCATGGGAAACAAAATATGAATACTGAAATGATGCAGTAAACGAAGAAGAGAATACTGGCAATAAAAAGAATTACATGGTCATTTTCTACAAAAGAAAAGGAAAGTTGATAAAGATAAAATCTGGCAATGGCTTACAACTGGAACATTAAAAAAGAAGCTGGAGGGTTGATTTTGGGCACTCGAGACCAAGCTATTGAACCAATTAAATCAAGGCCAGATTTGAAAAAAATCTTCAATTGATGCAAGGTGCAGATTATGCAAAGAAACAGAAGAAGTAATAAATCATATATTTGGCTCACTGCAAGAAGATTGCACAAGCTAATTATAAACAATGACATAACCTACTTGCCAAAATGTTTCACTGGAACATCTGTAAAATGTAATGAAAATTGGTAGGAATGTGTAGTTGAAAAATGTAATACAACACAACCTGATAAAATCTTGGTTCATAACACATGAGATTTAAATGTAGTTGAAAAGAAGAATGTGTGGATAATTGATGTGGCAATACTAGGAGATGGTCATATAGAAGTAGAGTAATATAGAAGACAAAGAATTGGGGAAAGTCCCAAAGATCTGAAAAATCTAAGTTGAACGATTATGACGTAAACTGGCTATGGTGGCCCTGTTTGCACACTGGATGAAAAATTCTTGGACATCACTTAGAAAATCTGCACATTGACAAAGTTTCTTTCTGTCAATTGCAAAAGGGGATCTGCACATATTTTACCTCGATACATTATGATCTCCTAGGTTTTTGGAAAGAACTTGATACATATGAAAGTCAATACTGACAGCTGTCATTTCGTATTGTTATTGATAATATGTACAAATAGTCCTCGACTAACAACCAACATTTAATGGCCATCTGAAGTTACAATGGCACTAAAAAAGGTGACTTATGACTGATTTTCACACAACCATTGTAGCATCCCCATGGTCATGTGATCAAAATTCAGGTGCTTGGCAACTGGCATGTATTTATGACTGTTGCACCATCCCAGAATCATATGGTTATCATTTGTAACCTTCCCAATTGGCTTCCAAACAAAGTCAATGGGGGAAGCTAGTTTGTCTTAACAACCACATGATTCACTTAACTGCAATGATTCATTTTAACAACTGCGGCAAAAAAGATCATACAATGGGGCAAAACTCACTTAACAACTGCCTTGCCTAGCAATGGAAATTTTGGACTCAGTTGTGGTAATAAGTCAAGGACTATCTGTAATAATTTCTACATTTAAACACTGTAAAGTCAGGGATCCTGAAGCTTTGAAAATGAATTTGAGGCCTTTATGAGAACTGTGGATTTGCTATTTCGGGCTTAAGACCTGCTTTATGGGCTCTTCTTTATGTTCTTCAATCTAGAAAACCTGGGTTGGTTGAAACACAAAATAAAGTTTGTTTTGTGGTCAGTTCTGGAACTTTCTTTGTAAGACTAGACTAACTTTCTCCTTGTTTATTTTTAGGTAAATCATAAAAATGTTCTTTCTTCTGAATGATTTATGAATGAATTTTTTTATTATGACTTTGAAATACTTAATTTTTGCAGTTTGCAAATCTGTAAATAGTAATAGATTCTGTGTCACACTGGCTTCTCTTTGGTTGGAAAATTGATTCAGAAATAAATTTATAAATTAATTAATAATATCTATGGATTCTCTATGAATTTGTGAGAGTAGTGTTCATAATACTGCCACACATCAGCACTTTTTCATATCTATAAACTTCAATCAGCTTAAAACATTTTGCTGGTACTAAGTTACATTAACATAATTTCTGTGTTAATGGCACATTTCTCTTTCAGCAATGTTGTGATTGCTGCATGTTGGGCCAACAAGTGAAAAATGAAGGTCAAACCTGTGAGTCGAACCCAAATCTTGGCTATCCTTGTAACCATGTGATGCTTTCCTGTTGTGATGGAGAAGACCATCTTATCTCTCCAGAACTGAAGAGACAACCTGAACCATTGTCAACAGTGACACCTGAAAAATGTAAGATCTCTATTATTGTCTATAACAGGGGTGGGCAATTAAGTTTTCCACATGAGAAACTAGGACTATTGTGGAGATCTGAACCTATAGGCTGAGATTGGTACCCAATTGTTGAGGGAGGAGGAAATGAGGAGCCTCATGTCACCTCGCTTCAGCCTGACTGCCATTCTTCTACTGCAGATGCTGAAAAGGTCTTTCTTTATTCACACCATTAAAAATAATCAAACCTAAAGGTATACAAAACACTGCATTTGTTACCAAAGCAATCTGCTTCTTTAGATCCCAGAAATACAGGTGACTTTTAACTTTGATAGCAATTTTTATTTGTGCAAAATTTGAGAGAGAGAGAGAGAGAGAGGGAGGGAGGGAGGGAGGGAGGGGGAGAGAGAGAGAGAGAGAGAGAGAGAGAGAGAGAGAGAGAGAGAGAGAGAGAGAGAGAGAGAGAGTAGGTATGGGATAGGGATGGTTCCATGTTTAATATGAAGACTTCTACTAAAGAATGCCTCCTTAAATAAAGTTCATGATTTTCTTTTCCTAGAGTATAATATTGGAAAAAATCTTGAATAAAGGCAAAATGTTTGCATCTCTCTTTTTCAAGATATTTATTAGCAAATGTTAGTTTTGATTTGTATAATAACAAAATCAGCAAGAACAAAAACATATCTTGGAAAGAAAAGAACTAATCTTCCCAAAAAGATAGTAGATATGCCCTGTCCTTTTTCATTAATAATTAGAAAATTATGTACGTGAATACATAATCAAAAAGTATATTAAAGCTGAAGTGTACCTTATTGCATGCATGATATACCTTTCTTGTTAAATAGAAAAATGTTCAATTAGTTTGTAAAGCTAGATAATATAAAAACATACCTCCAATATGCTCAGATATAATAGTATTTAAAAAAGTTCTTAAATCCATCTCGCTATACTGAATGTAGGGGGGGGGGGAAACCTATCCCAGAACAGATATGGATAGTATCATTTTTACAGTATAGTCACTAATTTGGAATTATGGTGCAGGACAATATAATAAGGGAAGGGTGTAGTGGGGTGTCCCAGGCCTCTGTTCTGGGCCCAGTGCAGGGATAGATGGGAAACTCATCAAATTTGCAGACGACACCAAACTGGCAGGAATAGCCAACACTCCAGAAGACAGGCTTAGGATACAGGAGGATCTGGACAGACTTGAACACTGGGCGCTATCTAACAAAATGAAATTCAGTGGTGAAAAAAGCAAGGTTCTACATTTAGGCAAGAAAAACCAAATGCACAGGTATAGTATAGGGGGTACCTTGCTCAATAGTAGAAACTATGAGAGGGACCTTGGAGTCCTAGTGGACAATCACTTAAATATGAGCCAGCAGTGTGCTGCAGCTGCCAAAAAGGCCAACACAGTGCTGGGCTGCATTAACAGAGAGATAGAATCAAGATCACGTGAAGTGTTAATATCACTTTACAATGCCTTGGTAAGGCCACACGTGGAATACTGCATCCAGTTTTGGTCACCGCGATGTAAAAAAGATGTTGAGACTCTAGAAAGAGTACAGAGAAGAGCAACAAAGATGATTAGGGGACTGGAGTCTAAAGCATATAAGGAACGGTTGCTGGAATTGGGTATGTCTAGTTTAATGAAGAGAAGGACGAGGGGGGACATGATAGCAGGGTTCCAATATTTCAGGGGCTGCCACAAAGAAAAGGGTGTCAAACTATTTTCCAAGGTGCCTGAAGGCAGGACAAGACGCAACGGGTGGAAACTAAGCAAGGAGAGAAGTAACCTAGAACTAAGGAGAAACTTCCTGACAGTTAGAACAATTAACCAGTGGGACAACCTGCCTCCAGAAGCAGTGAATGCTCCGACACTGGAGGTTTTTAAGAAGAGCCATTTGGACAGCCATTTGTCTGAAATGGTATAGGGCTTCCTGCCTGAGCAGGGGGTTGGACTAGATGACCTCCAAGGTCCCTTCCAACATTATTATTATTATTATTATTATTATTATTATTATTATTATTATTATTATTATAGATGCACACTTTCCTTGGTACAGATCAAATTGGAAGAAGAAAGGGGACTTCTGCATAGCATCCATCACTTGTGGATGGTTATCCTATTACAGAAGAAGACCATAGGAGCATATTGGCATGCTAGGTGTATCAAATTATTTCCCCCACTTTGAGGATCCACCTGGCCTAGACTCAGTGGCTGGCATTTCACCAGTATAGTAATATTTGTTACATAGCTACAGCATAGCCATAGTGGTTCTTACGAAGTCTATAGAACTTTCCAAGTAGAATCTCTTAGGCTGTTCTCTGTTGAGAGCTGTCTCTGTTACTGCTAGTAACTGCAGCCAATTTCTTTCCTGACTGGACATAGCAACAAATGTGTACGAATAAAGAATACATATTTGGCCCTTTTTAATTACTCAATCCACAGGGAAAATACACATTTCCCTTACAGGAGAATCTGAGTCACCACTGGTTAATCTCTGGGATTGATAAGTGGAAAGATTTCATTATTTATGTCAAACTACATCCACTATGATAAATAATAGGTGTAGTCTTTTCAATTGTTACAACAGAAGCTCAGAACAAGGGACATATTTCCTGTAGAGGCAATATGGGCATAATTAAATTATTTTATATGAATGTTCCATAAATTATATTTCTAGAGGTAGACAGTAATGAATGAAGTACAGTATTGTTTTTGACATTTAATTAGGTTTTAAATAAAACAGGACCCATTCATGTAATATAGGAAAACATATTCCAGAAATAATGTGGTAGAAAGAATTATATGCATTTTAATTTTAAAGAGAATGAGCTAGCATATAGAAAATCTGGAAGGTTTAAAATAAAGTTATTCTTAATGTGTGGTGTCATTTTCATGGTGAATATACCTACTAACAAAATCAGCTCCTAAACGAATGTGGTGAAATTCAAGAAAAGGAAATAGGTGATGCTATGGAAACTTAAAGATGCATGAAAGAAAAGTAGAGCTTTAGCAGTTTTAAAGAACAACAGCTATGCTGAAGTTTTTTCTTTTACCTACCAGACTTGATAGATTAGCTATAAACAGGCATTTGCACGTTGTCTAAAAACCAAAAATTAAAGACTAAAATATCTGCATGTATTATATATGGAGTATTTTGAGAGAGGATGCATTTGAGTTAATGCTGACTCCTGGCAATTGTCTGGATTAGTCCATTGGACAACAATTTGTCTGAAATGGTATAGGATTTCCTGCCTGAGCAGGGGGTTGGACTAGATGACCTCCAAGGTCCCTTCCAACTCTCTCGTTCTATTCTAGTCCCTGACAAGTTTTCTTGACAAGATTTTTCAAAAGTAGTTTGTCATTGCCTCCTTCCTAGGGTTGAGAGAGAGTGACTGGCCTAAATTTCCCTCCAAACTGGCTTTGTGTCCGAGGTGGGAATGGAATTCCCTGTCTCTAGCCTGATGCTTTAACCACTGCACCAAGCTGGCTTTTATATGGAGCATAGTGTAAAGAATTTCATTCCTGGCTCTTTCCCATTCCTTCTATGCATTGCACTATTTTGACTCCTTTATCATTAGCCCTCAAATTAAGGGATTTTCCAGAAGAGCACATGAGCTGCACAGAGGAATTGCATATGGAGAGGGAAGAGCCCCTGGTAGGCAGCAATCCAGAAGTTTCTGGGGGCTATCTGAAGTGGGAAAATATATCTAAGGAGTAGAATCCTATAGAAACTGTATAGGAATCTGAGCAGAAATGACTTCTGCTTCTGCTATAATGTCATTTAAGCCAAGATATCATTATATTATATATCATCGAACAGAGAGAGAAACAAAAAACAAGATTTCACTGGATTCCTCTTGCTTCAGTTTTCCTTAAAATATATATTGAATATTTTTTATCCCAGTCTCAAAAAATTCATTTTTTCCTTCAAACTTGCTATCTGTTTTCCATATAATTAACTATGAAATTTAAGGAACACCACAAACCAAACACACAATAAGAAAGAAGTACAGCTGTAAAAGTATTCAAGCATGAATTCCATTAGGAGCAAATTTAGCTATTCTGTTTCCACTGGACTTCTCAGTGGCTTAGATGTCTGCATCAAATGAAATCTGATAGGGTTCATCTTTTCTTAATTAAAAATCTGCAAACACTCTCCAATTAAATTAAACTGAACTAAATTAAATTAAATTAAAACATGGTAATTGAAAGTTGCACGCAAACAAAAGCCATTATGTATTTTTAAAAGCTAAGATAGTAAGACTATTGGCTGAAAGTATGAACTGTGATCTATATTATAATTGCTTATCTGGAACTTAGTCAAGATACCTACCGTACATGAATAAGTTCAGAATCCTACTGCTGGTTCACCAGGAAATGGAACTTGCCTGGACTAGAAGTGATGAGAAGCAGGACTCATTTTTTAACTATGTCATATTTTTCCTGGGATGCCTTCTCCTTGTCATTTCTTCTTATATCAAAAATGCAATAATTATTTGTATTCTGTCCCTTATTGCTTATTAATATTGCTTATTGCTTTGATTTATGCAAAGTTTTTTTTATTATTATTATTATTTATTATTTATTAAATTTCTATACCGCCCCTCTCCCGAAGGACTCGGGGCGGTTTACAGCCTTAAAATTTAAAAAACATATAAATGTACAAAATTAAAATATTTAAAAATAAATTAAACAAATTAGGCCATAAAATCTATAAAACCCAATATATACAAATCCTAAAATCATAAAAATTACAAAAATCCTAAAAATTGCACAATCCCCCTAAAACATTTTGGGGGGTGACTGTGGAGTTTATGCTCCAGTCAAAAACATTTCCTTGTGGATTCTTTTGGGTAAATGGTGGGCTAGAAAAATTATTAAGTTGTCATGTTACTTAATTTTTTTTTAAAAAAAAGATTGTTTTTCTGTTTGTAATAATAAGCCAGGTAGATTTTGACATGAAGTCATAAGAATGATTTTTGAGCAGAGGTGACAGTGCTAGATCAATAACCTTAGGTTTTTATGGGTGGGTCCTTCTGTTTCATATTCTTCATGTTTTGAGCAAACTTTAAAAAGAGTTCAGCTTTATCTGCTTTTGCTATTTCCATCAGCATTTCTGTCTTAGCTCATGTCATCTAAGCTAATTACCTTCCTGACCAAGGAAGACACAAGTTGTATTACAACACATCTAGATTACATCAGGTCAGGATAGTGTGATATAAAAGCTTTAAAAGAAAGCATCAGGTTTTTATGTCAGAGATACCTGAAGCTCCAAGGCTATTTGCAATCTTTGAAAATCTTTGGGCTCCTCTAAGAAGTATCACAAAACTATCATTCTTAATGTGACAGAAACGTAAAATTATTAAATATACAATAGAGAGTAATTGTTATATTTTTGATAATTCAAAATAAATGGAAGTAAAATAAAATTGAGTATAGTTCCTGGTACACCAGTCATAGGCCAAATGCAGCCACCCACACATTGTGAACCTTGTACACATATATAGAAACACAAACACAAAACAGCTGTGAGTTCTTATCATTTGTAAACTTACTTGTTTTAAATCTGAAAAGCGAGTACAATCAGCTCAATCAGAAGATGGTGAAATTAATATGGGCCAATCCCTGTTGTGTATGACCAGAGGAAAATCAATTTTTCTTTTTCTGTTTGCCCTCTGTATTTGCTGACCAGATGAACTGTGTACTTAGAGCTGAAGCAATTGCTTTTAATCAATGGGCATTTTAAAGTTCAGCTCTCCTTTCTGAGTTTTTCCTCCTGCCGGTTTAGTAGATCAATTATGCTTACCCTTTAGTTTCCCTTCCCTCTCCAACTCGTAGCAATGAAAACAGAAGAGCTAATTTATCCCATGTGTTAATGTTTCAGCATGCTTTCAGCTTGCCCAGAGCTTGCAAGCTTGTAACCTGAACTTGAAAAAAAATGTTTATCTTTAAAATAAAGGTATACACACACACACACACACACACACACATATTTCCTGTATTGCCCCTATTGCAAGTGAAGCCAAATTTGGAAATCATGTTACATGTTATATCATTCATTGAATATGAACCTTATTTTTTTTTACAAACTGATCTCTGCTTTGTGATTATCTTAATCTTTATTTGTAAACTATGGTAGTGGGTGATATATAGGAATTTGATAGCTATCTATCTATCTAGCTAGATTGATTGATAGATGACATATAGATAAAGTTGTTCTGCATGCATAAAACCTCTGACCTGTTGCAAATCTTAATTCATGGGTCAGTGTCTTTATTGTTCCTTATCCTATACCTTTGCCTGTCATGAAACATTTTTGTTATAAGGAGTGCCACAAATAAGAACTCTTGGGATCTGTCACTTGGCTGTCTAGTGGGCATCCTGCATCCTTCTTATCCTCTGCAGGTTTATATGGAAAGGCTCAGTAATATCAAATGACAGGGCTGACAGTGATTATTTGCCTTGGGAGAGGGGCCATTGTCAAGGGAAAAGCTGCCTCAGGGCACTCAGGAGCAGGCAAGAGCTGTTGACAAAAAAATTCAGCTGAATGAAGATCAATTTAGCCATGCCCATTAAAGATCCCCTGTCATCTGTAGTACTGTGTCCATTATTATTCAGAGGTATGTTAAACCACCCTATAGAAGAAATTATTTCTTTGTTAACATACTCCCTTGCACATAGTCATATAAGTATTGTCCATGAATTCTCATCTTGATTGATGACTAAGGAATGTTGTCAGTGACAGAGATAGAGGATCACCACGAAGCCTTGTCAATCAGCCATGAAGCTGAAATGTCAAACAGCCTGCCTGGGGATGACCAGGACGAGTGCCTTGCCTATCCAGGAGAACTTTGTCAACACCTCTGTATCAACACTGTGGGGTCCTACAAGTGCTCGTGTTTCCCAAGTTTTACTTTGCAAGATGATGGACTCAGCTGCAATCCAGGTGAGAAAATAAACCCAGGTGAGAAAATGTACGTTGGACCTAACTATAACAGTTAGGTTAGTGTTCCTTCATTAATGAAGAACCCGTTAGCTTCTAAAAATACTCATAATTTAGTGACTTAAGTATTCAGTGAACTTTGATGCTCAGCAATTTTTGTTTGTTTGTTTTATTTTTCCTGTTACAAAGATGAGGCATTGCATAATGCTTCAAACATCACAGGCTGAGAATACCTATTTGAGCCCTTTTTCAATAAATCCACCATCCTAAGGAACAAATAATATTTGTTACCCTGTGGTAAGATTATCCAATAAATTGGATAAATACATAAAAATAAAGGAATACAAATCAGTTGTATTTATCCTCATACATGTATAAAAGTTTAACAAGGATTTTTCAAAAACCAACTAGATAGTCCACTACAAACATTTAGCATTCTTTCTTATTTTCAAGAGCTTGTTTTTCATTCAAACAGTGTTACATCCTGAATAATTGGACATCCATAACAATCTCTAGGAGACTGCCAGTGATGTACAACTGTAACTATCTTGTTTTACACAGTACAAACTAATTTAGGAACTAATGAACTTTTATGGTAGATATCTGAGTATTCTACTTAAGCAGCCAAAATGGCTTTATTATTTTGGATCAATCAGATGACAGTCTTCAAGAACATCCCTGTGGAAGTAAGAAAATATTATTCATTGTCAGTTGGTTCATTCCATAGGGCAAATGTTCTTCTTGCAGTCATCTATCAGGTGCAGTCCTACTGAAAGAGGAAAACTTAAATAACTTTGCAAGACTATTTGTCATGATAACTACATACTGTTTCCAGGATCCAGAGCAATGGGCTCTATTGCTGGGGAATGGAAATTGCCCGCAAACAGCGGCCCTTTTGAGGGTAATAGGGTTCTAACACTATATTCAAGGTGTTAGTGACCACCTTTAAAGCACTCCATGGCATCGGACCCGGATACTTACAGGACCGCTTACTGCTAGCAAATACCTCCCGCCATCCAGTACGCTCCCACAGAGAGGGCCTCCTCAGGGTGCCGTCGGCCAGACAATGTCAGCTGGCGACCCCCAGGGGGAGAGCCTTCTCTGTGGGAGCTCCCACGCTATGGAACGAGCTCCCCCCTGAACTCCGTACGATGACGGACTTACGCACCTTCCGTCGGGAACTGAAAACTTTCCTTTTTCAACAGGCCGGCCTGGCATAGAAGCTCCGGCTCCAACCGGGTGAAAAAGTTTTAGGGGGATTGTGTAATTTTTAGGATTCGCACATATTGGGTTTTATATGGGATTTTATGGCCTAATTTGTTTAATTTATTTTTAATTATTTTAATTCTGTATATTTATATGTTTTTTAAATTTTAAGGCTGTACACCGCCCCGAGTCCTTCGGGAGAGGGGCGGTATAGAAATTTAATAATAAATAATAAAAAAATAATAAATATCTGGGTAACCAACATGGACTTTAATCCAGCAATTTCTTAAGATCTACTAGTAGACATTGTACTACAGGTAGTTCTCAACTTACAACTACAATTGGGGCCAGAATTTCCATTGCTAAGCAAGACAGTTGTTAAGTGTCTTTTTTTATGACCTTTTTTGCCATGATTGTTAAATAAATCACTGCAGTTGTTAAATGAATCCAGCTTCCCCCACTGATTTTGCTTATCAGAATCTGGCGAGCTGGAGAGTTGCAAATGGCAATAAATATATGTTGGTCATAAATACATGGCAGTTTCCAAATGCCCAAATTTTGATCATGTGACCATGGGGATGCTGCTGTAGTCATACATGCAAGGATCAGACATAACTTACTTTTTTCAGTGCTGTTGCAACTTTGAATGGTTGCTAAATGAATGGTCGTAAGTTGAGGGCTACCTCTATATCTTCCAATTTTAATTCATATTTATAGATATTTCCAATGTTCTAAATGTGAGTCTTTATAAAGCTTATCTTTATGAAATGGAATAAGTAGCTTATTTACTTTTTGCATTGTGAGGCAAAAGCTATTCTCCTTCTGAGTGTTTTTGATTTTTTTTAAAGGGAAAAGAACTGCAGAAAAAATTGTATTTTCAGTCTGTCATGCCTCCTAATATTTATATGTTTTTCTGAATACAAATAGTTTTACAAGCAGCTCCCTACAATAAATACATATATTTTATAGTGCATGGTGTTTTGTACAACTTATGCATAACTTTACATATCTTTTTAAAACTATGTATTTTATATATGCTTTAAAAATCAGAGATCTACATTTCAAAAGTTGTAGAAGTGCAAGAGCAAATTATATCTGGTTTATGCTGTAATTTGCAGAATGCAAATTGGGTAGATAAATATTAAAATGAGGACCAAGTATAATTCTCCCCCATCCCTGCTGAAAGCATGGAAATAATCACACTGATCAAAAGTAAAATCCAAAACATGTAAGCATTTCCAGGACTCATATATAAGCTGATAAAAAGTTTAAATTGACACTTGAAATGTCTTTTTACTTCTTCTGCCACCTGATAGAGAAACAAACACAGCATATGTCATGAGATTATTGAATTGTGCATCTTTCTGATTTTTGCTCCTAGCAATAAGGCAGAGAATGGAATAGTAATCCAATTTTACTGGTAAGATAGGATCAAGGCTGCTAGTTTCATGAGCCAGTTAAGATGGAAAGCATTCAGATCTTTAGAAAACTTATCTTCTCCACTGAAAGGGCGGCAGTTTTGGGGTGAATTGGAGTGAATCAATGTAAACCTGGTGAACTCATGAAGTAAAGGTAGTCCAGTACGATTTCCTTATCCATAAAACCTTGTGGTTCTTAATTATACCTCAAGCCTTTTTATTTTGAAAAGTTGGTCTAAGGCTAAGCATTTATTTTTTCCCTGCCAACATCAATAATCATTCCCCTCTTTCTACCACTATGCTTTTGTCCTATTTTTGTTTCTTTATATTCTTTTCAGGAAAACTCTAGAAAATATCTGCACAAAACTCATGATATTTCCTAAGAAAAAGTCACATTTTATTTGCAGAATAATTAGCAAGATTTTGGTTCAGTCCAAAATGGACAATCTGTTAGCCACGTGGTGCATCTTGTTTTTACCATTCTATCCCATCTCTATAAATTCATTTGGTTCACATTTTTATCTTTATTCTCAGTCCTTGGTGAGAATAATTTTTTGCTTCTGTTTATTTCAAAATATTTCCACTCATGGAAAATTAAGGAGGAAAACTAAAATGTGTAAAATTGGATTTAATTTACGTTGATTTCATCTTAGCCAGTAGCTTTTATTAGAAAATTCAGTTAAATTAGGCAACACTCATTCTAATTACAGAGAATAAATAATGTTAGCTTATTTTTATAAATATATATTTTCACCATTGGAGTTCTGTTTTTAAATATATAATGTGTGCAGTTCTTAAAATTTGTGCAATAAAGATAAAACCTTTCTGGTGTTATAATTTGAGATCTTTTCATAGATGCTGATGTTTTAAATTTAAATTCAAATCAGAGAGTATATTGTGCTGAGATGTCAGACTTACATCAAGTTTGTTACCATGGAAAATAGCTCAGTTTATATATACTCTATTGCACTTGTTAGGTTTCTTAAAGGAACAACAATGCAAAAATCTGAAACCTGACATTTAACATTACAGCTCTTCCTCTATTATGATTTAAATGGGCATTTGTCCATTTTTATTAACAGGTACTTACAATGCTAAAAATATTTGATCACAATGCAAAATTCAGGATAACACAAAGATTTCATAGTTAAAAATCCACATGTGAAACAATGTGTTGATTCTGTAATACTAATTTCATAGTGGATTAATATTGGCATTTTCTCTTTTCAAATTATATTTATTCACATCTATTTGTGTCTACAGAAGTCAAAATTTAACTCTTTAAATATTACTTTAAGTGAAAAATACTTAAATTCCAACTTAATGGGTTTTTTTCTTTTTATGGCCCTGTAATCAGCTTAATGGATTTCAGGTGTTCATTTTCTGAAGAGATTGTTTATGTACCATCAAGTACATAAACAGCAAACAGCAGCCCTTTTGAGGGTTATGGGATTCTGACTCTAGGTAACTAATATGGCCTTTGATCCAGCAATATCTTCTGGAGACAGATCTATTAATAGACATTGCACTACAGGAACTACAGAATAGGAGGTATATGTTTATGTACCATCAAGCAAGTGTCAGATCTTAGTGACCACATGAATAGGTTTTCTCCATGATATTCATGAATGGACCATGTTTATAGTTTAATCATATTGTACACCTGCTGGCATTCCTAACTTCAAAGTAATGAATGAATCACCCTAATGAATACCACCCGGGGCATTTGAACTGTTTTTTTTTTAAAAAAACCAACATTTTTATTTGTTTGTCTTTATCTTAATTTTTTTACTCTTAATGTTCCTGTTAAGGAGTTGTAAGTTAAGGAGTTATACCTAATTATGTTCCTCTAACAGGAATATATATGTATATATGTATGTATGCATGCATGCATGTATGTATGTATATATGTATTTATATATATATAAACAAAAAAGAAAAATAAAAAGAAAAAAGAGATAGGTAAAAGTGCAAAAAAGAAAGAAAAGGAAAAATAGAAAGGAAAGAAAAAATACAAAAGAATTGGCTTCTGATTTTATTTACAGCAGTTATAGGTACAATTATACATTTATCTCTTTCTCTAATTATATCACGACTGTCTCCTTTCTAAAATCTATCTAATCATTAAAACAGTTTTTTTTCTGTTTTATACAAAAAGTCCATAAGGTATTTCCAGCCAGCAGTAAACATATTCTCTTTTTTATGATCAAAAAAATCAATCATGTTCATCATTCCTTCATCATAGATGTGGCCAATTCTTCTGATCTTTGTGTATACAAAATCTCACTGTAGTTATTCAGAGAGAGAGAGAGGGAGAGGGAGAGGGAGGGAGAGGGAGACGGAGAAAAATTCAGAATTTTTTCCAACTGCTTATTTATCCTAAGAGGAAGATTTCTGGTCTCAGTTATATATTTATTTTTCAAAGCCACTGATTCAGTATATGCATTAGAATTCAACGTTCTGCAGCTTTTTTTTACATTTCCACAAAGCATAATAAAATAACCTTTCTTGTTGTTCACATTTCCAACATAAATTTAAAGTCCCTTTATACATTCTAGACAATTTTTCTAGTGACAAATATCAATGATACTTTCTTTTGCATCTTGTAACATATCTTATATGTAACTCATATTTTTTCCTTGCCATACAAACTTATATATATATATGGCACTGTCTAAATCATAGAAATTCACCCCAGCAATGACAGCTGTAATTTTTCTCATCTTAATATTTTAACTTCATTCAGTCTCTTACCATAGTAATTTTGAAACAGTACACAGAGTTGGACATGACTGGGCAGGGGAAACATTTACCTTTTTAAAGTATTTGTCATGGTGATATTCACCTATTTTACTTTCTTCTCCACCTGAAAACCTGTTTTATTCAACAGTTCTGTTCAATTAACTATTTTCATCTTTTTGTTAAAATTTTCATTTTTTGTTTGTAAATTTTAAAACCAGCTGGTGTACCAACTTCTTTTAGTTTTCCCTTTAATGTTTCAATTTGCCTTAAAGGATCTTCTAGAATCAAGACCAAGTCACCTGCAAAAGCCTTTGACTTATAAATTTATTTTTAAATCTTTACTCCCACATCCTTACATCTTTTCTTATATTTAATATTTTAAAGACCAAAATAAACAAGAGATGAGACAGTGGGCATCCTTGTCTTATTTCTTTTTGTGTCTCACAAGGTGGAAGAGTTTAATTACTATGTTTCCCAATAGAGTTATTTGTGTATTCCAAAGAAAATTTTCTTTGGAAATATATAGATATGAAAGAACATAATTAATTTTTTTCTGTAACATATACTTTTTTAGATTTTGAAGATGATGCACAAAACACTGCCTTAGAGCAGAAAGCCACTCTAGCTCCAGAAGCTTTAAATATTCAACCTGAAACCAACAACACTTTACAAGTAGAGCAAGATAAATGTAAAGGTACGTCTAATTGGGAGCTGGAGATAAGATTTTATTTATGTATTTATTTATCTAGTTTATACAGCAACCCATATCATAGAACAAGCAACATTATATCTGTGGTGGCGAACCTATGGCATGCATGCCACAGGTGGTACACAGAGCCCTCTCTGTGGGCACCCACGCCGTCACCCCAGTCCTAGGCCTTCAGCTGGGTTTTATAAAACCTTTTCACTTTAGGCCTCCGCCACCGGGTGCATAAAAAAAAGGTTCAATCAATCAATCAATTTCAACTCACGGGGAAAAAAAAGATCTTGCAAAGTTGGGATTGATTGAACTTTTTAGTCCCACACTGTCTGCTATTACCACCGCAGCCATGCCCACCCAATTGTCCACACCCACCCAGCACCTGATGATACATACCGTAAGTGGGTTTTGGGTTGCAGTTTGGGCACTCAGTCTCTAAAAGGTTCGCCATCACTGCTATATATTGTTTTGCACATGTTCGAAAATCATTAAAAGCTTCATTGGCAATTTTAATACTAGTTCAAAGAGCCTTCAGTAGGCTGACAAAAACAACAACAACAACAAGAAACTCAGAGGATAATGTGCTGCATAATTGGATATTAACTTGAAAAGTTTATTTAATATTAGCTGTTAGACTGTTTGTGCAATACAGCTGTATATAGTAATTTCAGCCTCATAGATAAGCTTAGTTTACCAATAAAAGAAAAATTCTAAAAAATGATTCAGCACATGTGATTTGTTTACATGTTTACCTTCTGATGCAATGACCAGGATATAATTATAATATAAAAGGGAGTCTCTTTAATTGTTTTAATGTGTTTTGAAATATTGTCTTTCCCAGATAATGGTCCCTGCAAGCACATTTGTAATATGGTGGAAGGGAAAATTGTGTGTTCTTGTTCACTTGGCTTTGTCCTCCTTTCAGATGGTGTTTCATGTGAAGGTAAGTGTGTTGAAATCAAAATCCTTACTTCTCAGTTCCGCCTGTTGAAGGCCCTTTAGACTTTGTCAGAATAGTTCTATTATTGTATTTATTCAAAAAGATAAATATTCCTATAAGGCCTACATATTATATTGCTAAATCAGCTTTTGGTCTATTTATTTTATAAATAGTTGTAAAACAACTCGAACACATGCTTTACCTTCATTTACAATTCTCTGGATGCACTGCATATTCTAACTGGTCACAGTATGAAAGTTAGTTCCTTCACTGGGCAAAAAGTATGATTCAATTTTACATAACTTGTAGGGTGCTCCCATATGGATGTCTCATGTTAGCCTGCCTAACAGAAAGGCCTTAATGGATATTTTGTAATAAGAAAACATGAAAAGGTTTCAGTTGCAAGAAACGGTTATTTAAACTCCTCTTTGAATGAGGCAGCGTAGTTACCCCTTAAAAGCATCTGGTAAAGCTACTATTCATCTTCATGCCCAATCTGTCCATAAATGGGATTTGACTATAAATGTACTGAAAATGTAAAATATGCCATTAAAATCAATGTAATACCGTACTTCTGCTAAATCAGTGAGTTTCTTCTTGGTAATTGTTTGGAACAGCAATATTCCCACCAACACTCATAGGGCAAGTCACTGTGTATAAACAAATAGCAAACACTGCTCCATTTTAGCACAAGTGATGTTACTTAGTTATTTAGTTACTTAATTAGTTTTGTAATGAAATGTGTATTTTGCAAAAAAAAAGTACATATGCATAGATACATAGATACATACACATTATAAAACTTGGACTAACTTTGTCATACTTTAACTCTTGTTCTGACAAGTATTAATAAAATGTCATAAAATTTCCGGCTTATGTTAACATTATTGGTGTTATTGGGTTTTGGCTCTGTGCTACAAGGTAATTTTGAAATGTAGAAATGGTTTGTATATAGTATTGCTTGTTATTTATTGCATTATCCTGCTTTTCAGCCAATGAAGTTCAGCATAGCTGATAGCTAATACCAGTATGATTCTTGCTATAGTGTGGGATAATCTGTGTTCTTGTTTTGTCAATGAAAGCTATTATAGGTTTCCTTGGTATAGAAATTGTTTGCATATAGCATCAGTATACTGGTTGTCTATAAATTAGTTCTGGTGACTGAATAGCAAAAGGAAGTAGTTAGTCAGGCTTTTAGGCAATAGCAAATGTGAACCATTGGTTCTGGACTGCAAATAATTTATACCATCCCAAGAGAGGCAATAGACTTCAGGGGTCTAGAGAAATTAAGTTCTTAAAGACCATTGGGTTGCTCTTTCTTTGACCATTCCATTTGCTTTCAGTAATTAACAAAACCCTTAGATGGAATTTCTGTTAATAGGAGCCATTTCCGTGCAGGAGTAATTGATTTGCCAACTGTGAGCAAAATTTATATATCCTTGGGGAGGGAGAGAGTTAGCCTATTTTAAGATTCGTAAACTAGATTTTATTTTTTGCCCCATAGGTTTTTGTGCCATTGCTTCTGTAGAGTGCAGGAATGAAATTCCACATATTGCTAAAAACAGCAACATAATTGTGTTTCTTCCATTAAACACCCCATTTTGCCCTATAGCTGGTTGCTTGCAGGAGGCTTCTAAAATCTCCAGTCATGCTTTGCTAAGGCAGGATTTCTTTGTTCGGCCACTTCACTTTCCAAACCACAGGACTGGAGAGAAGCTAATGATGATCAGCCTTCATGTCCATTCAGCCGATTAAAAAGTAACACAAGTGAATTGGTACAAAAGAACACAATCTCTTTCTGATCAGTACTTGTCCACTTCTGGGCAGTGCGAGTTCAGGTATTTAGAGCTTCTTTCAATCTAGAGCCTGGCATTATCTATTAAGAATGAACTTCAAGCAAGAATAGATAGCTCATTGTAATGGTTTTCTCCAAAAAACAAGGCAAGCAAAGTAGACCAAATATGCATACACAAGATATGCTTTTCTAAAGATAGGATCAGGGTACTAAAGGGTGTACTTTTCACATATCAAAAGGGAAAGCCAAATAGCAACCACAGACTACAACTCATCTAAGCAAGGAGGTAACAACAACAACAACAGAGTTGGAATGGACCTTGGAGGTCTTCTAGTGCAGCAGCCTGCTCAGGCAGTAAAACCTATACCATTTCAGACAAATGGTGGTCGAGTATCTTCTTAAAAACTTCCAGTGTTGGAGTACTCACAGCTTCTGGAGGGAGGTTGTTCCATTGGTTAATTGTTCTAACCGTCAGGAAGTTTCTCCTTAGTTCTAGGTTGCTTCTCTCTTTGATTAGTTTCCATCCATTGCTTCTTGTCCTCAAGTGCTTTGATTCCCTCTTCTTTATGGCAATCCCTGAGATATTGGAACACTGCTATCATGTCACCCCTAGTCTTTCTCTTCATTGAAGCAACCCTTTCCATTTTCATGATGCTCAGTGTACATAGGGACCTTTACCATCTCACTAAATAGTTTACAGGAAATGTGCTCTTCACATTAATAGTTAAGTTATAGCTATCCTATCCACAACCTTCTTTTCTGTTTTACACTTCCTATATTTGTGACAAGTCACAGTATTATCTGTTCACTTCTGTTGTACATGACTCTTGGCCAGCTAAACTTATGTGCCCCATTTTGAAGTATTTGAGGAATGGAAAAGATCAAAAGATCATGAAAGGTTCATGTCTGTTAATTATAGAATTCTAATATTTAATTACTTTAATGACATCAGTATGTGTAAATGTAATAAAGTGACTATTTTTCTTGTCTCTATAATCCATCATTTTAGAAGTTTATTGTTCTTCCCTTTTCCTGGATTAAATTATTAAAAGATTTAAATTCTAGTAGCATTCACAAATAGATTTATTGAATTGGTGATTTACTTAATTTCTGATTGAAGCAAATCTGTTAGAAAAGTCATCATCTCTTTGTGTAATATATAAATATCTCTTTTGCACTCTTTTGAATAAGCCCTTGCCATGTGATTCTTGGAAGCTTTGGGTATACCATAGATACCCATTCATTCTGTATGCAAGTGTCCCTGTGTGTTCTATATTGTTCTGCTCAACAAAGCACTTTATTGATTTCTCTTTGTGAAATTCATCTACATGTTAGGGAGAAAGACTGGTTTCAGGCAGAGGATATGCTATGCTTGCAGAAAATTGCAAGAACTAAGGGACAGGTAAAGTGCTGGAGCTTTGTCTAAGAGTCTGAAGACATATTGTTAATCCAAGGGTCCAGCTAGATCAGAGTTTCTCAACCTTGGCAACTATATCTATGGACTTCAGTTCCCAAAATCTTGGAATTAACATCCACATATCTTAAAGTTGCCAAGGTAAAGAAACACAGAGCTAGAAGATTCTGATGTTTGGCATAGGCAGTACTCATTATTAACTCTGGAAAGTGTCAAGTGAAGTTTGTTTGTTTGCTTGTAAGATTTCTTTCCTATATTTCCTTCAGGTGCTGCTTTCATGTTTATGTATGGCTATCCTTTTAAACCTATCATTCTGTGTACTGTAACTAAACAATAATCAGGTGCTATATAAAGCAAAAGAAATAACTGCAGAGATGTTCCCCTTTGATCCATCTAACCATCTTTCTAAACCTTTCTTTAAGTGAGAATTCAGAGTGGACTCACAGCAAATCTTTCTATCACCAACTCTGGATTAAAGTCATTAACCTCACTGTTAACCATGCATGTTGCAAACGTATGCATGATAGAAAGTTTTGGCTAGGGCATGGCAACATTAATGCCTCCATATGAGATAGTATCCAAGAAATGGTAGGGGCAGTTTTGTTCTGGACTGCATTGCACTTATTGCAGAAAGCTACCTGTATAACTTATTTCTATCCCTTTCCCAATCTCAGAGGAGCTAGCAGTGATAAAAACTTTAGGAAAATGCATATACCTTAAAAGTTGCCAAGAGTTGATTCCAGAGTATGCAGTGGAAAAACATATTGTGAGTCTACCTCCAGTTCATACTTGAATAAAACCCATTAGAGAAAGTGCAATAAATATGTGCAAGGGATTCCTGCAAGTACTCAGAAACAGTTTAATTGATATTTCCCTTGTTTATCCAGATGTTTATAGGATGCAGTGTTTATAGGATGCAGAGTGAATCATAGAAAAACTATTTATTTAATATATTAAAAGGGTCAATTTGAAATCTCTGCTCGGGTTTCAAAATATTAGCAGAACCGTAAGTTGATTTCTAGAAATGAATATGGAAGAATTATCATAGAATCTTAAAGTTGGAAGGGCCTAAGTCAGGGGTAGGCAACCTTGGCTCTTTTATGACTCGTGGACTTCAACTCCCAGAATTCCTGAGCCAGCATGACTGGCTCAAGAATTCTGGGAGTTAAAGTCCACAAGTCATAAAAGAGCCAAGGTTGCCTACCCCTGGCTTAAGGGGTCCAACCCAACCTGCAGGATCTTGCAAAATGTATTACACCATCTTCAATACATTATTATCTAGCCTCTGTTAGAAAACATCCAATGAAAGGAAAAAAACTACTCCAACCAATATTCTTTCCCACTAATTGATAGTTCTTACTATCAAGAAGTTCTTCTTAGTATGTATCTGTGTCCTTGAAATTTCATGCCTTACTTTTAATCTTGCCTCTTGGAGCAAGTGAGGATAAGTCTGAACCCTCTGCAATGTGACAGTCCTTCAGTAATTTGATGACAATCCACCATGTCTCCTCTCAACTTTCTCTTCTGCAAGCTAAACAAAGCTAGGTCTTTCAGCCATTCCTTGTAGCACTTGGTTCCCAGAATGACAGAACAGAATAACAGAGTTGAAAGGTACCTTGGAGGTCTTCAAGCAGGAAACCCTATACCTTTCCAGACAAATACGGTAGTTGCCCAATATCTTCTTAAAAACATCCAGTGTTGGAGCACCTACAACTTCTGGAGGCAAGTCATTCACTGTCCTTTCGCCATCTTGGTAGCCTGTCTCTGGACTTGCTCCAGTTTATTTTAAATTGGAGTGTGCAGAACTTAACCCAATACTTGAAGTAAGAACTATTATTGCAAAACTAGCCCTCTGGGGCCTTGGCTGTTCTTCAGAACTTCTCAGAGATGCTGTCCTAACTGGTAAATCAGTGACACTTAATTTGTAACTATAACAATATTTCAAGGAAGTTGTAACTCATCATTCTTTAAGCGATTAAGATATTATGTTATGAGCCCTGTTGAATTAGAATCAAGACTAGAAACCAACTTTTCTATAAGCATTTAAATAAACTTTTTATTTTTCCAAGTATTTCATAATTTGCTTCTGCCTGAATTACTGGAAATGTTCTATGTTCATTTTACACAGAAGATATGGAAAGATTTTCTTCACAGAGATGTTCATGGATTTTATTTTCCTTCCTGCTGAAGACAAGTTCACATTTTGCATTTCCTCTCCAACAGCCAGCATTCAGCTGAAATCAATCAACATGCAACTGAAACCTGTGAAATTGCTTTGACATGTACATATTCCCAGGAGAAGCCATTTATAAATCTTGCAGATGCAGAAAATAATTGGACCCTTCCCTGTTTTCTTGTTTCCATATCGTTTGAGTTTTGATTAAATATTCAAGGTCACTTAGGAATTCACTGTGCATTCTATTTTCTTTCACCTGTAATCTCTGAAGCTTTTTGACAATCATCGTGGTTTGTGGAGGAGAGTCTTGTAAGTCAACCTTTCCTTATTTGGCACTTTCCAGACAGATACTTTGAAACTGCAGTTCAGCTGGTTGAGTACTAGTGGGAATCAAAATTGTAATAGACCTGAAGGACAACAGATTGGAGAAAGTTCCTTTCCTTAGGGCAGGAAATCCAAGTGCCAGGGCACCTCTCCATTGTTTGAAGAGTTCTAGCAAGAAAGGGTAATGATCATCAGATAATTGTTTCTGTTATCCAGCTACTTCTTACTCTTCAACAATTTGTTCTATTTAGCTGAAATATGTTATTCTTGCTTAAAGGTTCTCTGTTTTCTTACATGGTCATTCATAGAATTACAGGATGTTTCTTCTACCCTGCTATCTTTTCTTTATTGCAGTGTTTGATTGCCTATTTTATTCCTTGCAGCTAAATGAGTTTTCTACTACCTTTCTGCCTTTAACTTTATCTTAGAGATACACTTTGCTTGACTGAGATACAATCATTTTATCCAGTGCTTTTTTTTCTAAACAAAAAACAAAAATCAAAATGTGCCGGAACTCACACACATCATACAACCTGCCTTGCCTACCCTACAAGGTTCCATCCAACTCCATTCTGGGCATTCTATGAGGAAAAAAAGCACTGCTTTTATCTATAAAATGTGCTGATGGATGCACAGTTTGTTTGAGGAGAAGGCATTATAAGCTACATTATGTTTTGGTAACTTTCCTTCTTAGGCCCATATTATTTGTGTGTGTGTTGTAGCATGTGAAGTATGTATTAAACTGATTGAGAGTTTAGAAATGAAAGGGAAAGAACAGAAAGCTTTCTTTGATTCAGCCTTTTGCTGTTCCTACCCTTATATTTCCAGTTGTGCTATATAAGTATTACAAATTAACATCCTTCGTGGGTAGAAGTTGTGGCAACATCTTGACATTTGAAATGAAACCTAATCATTGCCATAATTTTGAATTAGATTGTATGTTCACCATAGTGGCGTGTTTAATGCCCAGCCAGTAATGATAACAATAAAACATTTCTAGGATTGCTGGGAAAATAAAATGCAAGATATATAAGGATCTATACATCTTTGTAAACTGTACGGTGCCAGTCACAGTAGGATCACAAACAAAGTTCATTTCTATCAACACATGCTGGGCATGAAACTTGCCTCTATGGACATACTACTTAATTCAAAATTATGGCAATGATTAGGCTCTATTTCAATGATCACAGCTCCTACTTGATCATATACTACAAGTTATTCTTATGAATTTCAAAGCATAAGTTTTCCTTCATACTCATTCCTGTGGTTCTTCCTTGGTTGCTTTGTTAGATTATTCATATATTGCCTTTGTGTCATGTGGTGACCAAATGATTGCTTCTCTTGTGAAATTGAATTATATTTGCTACATAAACTAGGAATGTTCTGTATATAATATGTGTGCTTGCACTCATACTTTCTTAACTTCTGTATACAATTACAGTAGTTGATTACATAATAATTTTGAATGAATGCATCACTCAAAGCAAAATTAAAAGTAGAACATCTTCTAGAATTCCTTATAAATTAAAATATTGTAAACTTCTAAAATTGGCAAGAAATTTTAAAAATGCAGTCATATAAACTTTTCTTTCTGGACAAATAATTTCTGCTATATTTTTAAAGGTTTCCCCCCTCATGCTGTAGTAAATTTGAAAAAGGTCTATTCTTTGTTATATGATATGCTGCCCATGTGGTTTTTTTCACAGATATTAATGAATGCATATCAGATACTCATACTTGCAAGAGAGGAGAGCATTGTATTAATACAATTGGATCATTCACATGTCTTCAGCAACTCAGCTGCCAATCTGGATATGAACTTAAGGATGGTGAATGTGTTGGTAAGATTAGAATTTATTTTTGTATATTTTGTATATTTGTATATTTTTTCAAGCAGCTGGTAAACTCATTTGTCAAAATCTCAAACTGAAGTACATATTTAAAGTTTAAACAAGATTTAAACTTATAATTAAATTTATTATTTTTATGAAATTAAAGGAATTATTCTGTGTAACCAAAAAAACAACAAGCCTGTAAAACAAATGAATCGTTAAATAAAATAATATATAGTAATCTTGTGATCCAGGGACAGGATTTACAGAATTTATTGTTGAGAAAGAGATATTCCCCAAAATATTGTTGTAGCAGTTGAATATTCATTGTTGATGCTTTGATAATAGTATGGGGAAAAACATTTACTCAATTTTAGCTTGTAAGTTTATTTGAAATTTTCCAGACAAAATGGGAAATGCCTCTATTTACCTCCCTGAGTACAGGTCTATCAAATTTTTGGAAGTGGTGGTTGCACTTTTATAAATTTTCCATGCTCCCACTACAGAATTGCTTTGTAATTATCAATTCTTATATAGCACAATGGGGATTGTAAATTCTTAGATATTAATTCAGAATACTCGAAAAAATTGTGATACTATTCTCATATTGCAAATAAAGAAGGAACGATCATAATACTAGTTGCTGCAATGCTTTCAATGATATTTCTATGCAAGAAGACCCAGCTAGCAAGAGTGATTGATTTACTTTATTGAGAAATTCAAGGTTTCTCAGGAAACAAAAATTGCTACCCCTTCTTTAAGTTAATTCAGTGGTCTGAATAAAGGCACAGCTAGGTAATTTTATAATCTAGACTTAATGGGTATTATCTCAATTGTGAAGTATACAATTAACATTGTCTATATAGATTAACAACCGGTCAGTCCTAGAAGAGATCAACCCCAACTCCTCTTTAGAAGGCCAGATCCTGAAGTTGAAACTCAAGTACTTTGGCCACCTAATGAGAAGGAAGGACTCACTGGAGAAGAGCCTGATGCTGGGAAAGATTGAGGGCAATAGAAGAAGGGGCGACAGAGAATGAGGTGGCTGGATGGAGTCACTGAAGCAGTAGATGTGAACTTAAATGGACTCCAGAAGGTGGTAGAGGACAAGAAGACCTGGAGGAACATTGTCTATAGGGTCACGATGGGTTGGACACAACTTCGCAATTAACAACAACAACAACAAATATAGATTAACAGAAAGGCTGGTGGGGCCAGTAACCTTTATGCTATTCCCTTCCATGTTTCAATCAAACATTTTGAAGCAACAATGAGAAGAAATACTCAAGCTCTTTCTTGCTAATTTAGATACTTGCAAATATTGTGGGATTTTTTTTAAAGTATTAAATCATTTCTAGCAGTGGGTACAGATTTTATTTAGAGATTTTAAGGAGGTAGGTTGGCCGCAAAAATAATTATTTTGTTACATTCACATTTTCCATCAAAGTATTGGAGTAATATCAGTATTATTAGAGGACAAAAGTTATATTTGAGAGTGGTCGGTATTCCAACGCTTTGTTTTTCTTTTAAAATACATTTTAACAAATTTGACAAATAGATTTCCTATATATAGGTAGTCCTCATTTAGCAACTATCTCAGACAATGGGGGATGATCAGTTACAATGGGGGATGAAAAAGTAACTTTGTGATCAATCCTGCATTTATAACCTTTGCAGGTCAGTGAGGCAAAGGAAGCCTGAAGTAAGAACATAGCCATCGTTTCATTTAGCAACCATTTTGCTTAAAGGCTGACTTGCCACTCCCAATTATGGTTGCTAAATGAGGACTACCTTATTCAAAAACATCCAGCAGCCACTTTTCATATCCTAGCTGATTTTAAGTCTAGTATATTTTAAAAAAAAAAAGACAAAGCAGGTTTCTGTGTGGTTTCCCAGTTAACTCCTGGACTCTGGGTCTATAATTCAAACATCATTGTCATAAGCAATTTCTAATTATTTGCTGTCACCTCCCTGCTTTTGCTATGGTGTGATATTGTCATATTACACTATGATTATGTGCCATCAAGTCAGCATCATTTCTCTATAAGCCTACAGATCAATATTCTCCATGATGTTCTGTCTCTGAAAGAAAGAACAGCTGGAAGATGGATTGCTGATTTAAGACCAATAGCAATGTACTGATATTTAATCCACTGACATTAACGAACGTATAAGTGCACCAGCCACCATTGTAACTGAGTTCATCATCTTGCTGCAGGTCATCCTCTTCTCTTTCCTTCTACCTTTCCCAGAATTAGAGTCCTTCCAGAGAGCTAGGCCCAAAGTAAGATCATTTGAGCTTGGATATTAAGCGTAGAGGGGTATTTGTTCTTCCTTTATTTTTATTTTTAACCAAGGAGATCTGGACATTTGAATAACATCCAAAAGAATCCAACTATGACCAATATTTAAGTGCAAAAAGTATCTGACTTTGGATTTCTGCATCCACATTTGACTATACACGTAGAGGGCTGGTTTTCAATTCTGCTGAATTTGCTTGCATGGATTGCATATAATTTTCCAGGTTTTTTTTTACACATCAGAATTGCAGGTATTCTTTCCAAATGGAGTCAGGCTGGAAAATAAATGAAGGTTGCCTTAAAAGTATCTTACATTTACTACTAGATGTTAATAGCCTCTTTCATTGTAGCATTGCTCTCTATAAACGTATACATGCACCTGAACCGAAAGGTGCCACAAGAGTATTAGAAATGGTGTAGCTAAATTGTTTCTTTTCTTTTCTTTTCTTTTTTGCAAAAGATATTGATGAATGCGAAAGAAGAACTCACAGCTGCAAGATCAATTTTGCATGTCAAAATACAAAAGGATCATTTTACTGTGAATCAAAGCAACGATGCATGGAAGGATTTTTACAAGATCCGGAGGGAAACTGTGTCGGTGAGTATTTCTATCCCTCATCTTTAAAATTATACTGTTTTTCCACTCTGAAAATATTTTTTTTAAAAATAGAATAAAACAAGAAGTAAATATTAGTTTTTTTTAAATATTACAATTTTAACCATAGGCTAAATAAAAGCCTATCTGTCTGGAATTTATTGCACAATAAATCAAGATCAAATGAACAGAAAAGGAAGAACAGCTGGAAAATGGGTTGCTGATTAAGTTAAAGACTGATAGCAATATATTAATATTTATTCCACAGACATTAATGAATGTACATCACTTCCTGAGCCATGTAAGGCTGGATTCAATTGCATCAACACTGTTGGATCTTACACATGTCAGAAGAACCTCTTAATATGCAGCAGGGGATATCATTCAAATGAAGATGGAACCAGATGTGTTGGTAAGACAGTCAGATTAAAGAACCTGGCTGTAGATATGGTTAGATTTACTGTCTCTCTTTAATCTCATTTTCAAAGAGGTTTTTTTAAATAATATTTTTATTAATTTTCTAATTTTACATTTAGGTATTTAAAAAGCAATGTGGTGGCTGGGTTAATCAATAGTTCAGTAACATACAAAAATCTTTAGCACAAATCTCAAACTACAACCTCAAATATTTCCTCTCTTTTTCCCTTAATATCTACTATCTCATATTTAAGCTAATACAGTTCTTATTATATCAACTAAATAAAAACATCATTATTACATTTATCAATACATTTTAGCTTATACATATCTTAATTACTTTTACATTCAATCTTTACAATCAATCAATGTCCTGTTATTGTTTTTTCCCAATTTTTAGTTTCCCATCAATATTCATATTTAACATTTGATATTTATAATTTCCAGGTTTTAGGTAACCAAAGTTTCCTTTATCTCAATTCATAACAGAATCTAATATTCAAAATACACATCTATTTGGGTATAATCTTGTTCTATTTCCCAAAAGTTATCTATTTCTTCCCATCTTATCTAATTAATAATACAGTATCCCCTTTAATAAATCAAATCCCATTATATATATTATCTGAGTTAATCAATAAATCAAACATATTCATAATATTTTTTCTTTGGGGTCTAATTTTTAAGTATTAAACAAATAGCATCCTTATTTTCAACCAATTTCCAAAATTTTAAATTTAATGACAAAATTTCCCTTATCTCAATTTCTCCCTTTGACTCTCTAATTAGTAATATAAAAGCCCCTCTGATAAATCAAAACCCCAATTTTCTTCAGCCTTATTGTGGCTTTCTTTCTTTGCCAGCTAGCCTTCCATGTCAACGCTTTTAAATAATCAAATAGATCTCTCTATATTATTATATATATATTGTTTGGAATAAGAGAGACCATTTAATTGCCATATTTTTGGAAGGGCTAGCCCATTTTTATTCCTTAAATTGTCTCCCTATTATTCTAAATCCCCATAATTGTCCTGGTATGTTTATCTTCCATTCAGTCTGTTCTTCTTGCTCCTCAAATATCTTCTGATTTATATAGAAAGTCTTTTCCATTTCCAGTGTTGTCAGTCCCTTTTCTGGATATTCCATTGACTTTATTTGTTGGTCAATTGAGTCCTCTGTCTTAGTATTTGATTTTTCTACTTCTTCTGTTACCTTCTGCATTGTTAGTTCGTTAGTTGTAGTTAGAATTTGGGTTTGTATATCTAAGCTGACATCTTGTCCTTTTCTGTAACATCTTATTTCATCACAAGCTGAAAGGATGTATTGCTTTCAATATGGAAAGAATCTTTTCCTGGTCTTTATCCATCTTATCTTAATGGTGCGTTAAGGACTTTGAACTCAGAGGATGAAAATAATTTCATAGCTGGGTATGGGACCTCTATTTCACGTGTTTGTAGGTAGTCTTTATAGTAAAAGTCATTTGTCAAGTAAGATTTTATAATCCAAGGTATTTCATCATCTTCAGTAATGACAATGTTCCTCAGATAAAAAAGTAGGAAGGCAATTCCCCACATACAGCTCTAAAAATCATTTTCAAAGAGTTTTGATACATTTCTGTAAACATGCATGTTCTGAATTCCAATAAATACATAAAAGGATCTGTTTCAAATCTTTGTGGTGCTGGTAGAGAAACCTTTAATGTTCTTTGGCTAAAAATGGACTGCCTTAGTTGCCACCCAAAATAAATTGAGTTATATACATTGCCTGCCTGCTAAATCTTAAAATAGACTTCAACAGGTAAGAAAAACAAGTCTGTCAAATTCTTGGCAGTGAAGAGTGCTACTGATTGCTGTTGCTTTTCATTAGGCAGTCTTATTCATCAGGAGAGGTTGACATTTATACTAGTGTTTGCCAAAATAATAACTCTTGTATTTGTTAATGCCAGCAAGGGAAATAAAATCTAAAATAATTATTTCTATGAATTAATATAAGACACATACATGTATCAATAGTATAGATGTTTCAGTGATTCATGCGTCTTCTGTTCCTTGTGATTTCTAAAAACTGAAGCTAGCATAACTCAAGCATACATTGAATCATGGGAAATACCCTTTTATGGATCAGTAAGTTTTATTATAGAATGCAGAGAATGGGGATAAAATAACTTTTTTTTTCTAAATAGGGGTATATAAATAGTAAGGCCACCCAGGAACTTCAAATCATATTATTATTATTATTATTATTATTATTATTATTATTATTATTATTATTATTATTATTATTATTATTATTTATATTTCTATGCCGCCCTATTTCAAGAACTCAGGGTGGCTCACAACATAAATGCTACATGTAGAAATCTAATATATAAAATATTTGTAAAACCCGTCAGTTAAAAGACCAATCATCCAAACAAACATACAAACATACATACACTGGCTGGGCCAGGTGTTAACTGCCCCAGGCCTGTCGGCAAAGATGAGTCTTAAGTAATTTGTGAAAGGCGGGGGCAATACGGATTTCCGGGGGGAGTTGATTCCAGAGGGCCGGGGCCGCAACAGAGAAGGCTCTTCCCCTAGGCCCCGCCAGGTGACACTGTCTGGCTGACGGGACCTGGAGAAGGCCGACTCTGTGGGCCCTAACCGGTCACTGGGTTTCATGGGGCAGCAGACAGTCCCGTAAGTAACCTGGTCCAATGCCATGTAGGGCTTTATAGGTCATAACCAACACTTTGAATTGGGTTCGGAGACCAATTGGCAGCCAATGCAGCTCGCGGAGTGATGCCGAGATATGGGCATTTCTAGGCAGGCCCAATACTGCTCGCACGGCTGCATTTTGCATTACCTGAAGTCTCCGAGCGTTTTTCAAAGGTAGCCCCATGTAGAGAGCATTGCAGTAGTCGAGCCTCGAGGTGATGAGGGCATGAGTGACTGTGAGAAGAGACTCCCGGTCCAAATAGGGCCGCAGCTGGTGCACCAGGCGAACCTGGGCAAATGTCCTCCTCGCCACAGCCGAAAGATGATATTCCAGATTTAGCTGTGGATCGAGGAGGACACCCAAGTTGCGGACCCTCTCTGAGGGGGTCAGAAACTCCCCCCCCAGGGTAATGGACGGACAGATTGCATTGTCTTTGGGAGGCAAAACCCACAGCCACTCCGTCTTGTCGGGGTTGAGTTTGAGCTTGTTAGCACCCATCCAAACCCTAACAGCCTCCAGACACCGGCACATCACCTCCGCTGCTTCACTGAAATGACACAGGGTGGAGATGTAAAGCTGAGTATCATCAGCATACTGATGATAACTCACCCCGTGTCGTCGGATGATCTCACCCAGCGGTTTCATGTAAATATTAAACAGCAGAGGGGAGAGGACCGATCCCTGAGGGACCCCATAAGGGAGGAACCTAGGGATCGACCTCTGACCCCCTGCCAACACCGACTGCAACCGACCAGTGAGGTAGGAGGTGAACCACTGCAAAACAGTGCCACCAACTCCCAACCCCTCCAGCCAGCGCAGAAGGATACCATGGTCATATATGGACAATGAGAGATAAACTTTGCAAGTAACAATTTTTTCCAAACAATGATAGGAGACATTTGGTGTGCAATCCAATGTACAGTGAAGTACACTGGGACAAAAGTTATCTATGTGTGTTTGTAAGTACATTACAAACATTAAATCTTCACTCATTAGTCTGTTTCCTTAGATCATTCTGCAATTCTCTAGTGCTTCAATGTCCTTCTGGATATAGTTTAATGAAGAGAAGGACGAGGGGGGACATGATAGCAGTGTTCTAATACCTCAGGGGCTGCCACAAAGAAGAGGGAGTCAAGCTATTCTCCAAAGTGCCTGAAGGCAGGACAAGAAGCAACGGATGGAAACTAATCAAGGAGAGAAGCAACCTAGAACTAAGGAGAAACTTCCTGACAATTAGAACAATTAACCAGTGGAACAACCTGCCTCCAGAAGCAGTGAATGCTCCAACACTGGAAGTTTTTAAGAAGAGACTGGACAGGCGTTTGTCCTAAATGGTATAGGGTTACCTGCCTGAGCAGGGGGTTGGACTTGATGACCTCCAAGATCCCTTCCAACATTATTATTATTATTATTATTATTATTATTATTATTATTATTATTATTATTATTATTATTATTATTATTATACTGTCTGTGACAGATGTTTACACATTTTTTCAAATATGAACATACCACACACTTAAATATTAATAAAACAATAATGTGTGAATGATTTCCAATTTAGGATTTGTTTTTTTCACCATATTCATCTAATGGAGTAGTGTCAACTACAGTATCGAAACTGCTTTCTTCAGCTTAGATCCACATTTGGAACATTCTATGTTGTTCTGGTCACCACTTCTTCTCTCATCTTTTTTTTTGCATACTTTTTTATTTCATTATAAGATAAAAGTATAGAAGAAACAAAAAGTTGGAATAATGAGAAAAGGAAAGAGAAAGGTGCAAGGAGAGAAGAAAAAACAATGACTTCTGCTTTCTTTGGTGAAGTTGATTACAGAAATAATACAGTGCCAACTTTTTGCTTTACATTTCACATTTTAAGCCATTTCTAGCATTACAAAATCATTCTAATCAGCAACATCCAAAATCAAAGTTTCATTTTTTTCAGCTTTGAGCAAAAAATCCAGAAGCAGTTTTCAAGTCAAAACAAAACCATATCTTCTGATTCCATCACCTTTTCCATTCATTCTTTCATTGTGAGAACTAGTGTGTCTTTCCATCTTGGTGCATATAAAATTCTCACTGTTGTCATATATAATAACAAGTCCCAAATTTTCTTTCCAATTCTTTATCCATCAAACCTAAAAGGAAAACATTTGCTTGCATTTATTTTATATATTTCAATGTGAATTTCAATCCATTAGAATACATCTTTTCCCAATGGGCAATCATTATACTTTAACCAAAGTTCTTTGTCCATTGGACCATACAATCTCTAACATATTCATTCTCTCCCCTCCCTTGCTTTAAATGAGTAAAACTAGGGCAACTTTAAGAAATGAAAATAATCAAGAAACTGAAGAAACTGTCTAAAATAATGGTATTAAAAAGAGGGGGCATAAAATTAGGCATGACTTAGAAAAAATAAATAGGGAGATATTCCTTCTTTATATCTCTGAAAAGCAGGTTTATCTAATAGTTAGATCAAATTATATTTAGGCTAGAGAAAAGAAGATGCTTCTTCACATTGTCTCAACCTACAAAGGTCTCAGCTTTAGAACAAGATTAGTCAAATTCATCTGATCCTAAAACTCTTGTGCCTATTTGGTTGTTTGTAACCCTGAATTGGGTGAAATAGGGCAACAATTTTTGCTCAAATAGATTAGCTTATAGAACGCATTCAAAATCCAGAACCCATGGCTCCCACACAATTGAAATTTGGCAAAACTGTGGCTGCTTCAGTGCTGGAAGTTGCTGGTACTTCAGATTGAAATGTAATCTCAGTAACTTGGGCAAATGAATAAAAGCTATTTGTTAAAATAATAAAAGAATAAAAGCTATTCTGTTAAATACATCAATGAGCATTGATTAGGCAGTAGTGATGGTGGTGTAATGCAAGTAGAAAAAATATACAACAGAATTTGTATGTAATAAATCATATAGCTTTCTTCAATGGCTTATGTGGTTTCAAACAGCCATTACAGTTGAGTAATAACAATGTGTTATTGTGGGAGAGTCCTGGCTTTGAGGGAAATTAAGAACAGCTTGGCCAACTATCATTAACCAGTCTAGGACTACAACAGTGCTTTGAAAAGTATGTCTGCTCTACTAAAGTTCTCATATCCAGGATGCTAATGTTGGTGTGAAATTCTTCTTTGTGCTCATTTACTCTCTCAGCTACTACCTAACTTGATTAGCACTAGTAAGACTTCTTTAGAAACTTGAAATTATAGAAATTAGAGCTTTGTTGTATCTAAAAACTTCATAGTTTGTTGTAATATTAGTAATGAAAACATTGTGCCTCTGGCCTTGTAAGTATACTCTTATGCTTAGACTTTAAACGCTGTAATCCGTGTGTGTGTGTGTGTGTGTGTGTGTGTGTGTGTTAATAGGGTGAAAGCATAAGCAACCAAATAAAAACTCATTGTGGGTCTAATTTCCTTTTTCATTTTGTAAGAAAGAATACAATGGATGGTTAAATTTTTGGTTGGATAAACTTATGGTTCTAGAAATAGATCATTGGGAAAGGTTTGGCAGAAGAATGGAGTTATTGTGGTTGCTTCTTTTTAGTTAAAGAATTCTTAACAAATTTGTTCTTTTTAATGCAACAGAATGGTTAGCAGCAGTTTCTTCCAACATTTAGCTGGAAAATACTGTGACTGTCATGAAATGGGATGCTCTTTTGACAGAATAATGTACTGAAAGTAATTAAAAGCAGAAGTGATTGGAATGTACAATTTCAAAGAAAACTAATCAAAAAGTGGAACAAATGAATTAAAGGCAACTTATATTGCTAATTGACAGATTTAAGTCATTATTAAAATTAACATTTTAATGTTTGCTGTAAAGTGAACAGAGATGTAATTTAATTTTAATTTTAAATTAATTTTTTTTTAAAAATCAGGTGTTGATTTATGATATATTGTTAGGCTCATTTAAAACAAGAGTTGTAATTTCTTTATCTCCAAATACAGTTGTCTACAAGTAAATCCAAGGATCTCAAAGACTATATAAAAAAGCAAGTGTTACCCATGCTCACAATATTATATGCCACTGCCTTGTGCGATGCTAATGCCTGTATTAAGAGCCAATATTATGTAGTGCTTAAGATACTAGATTGGAATGGAGATCACACAAACTCAAGTATATGACAATTGCTTGATTGACGTGGAAAGAGATCAAGGAAAGATTTCAATTTGTAATGAAATCTAACACTGCCTTCATTATTTTACATAATTATTATCTGAAAAGGCTGGTTTAATAACAGAACAGAATAACTGAATAACAGAGTTGGAAGGGATGTTGGAGGTCTTCTAGTCCAACCCCCTGCTCAAGCAGGAAACCCTATACCATTTCAGACAAATGAAAGAGTTGTCCAGACTCTTCTTGAAAACTTAAAAACTTCCAATATTGGAGCACCCACAATATCCACTGCTTAATTTTTCCAACTGACAGGAAATTTCTCCTTAGTTCTAGGTTGGTTCTCTCTTTGATTCCTTTCCATCCATTGTTTCTTGTCCTGGCCATTCCAAACAACATAGAAGAATTAAGATATGAAAAAAATTAAAGGGAAGCTAATGTGTTTTGAACCCAAAATAGAGTGCACTCCAAGGCTTTGCAACTTGAATTTCTATTTTATTTTAAATGATAGGGTTTGTCTGTAAGAACCACAGAGCTGCAGGAGGCCAGCTTTGGTAAAGGGATCTAATCACTGTATCTGCAGTTTTTGGGGGAAATTATCCCATTTTTGCTTCTGCTGCATGCTCATTCCACACATTTGGCGAAAACTGTGATACAAAAAAGAGAGTGGCCATCAATTGGCCCATGGTGGGTAGAGTAATTGCTACTTTTTGCTTCTATAGATGTTGATGAATGTCAGTCTGCCACACATCACTGTGGAGAAGGACAGATTTGTCACAATCTACCTGGAGCATACCGCTGTGATTGCAAGATGGGATATCAGTATGATTCATTCAGCAGAACTTGCATTGGTAAGTAAGACACAGGGGAATTGGTATTGCTGATTGTCAAAATATGGTCAGCTTTTATACGCTATTGATTTCAGCATAAGGATTAATTCCACTGAACTAAAACTTAAATAAGATAGCATGCCTGCTTCTGAAGTTCTCTTCATTTACTTGGATTAATTTGTCTGTTCATAAGTACATGCTTTAGATGTATTTCAAGTATAGCAATTTATTGAAATTAACCTAAGACAGTACTTATTAAAGGGGTAAAAAGTCTCCAGCTGTCTGTTTTACTAAGTATTTTCATACCTGCAAAGAAAATAGTTTCTGAATGATTTGGATGTTAGGTAACAACCTACCAGCTATTGAATTTCTGAGTGGATGCTATAACCCAGTCAGTGTAAATAGGTGCTGGAGTCTGCTTATTTTAATTAGACAAAATTAAAATAATTTAATTAAACAAAAATGAATGGCAGATTGTTGTAAAACTTGGTGCATGCTTGAGGGAGGGAAATCAACCAGATGCTTAAGTTCTGATTATGATACACACACTCACTCACACACACTCACATAGTATAATTATGTAAGCTTAGCTTAGAAGGTTGCCTGGAGTTAGCAAGAATGGTATGAATATTTCTTCCCTTCCTCTTCTTTCTTGCCCAAGGTAGCATTAAAGTCAAAATGAGTTTTGAAAGAGATACCCATGGAAATATGCTTGAAGATTTTGACCTTTGCAAATTCCTATAAACAATGTATGTTATAGTTTAGAGCTCGCTACAAGAACTTCTGGATGTTATAAATAAGTGGATGAAACTGGCAATCTCAGAAATAATCAGCCAGTTTGTGCTCCTTTGAGATTCCAATTTCAGAAAATTAGAAAAAGGGAGAAAAGGGAGGGCAGAACACTCCTTCTTTACAGAATTGCTTGTAAATGTCCAGACCACTATAATAATTATCTCCCCCTCTTGGGTTGTTTCTACTCCAGGTTGGATATGCTCTGGATTCTAAATGATTTCAGCTGAAGTAGAATATCTAAGAGAACTGGTTTATTCACATTTATCATGATTGGGAAAATGTACACGAATGGAATCTTAAGAATGCTGATTTGGAACAAACAGATTTAAAGCTTATGAGGCTTAGAGTCTGGAAGAAAAAAACACAGAGGGGGTTTTGGCCTATCTTCAGGATGCTGAGCCAAAGAAAGTCTTCTAATAGTAGTACAAGTAGATTGATATTGCTGTGGCATGGGACAGGGCTTTGATGGGATAGAAACTATAAGAGATTGACAGTTAAAAAGGAGGTTGTGTCCCTAACTTTATCTAAAAATTAACATTCAGGAACTGTCAGTCTAAAATGGCAACTTCTCTAATTGTAGAGAGAAAAGAATATGACCTTGACAGAAATATGCAAGCTCCATTGCCAAAGGGAAAAACTTACTTTAAGTCCTCAACAGTCAGATAATATCAAGAAGCAACTCAGATAAGAGGCTTCCTAATTCACTGAACTATAAGTAGGAAGAAGAGATCATCAGACTTGCATGAAAGTAGTTTTAAGCTTCCTGTGAAATTCATTTCTTGGTCTGGTTCTACCTAGTGGGGTTGACAATAATTTACATCCATTAGTGTAACTTCATATTCTGGAGGTTTCCAAAACCATTCTATGTGCTATAAGTGGCTTGGTAAGTCAAAGACATAGAATATAAATGTAGAAAACTTGGCAAAAATGAAGTGATTGTTTATTTGATAAGGTGGTAATTTCATTTTATATACTTCTTTATTTCACTATACTGGTAAGCAAACAAAGTAAGGAAATGTAACATCCAAAATGGAAACAATTACACAAATCTTCCTCTAACACCTTTGCCTTTTCCTGTCTTACCGTTTCCCAGGTGTATTTTATGTTTTATCAATTTTGTTTTTGTTTTGCAATAGATATAAATGAATGCTGGAATTATCCAGGCCGACTCTGCCAGCATTCATGTGAAAACACTCCTGGATCCTATCATTGTTCATGTTCTTCTGGATTTCACTTGGCTTATGATGGGAAACATTGTGAAGGTATTTGTAGATGAAGCTATCTCAAAAAAAAAAAAGAAGTCAGGGGGGCTAGATTGCACAGTGACAACTGTCTTGCAGAAAATAACACATTTCTGAACACAAGTTTTGAAATCCTTATGCTTTCTTTTACATTATTCTATCCTAATTTATTTGTCACAGTTAGCACCCCAGTTTTCCAATGTATTTTGTATAGTATAATATAAAAATGAAACCTTGCCTTAACTGCAATTGGGTCCTTTCTTCATGCATTTGTATTCCACTGAAAATGAATAACTATAGTTTAATTTACAGGCCTATTGTTTTGAACAACATTACAATGATAATAGCATGATAAAAAATGAATTGTGTTATAACTGCTAAGTCAAAGGTGGAGAAAGAGTGGCCCAGTGCAGATTGTTAGCATCTCTTTGGGTTCTAGAGCCTCTTCCTTCTATAGTGCAATGCCATATATTGGCAGCACCATCTGTTGACCGATTTGCTTGTAGACAAAATGCAACTACCTTTGATTAGTCACATGGCCTGGCAGCCATTAAGTGAGAATTATCTCTACTTTACATATGTTTATATGTAAAATTTAAAAGACTTTCAGTGAAACTTCCCGAAAACCTTCCCTGAAAAGGTCCTGGATCCACTTCTTTCTGATTGTGTGATACAACTTTCCATAGACCTTGAGGTACCAGGAATGATACATCCCACATCTAAGTTATAGTTATAATCATCTATGACTTTAAAATGCTTATTAATATTATCTCAATTTAGTAATGTAGTATTTTAATCAAACATATATCCTGCATGTATAAACCACAGTCATGCTGTATCTTCAGGCTTGAATTTGCTCCATGTTGTTTTTTTTTAAAGGCAATCCATTTAGTTAAAGGGCTTTTCTACTTTGTCTTCAATGACAGGTATGTGGCAGCAACTGATTTTAATGTCTCTTTGATACTCATTTTTCAACACAGATGTCAATGAATGTGACAATAATCCATGCAGTCAAGAATGTGCTAATATTTATGGTTCCTATCAGTGTTACTGCAGGCAAGGCTACCAATTAGCAGAAGACAGCCATTCCTGTAAAGGTACATCTGATTTGTTCCATTGCAGCAGTAGTGTACATTACTCTGGGAGAATAAAGCTGTTGCCCTCACATGTTTGCTAATGTATCAATTCCAGATATTGATGAATGTGGCCAAAGTGCAGGCATCTTGTGCACTTTCCGCTGTCTCAACGTGCCGGGGAGTTACCAGTGTGCTTGCCCTGATCAGGGATATACAATGGCCGCCAACGGAAGGAGTTGTCGAGGTAAGAATAAGATTACAAAAAAAGACAAAGAGAAAATTGTTTCTTTCCATTAGGTCATGATGAGTTGACCCAATTTTCATTTCATTACCATGACTGCACATGAATAAATGAATTTCATTTTTAAAATTTTGCCATGCAGTAAAAGATAGGAAGCTAAACATAAAGTAGGGAAGTACATGCATACTCAAACCAAGTCTTGGGGGAAAATACTTATAGAAAGAAAAACATGTATTAGATGAAAAAGCATGTCAAGTCATAATCTGGGGGAATCTTCTATAGCATCACAAAGTGCATGTATTAGAAATTGTGCGCAAAAAATTGTGTAGAAGTTCATGCAGAAATTTAAAAACACATGCATAAATTTGTTCAGCAATGGAGTGAAAAGAGTTTAAGATTGGGAAAATGAGAAATTTAAAAAAAAATCAAACTTATGTAGATTTGTCTGTAGAAAAAAATATTTATTACCTGGGTAATTGTTTCCCAGTATTTATTTTTATTAAAATTACAATAAAAGCAACCACAGTCACTCAATGGCTGTCCTTGAAAAGAAGTATCTAGGTAGAGATGTTTTCTTTATTATTAGGGGTTGAATGTCATTCTCCCTAGCAGAGTAGAAGGTTGTGGCAGTCAAAAAGATTTAGGGTGAAGAACAACTTTAAGTCAGCCTTGTCATCATTGCTTTTTGTTGTCCTACTGGACAACAAATCAAGACTAGATTAGCCAAATATTTCATCAGTTCATTATTCCTTTAATGTAGTATCTTGTGCACTTTCCACTGTCTCAACGTGCTGGGGAGTTACCAGTGTGCTTGCCCTGATCAGGGATATATGGGAGTCTGCTAGCATCAGTTCCTAACACAGATAGTTTTTGTACAGTCTAAAGTGAGTCCAACGTACTACTCCATAAAGGATGTCACTGGTCCATGACTCTGATACTTTTTCAAATAATGTCATATGATATAAGGAACAGATTTAAGCCTAGGCAATAGGCAGACTGGGTTCTCTATTCTGGGCCCAGTGCTCTTCAAGATCTTCATCAACGATTTGGATGAGGGGATAGATGGGGAACTCATCAAATTTGCAGATGACACCAAGCTAGCAGGAATAGCCAACACGCCAGAAGACAGGCTTAAGATACAGAAGGATCTGGACAGACTTGTACACTGGGCACTATCTAACAAAATGAAATTCAATGATGAAAAAAATTAAGGTTCTACATTTAGGCAAGAAAAACCAAATGCACAGGTATAGTATAGGGGGTACCTTGCTCAATAGTAGTAACTGTGAGAGGGACCTCGGAGTCCTAGTGGACAATCACCTAAATATGAGCCAGCAGTGTGCTGCAGCTGCCAAAAAGGCCAACACAGTACTAGGCTGCATTAACAGAGGGATAGAATCAAGATCACGTGAAGTATTAATACCACTTTACAATGCTTTGGTAAGGCCACACTTGGAATACTGCATCCAGTTTTGGTCACCATGATGTAAAAAAGATGTTGAGACTCTAGAAAGATACAGAGAAGAGCAACAAAGATGATTAGGGGACTGGAAGCTAAAACATATAAGGAACAGTTGCTGGAATTGGGTATGTCTAGTTTAATGAAGAGAAGGATGAGGGGGGGACATGATAGCAGTGTTTCAATATCTCAGGGGCTGCCACAAAGAAGAGGGAGTCAAGCTATTCTCCAAGGTGCCTGAAGGCAGGACAAGAAGCAATGGATGGAAACTAATCAAGAGAGAAGCAACCTAGAACTAAGGAGAAACTTCCTGACTGTTAGAACAATTAACCAGTGGAACAACCTGCCTCCAGAAGTGGTGAATGCTCCAACACTGAAAGTTTTTAAGAAGAAACTGGACAGCCATTTGTCTGAAATGGTATAGGATTTCCTGCCTGAGCAGAGGATTGGACTAGATGACCTCCAAGGTCCCTTATAACTTTATTATTATTATTATTATTATTATTATTATTATTATTATTATTATTATTATCATCATCATCATTATTATTATTATTATTATTATTATTATTATTATTATTATTATTATTATTATTATTATTATTATTATTATTATACCCCATATATGGTACTCCCTTTGTGGCCCTGACAGATTGTCCTGGTTCTTCCCCAGCTAGCCTGCTCTTCCAGTACTACCTATGATGTTGGCACTTTGCTGGTTATACTTTTGTGGACAACAGCCTTGCAATCCCTTTGCGCTTTCTCAAAAGAAAAAAAAGTGAGGGATATCTCCCTGTCTCCCATTCATCCTTTTGCTGCTTCTATGGTGGCGTGTCTCAAATTTGAGACATGCATGGATTGCCACTGGGCATTTACAATGCCACAGCTGTTGAGTAAGCATGTGTACAAGCAGGTCTCTGAGGAGGAAGAAAGTGGCTACAGCTACCAACAGTATTGGTAAGCATTTTAGGCAAAACAAAATCCTGCCCCTGATGTGCTGCTAGGACACATGAACAATTGATCTGTTATTTGGTATCCCAACCCTTTGATATTGTTGGGAAATACAATTTCACATGAACCACCCACTGCAGTGATGGTCAGCTTTGAATTCCAAAACTCCTGAGGAGTAGCATGTTGGGGTGGGGGAGGTAATATAGATAGCCAAGTGATATGATTCATACTTCACACTAGAAGCCATCCTTTAATATGATCAACATAGCTCCTTTATAACATTACCCAAGCAGGCTTAAAGAGATATATCTCCATTATTGCTATGTTGGCCCAAAGAATGTGCATGATTCTTGAAGATACTGAACACTAGTGAGGAAATGATTTGAAAACTGAGAAATAGCTTTTTTGTTTGAATTATTTCATGGAATCCAGCACCGATGAAAACTTTTCAGTGCTGAAAGTATTGGTTCAAAGAATTCATGTATCAATCTTGATTGTGATGCAGATGGAAGTTGTCTATATTTTCTGCAAATTTTTCCCCTGCTTTTAAAGGCTGAATAGGAGCCAAGATATAGGATAACATATGAATAGATAATCTGCATCCCTAATGACTGTAAATCCATTTCATGCTCAATTCCGAGGTTTATCTAGGGAGACAATGAGTACATGAATTTATGTGTTAGGGAAATTTGGCATATATTATTTGCAACATTTAAACACTATAACCACTTGTGGCCCTTGAAAATTTTGAACCTGCGGCAGGATTGGGAAAATATATCTCACACCCCTAATATATATAACAAAAATCTATTGTTTCTACCCAGAAGAAATCTTGGCTTTTTTTTTCTTTCCACTTCCTTATGGCTTAGTGAATTCATGCTGATCTATTTGAACTATCACACTATCATATTATGTTATGGATTGTTTATTATTCCATGTGAGAACAATTTACCTCTTCACCTAGTTTTATGAGTCAATGAGGAGGAACTTAAATTATTTTAATTCATTTTTTTACTTCTCATTGTGTTTCTTTTGTTATGTTTTTAAACAAGCCACACTCCATGCAAGAGTGATGTTGATTTAGGAGACAGTCTTCTCTATAAAAATTGCCAGATTTCACTGCAATACTTTGCTCATGGATTATCTGTTAGCATTTATTTAAGTCTCATACCTCTGAACGCTGTCTAGACATTTGAGATTTCTTTTTTTAATGGCTAAAAAGTTAAGCCAGGATTTCCTTCCTCATCTTTTTGCAGCCATCACAAATCAACAAATGCCTCTTTTGTTATCCTGCTCTTCAAAGATTTTGTTGTAGGATTTTCATTCTTACTTTAAGTATCCTATGTAGAAATAAATTCTTGTATCCCTCAGACACAATGACACAACTGGAACTGACAAAATGCTGGTCTTAAAACAAAAATCTGTGAGCCTCCCAACCAAGTTGAGAAGTATATGTGCAAAAAGGGTTCTGCAGTCATTTTATCAACTTGCCTCCACTGCAGATGGAGATCCAGAAATGCGGAACTCAAACTATGTTTAGGTCCATCCTTAAAAGCAATCCTAGCGAATCAGTGGAGCACTGATTTAATTAAACAGCCCTGCAGAGTGCAGGGCAGAAGTGGAAAGTGATTTGTATGTGTTTGCCTCTCTCTGGGTGCTTCCACACAGAGAATTGGTACTATTCCTGCAGTGGCACCATGTCCCATGTGATCGTATATTTTCACCCCCTTTTGAGAGTTGACCTAACTCTTTTGGCTGTCGTGCTGCACAGTTCAAACTACAATTTGCAACTTATGATTTGTGATGCTTGTGCTTTGCAGGAATTGGAAGAGTTTTATTTTTTGCTGTATCCTGCCTTATCTCACCTGCACTCAGAGATCTCTAGAAGATGTCACAGATAACCTTATCAGTTTCTCCAGGTTACGCTCTCTAGTAAACTTTGCGGTGGTTTCTTAATTCCTGTTTTAGGAAAAACTGTTCAGTTTAATATTTTCTGCTTTGTTAACTTTATTTGATCCCACTTACACAATCTGGGCTCAGGCAAGGCCTTCTTCTTCACCCCAATGTACACCTATAGAGGTCCTACACAGCAACTTACATCTATGAATACATCTGTGGGGAAGAGCTCCTGGCTGCAAAATAACAATGCTAGGCTTTCAATGGGAATTTACAGTATATAAATTTAAAAAAAAAAAACACTCTCTGGACAGCCACCATATTTTTTCTCTTCTCGGGGATTCTGGTGCTTAGCCAGACAAATGCATACTAGATGTTCTGAAATGTGTTTGTATGGATGGGATGAGACAATTTATTTTCCCTCTTTCTGTGTGGAATGAGAAAAGGTGACATTTACTGCTCCTGGAGCTATGGAAGTTTAAAGAACTGAATACTATTTTAAAATATATATTATTCAGCTTGTTATCTGGAGGAAGTGTTGATTTATCTTATTCTTTCTCGGTCCTCTGGGATTGGCTGAAGACTATCTCACAGATGAGAATAAAATGCTTAGGCAGGACTGAGTCAGGTGTGAAAATGCTTTCCCCCCCCCTTTAGCAGTTTCATTAACTATTTCACTTTGACTGTATTCAGTGGGAAAAAAAACCTCAGAATTATCAGAAGGTATGGGAAATGGCTTTTGGTTCAGTCAAAATAAGAGTGCCTAATCTAACCCATACATTCCCTTAGACCAGTGGTGGCGAATCTATGGCACGGGTGCCAGAGACGGCACTCAGAGCCCTCTCTGTGGGCACACGTGCCATTGCCCTAGCTTCACCTCCCCCACAACCCCTCCTCTCCAGCAGCCCCCCTGAAGGAGAGTCGCCCCTGAGCGTGGCCCACACGGAGCAGCGCAGCCAAGGACATGGCAGCCAGGCAGCATAGACAAGACTCTGCCCTTACATCCCATCATGCACAGTTGATGCTGCAGGGTGCCCTTACATCCCATCATGCACAGTTGATGCTGCAGGGTGCGGGCAGAGGGCATGACCGCCATAGCGCTGCTGGGCTGCTTGGGCGATCTGGAGGTGGTGAGTGGCCCTGAGGGCAGGCGGGGCAGGAGATGAGGGGCAGGGTGGGGGCAGGGCAGGGGGTGGAGTGGGGGTGGGGCCAGTTTTTGAGCACTCGGTCTCTAAAAGGTTCGCTATCATTGCCTTAGATTATCCAAGATATTTTCACCAACAGAGAGAAGAAATTCTATCTCAAATTTCCCACCTCAGCCATGTCTCTGACTTTGGACAGGGAAATCTATCTACTTTTATGATTCACAGATATCCCAGAGGCCATAAGAGTACAACCTATGTGTGTGGGAAAAGTAATGGCTTGGGGTGGTGGGGTTTATTTATTTATTTTAAGAACTAAAATAAAGTATTTATCCTAAGTATTACCAAATTCTGACATTAAGTCAACTGAGAAAAGGTGCCTACATTCTTGCCTTAAGCAGTTTATAAAATGAATCCATAACTTACAAACTGATTAGCTAATTTAACCAAAACTTTAGTGTGGTGAAGCAAATATATGCATTCTTTCTTTTTATTAATAGAAATGAATCATTGTGGTTGATTTTCCTATATGTAACCCAGTGGAGTTGATAAGATTTGTTCACTTGTGGAAGAAGGATGCTACTAAATTGTTGCCATTTTTGTATATGCTTCATCCTCAGATATTGATGAATGTGCAATGGGAACCCACAACTGTTCATCAGCAGAATCTTGCTATAATATTCAAGGCAGCTTCCGATGCCTTTTAATTGAGTGTCCACCAAACTACAGAAAAGTGTCTGATATGTAAGTCTAATAATTGCCCCTCTACATAGCAACTAATCACATTAAGTAATGCTCAGAGCTCTTAATAATTACTCAGCTGAACATAGGGTGTTTGTTGCACTTCTATTTGCTGTGCTTTTTCCAAAGATCTAATCCATTAATGCCAACAGTTGTTTAATTTTTAAAAACAAGCCTGTTACAAATGGCTTCAGGCAAGCAGTTGCCTGAATATGCTCTTCAACATCTTCATCAACGATTTGGATGAGGGGATAGATGGGGAACTCATCAAATTTGCAGACAACACCAAACTGGCAGGAATAGCCAACACTCCAGAAGACAGGCTTAAGATACAGAAGGATCTGGACACTGAGCACTATCTAACAAAATGAAATTCAATGGTGAAAAAAGCAAGGTTCTATATTTAGCCAAGAAAAACCAAATGTACAGGTATAGTATAGGGGGTACCTTGTTCAATAGTAGTAACTGTGAAAGGGACCTCAGAGTCCTAGTGGACAATCATTTAAATATGAGCCAGCAGTGTGCTGCAGCTGCCAAAAAGGCCAACACAGTGCTAGGCTGCATTAACAGAGGGATAGAATCAAGATCACGTGAAGTGTTAATACCACTTTACAATGCCTTGGTAAGGCCACACTTGGAATACTGCATCCAGTTTTGGTCACCGTGATGTAAAAAAGATGTTGAAACTTTAGAAAGAGTACAGAGAAGAGCAACAAAGATGATTAGGGGACTGGAGGCTAAAGCATATAAGGAACGGCTGCTGGTATTGGGTATGTCTAGTTTAATGAAGAGGGGGCTGCCACAAAGAAGAGGGAGTCAAGCTATTTTCCAAGGCGCCTGAAGGCAGGACAAGAAGCAACGGATGGAAACTAATCAAGGAGAGAAGCAATTTAGAACTAAGGAGAAATTTCCTGACAGTTAGAACAATTAACCAGTGGAACAACCTGCCTCGAGAAGCAGCAAATGCTCCAACATTGGAAGTTTTTAAGAAGAGACTGGACAGCCATTTTTCCAAAATGATATAGGGTTTCCTGCCTAAGCAGGAGGTTGGACTAGATGATCTCCAAGGTCCCTTCCAACTTTATTATTATTATTAATTGGGAACCATGTACCACTGATTCTACCATTCAGAGTAAATGTGACCATAATCTGAAATGGGTAGCTCTAGTTTCACTGGAAAAGAATTCATGGTAGAGTTCTTTTCTCAAAATCAAACATACATGTACTTACATGCATACACATATATACAAATCCTCATTTACACTTACTCCATTTTCTCTTGTGAATGTACTCCCCACACTCATCCATATCCTTGCCTTTCCAAACTAAACTCCAGCAATAAAAATGTGACAGATACTACCATAACATTTTCTAGAAGCCTGTTTACAGTCAGGGCATGACATCTGTATATCATATAATGCTTAGGAAACTGGAATAAGGTACATTTAATTATTCTGATGAACCGGCCATAGCCCTTATGGCCTGGGTTGTTGGTGGGTTTTTTTTTAAATAGTCTTAACCATTTTTTGATAGTTGAATCTCATGGTGCTGTAAAAGCTATGATACTAAAAGCCATGCAGGTGCTCTAAGGGACAAAATGTGAAGTTATTCCCAGATAAATAAGAAGGATCCATGCATGCTCCCATTAAATAAAAGTTTTAGAAACAACTGGCATGGTGTTCACGATAAATGATCTATGGATCTCATATTACTCCTAAAGGAGGCCTCAGTTAATGAGAGAAAACATCATCCTACAGAAAATGAGAAGCAGAAGGTGACATTAGGGAGACACTGGGTAATTCATGTTTTAAATCAGAAAGTTACCAAATAACTAATGAGAGAATATCTTTGAAATATGATAACCTTAAGGAATAGGAAGAAGATAAAGGGTATATCTGGAGAAGGCAAGATTTAGGGCTAGAAGCCCCACCCCCCACCCCCCACCCCAAAAATGTCCTCCCATCCACCAGGGATGGGAGCAGGCTGAACAAGAGAGAAGGGTCCGAAGTGAAAAGAAGCAGATAACTTATATAGAAGCAGGGACTGCAAGCCTATGGATTTTTACTGGAGAAATTTTTTTTTGTGGCCAATTATGTGCAAGGAAGGCATTGCACAATTGCACAGTAGATGGGATTTTCAGGCATAGTTTATCTGACAGAGATCTACAACTTTTAAAAGAGGACCATCATTTGTCTCCACCCCTCTGAATGAGCCATTCAAAATTATGGTGGAAATATAATGGGCTCTTTGACTGTTTTGAAGGCGACAAAATTCCTCCTGCACCCACTAAGGTTCCTGCCCTTTGGAACACCATCCTTCTGAGATTAGATTAGTCCCAATCTTGCTGGCCCTTTCTTAGGATCTGAAAACTTGGCTTTGTGGCCCTGAGTATGTGATCAAGGCCAACCCTTGGCTTTGCTGATAGTTTATTATTTATTTATTTATTAATCAAATTTCTATACCGCCCCTCTCCCAAAGGACTCGGGGCGGTGTACAGCCTAAAATTTAAAAAACATATAAATATACAAAATTTAAAATAATTAAAAATAAATTAAATAATTTGGCCGAAATCCCCATTTAAAACCCAAAACATACAAAGCTAAAATCTTAAAAAATACTCAGTCCCCCTAAAACATTTTGACCCTATTGGAACCGAAGCTTCTATGCCAGGCCGGCCTGTCGAAAAAGGAATGTTTTTAGTTCCCGACGGAAGGTGCGTAAATCTGTTATTATACGGAGTTCGGGGGGGAGCTCGTTCCATAACGTGGGAGCTCCCACAGAGAAGGCTCTCCCCCTGGGGGTCGCCAGCCGGCACTCTCTGGCCGACGGCTCCCTGAGGAGGCCCTCTCTGTGGGAGCGTACCGGACGGCGGGAGGTATTTGCTGGCAGTAGATGGTCCTGTAAGTATCCGGGTCCGATGCCATGGAGCGCTTTAAAAGTGGTCACTAACACCTTGAACCGCACCCGAAAGACCACTGGCAACCAGTGCAACTCACGCAGGAGCGGTGTTACGTGGGAGCGCCACGATGCTCCCATCACTACCCACGCGGCCGCATTCTGGGCAAGTTGGAGCTTCCGGATGCACCTCAAGGGGAGCCCCATGTAGAGAGCATGTTTTTATAATATTATGTTGTTATGTGTTTTTATTTTTATATTGGATATTTTATTGTAATATGTATTGTATATGGGTGGCTATATAAATTGAATAAATAAACATTTAGAAAATCAGATATAATCTATAAAGGATATAAATGTTAATTCCTCTGTGAGGTCTAAAAGCCATTCTTTGTTACATCTTAAGAAAACGTCACCTTATTTCCAGTTGCTGAAATTAAAAAAGAAAAGAAAAAGAAATTACAATCATTGCACAAATCTTTATTGGATAAGCACAGCTCTTGGAATATCTGTTGTATGCCAGAGGGCATCCTAGCCTAGGAACTTATAGAAAGTTAAAAGTACAAAAAGAAAATTTACTTAAATTATAAACTAAAAACAACTATTCAATGACTTTAGCATATGAGAGCCATATAATTTGAAACAAGGTTTAAACAGGATGTAAAGTACCTGGCTTTAAGAATGTATCACTCATCCCCATAGAAATGAAGATACCACAGTGAAGATCTTTTAGTTTGCAAAGATGCATGGTAATAAGGTAGAGAAGGTCCAAAGAAAGGCTCAGGCCAAACCATAAAGATCAAACCTTATGCAATAAAAGCTTTATTTGCAAAACCTGCTATCAGTGCAGCACTCTAATAAATTCTAGGAACAATAGGATCAGTATTGATTATTTACTAGTATTTACATGTAAATTATTTACTATAACTTACATGCTGTCCATTTCTAGAATCAGAGTGGCTTACTGTATCAATATCAGCAGCTTAAAGACCGTTTCTTACAATTATATCAATTCAGGTCAATGTGCCACTGCTTTGTATATATTATTTATTCCTAAGTGTCTTTCTGGAGAGCTGTGTTTTTACAGGTCCCTGGAAATGTAGTGACAACGGGCGGGGAGGGGTGGAATATCTAGGTCTAAGGTATTCCTAAGGAGGGGTCCATCATTGAGAAGGCTCAAGCCAGAATGTCCTAAATATGACATTTTACTCAGTGATAAGATCTTTGGCAAACCCTCCCTTCCAGTTGTTATAGTTTCAACGTAGGGAAAGCAGTCATGACAATATCTAGGCCCTGAACTATATAGAGCTTTAAAGGTGACAACCAGCAAGCTGAATTGCATCTAAGGCTAACTCTTAATCAGTGCAGCTCTCACAATAGTTATATACCCATAAGCATCTAGGATGCTTCAGGTTTAATCAGCTGAAATTTAGGTTTGTCTTCTAAGGCTGGGATTCCCAACACCCGGTCCATGGACCAGTACTGGGCTGCGGCATGCCAGCAACCGGTCTGCACAAACAAGCAGAGCCCCATCCGTGAGATGCAGGCAGCACACACAACCACGCACTCTCCAGTCCACAGAAAAACCTCTCTCCACGGAACTGGTCCCTGGTGCCCAAAAGGTTGGGGACCTCTGTTCTAAGGAGTGTCATATAGAATGCATTGTGATAATCCAGTAATGCAAGGTAACTGAGTCAGGCTTCCTGATCCAGGAAAGATCACCGCTGGCACACAAGATGCTCTTTTATAAGTTTTATAAATGTCTATATACCACAAACTAATATCTTACTCTGACATTTTCATTTGATACAGTATGTTCAGCCACAGAACCATTCCAGAAAGTGTTGCATAATGCAAGTTTTGCATAAGTTGGATTGCTGTGGAATTCATGAAACACTATTTTGATACACATGCATAAATGCTTACCTACTTACATGCACAACAAAGTTCCATGAAGTACTATGATTGGATGAATCTCATGGATCATTTCCAGACCAACCTATGCAAAGTAATTTTCTAAGTATTCCTTTAAGTTCATTGCAGTTTCCAGGATAGGTTTTCAGATTCATGACCTCTTGATATTTCGCTGTTACCTTGATAATTGCATTGACATAGTCAGGATTATACAAGAAGAGCAAGCAGCTGCTAATTGTACAGTCAGTAATATTCAACCCTGCTACGTATTGCTTAACACCAGAGACAGGTTTCCTGGAACTCTGCATGCTGTCCAAGAGTTTGTCTCCAAACCCCAGTTACTGAAGTGCTAAATATTTCCTATTTCTCTTCTCTCAGGAGATGTGAACGTATCAACTGTTTCAACTATTTGGATTGCCAGAACACTGCACTCCGCATTACTTATTATCAGCTTAATTTCCAAACCAACATTGTTGTTCCAGCTCATATTTTCCGAATTGGTCCCTCGCCTGCTTATGCCGGAGACAACATAATCCTTACAATCAACAAAGGAAATGAAGAAAACTACTTCAATACCAGAAAGCTTAATTCCTATACCGGTATAGTCTATCTTCAGAGGCAAGTGAGGGAACCCAAAGACTTCTTGCTAGATGTTGAAATGAAGCTTTGGCGTCAAGGAACCTACACAACGTTTATGGCCAAAATTTATATTTTCATTACATCTCATGCATACTAAGATGGATGTATTACTGTTGAAGCTCATTGGTGCTATTTTTAAAAAATATTTCCTACCAAAGCTTGTGGTAATAGAGAAAAAGACTGATAGAAAAATATAGCCTCTCATATTTTTTTTCTAGCTCCTAAAATATCTTTGTTTTTGTAAAATTAACTTAAAATGTATTCACCTGTTTCTCTTTTAACTCTGAATGTTTAACTGAGCAAAATAAGGCTGTTGAGCTTTGATGCACAGTAGTTATGCTGTCCTTTAAAAGTTATTTTGATATTTCACCAATGACAACCTCAGAATTAGTTATCAGGAATGGGGGCATGATCTACCCAAATATAAACAATCCAGATAAGATGGAATTCAAAGGGAAAATAAATATGTAGCTGTTAAAACCAATTGTACTTGAAAGATGCTTAAGTGTAATTAGTTGAGCTCACAAGAGGGCAGAAGGCCAATTCCCAGTCTTTAAAACAACTATAAAAAAAGAAAAGAAATTGCATGTCAGACACTGATCTTTTTTCACTTACTGACAATTACACAATGTAGTTTTAAGAGAGAGAGAAAATCTTCCTTTTCTGAATATGCCCATAATATGTGATGAGAACTTGATGTGCCAATCACATTCTGTTTTTATTTCTCCATCTTCCCTTAACAAATTAGTGAATCAGATATTGACCTATCTATGTGTTCACCCTTCATTGATTTACCCACCCAGTTACTAAGGCTATTGCCTCCTCTGTTTAAATTGTAAATTATAGCTACAATAGAGAGGAACAAATAAGTGACCAGGAATAAGTCTGATCAAACTTAATATGCATATAGCCCTCACAGTTAAATCACCTGAAAAAATCTCCTCATATAGTATTTATATAATCATCCTTTACTTTTCCCATATCTTAGCAAATGTCACTGTGAGGCCTTTCCATAGAGTTACTTTTCCACCTTATTCAAGATTATTGGTACTCTAATACCATAGGATGGGAAATTTACCCTGCAACTTCTGAGACTTGCTATTTGCTGTGCTTCTCGTGTAAATTCTTGGGACTGACTTTGCCAGAAGTTATAGATGTACATCCTTCTTTCTGGTATGTTCATGCCAGCGGTAAAGGTAGTCCTCGACTTACGACTATAATTGATCCCAAAATTTCTGTTGCTAAGTGAAAGGTTTGTTAAGTGTGTTTTGCCCCATTTCTTGCCATCGTTTTTAAGTGAATCACTGTAGGTGTTAAATTAGTTACGTGCTTGTTAAGTGAATCTGACTTCCCTATCAACTTTGCTTGTCAGAAGATGAGAAAAGATGACCCCGGGACACTGCAACCATCATAAATATAAGTCAGTTGCCAAGCATCTGAATTTTGATCACATGACCATGGGTCATAAATCAGTATCCTTGTAATTTTGAACAGTTACAAGTACTGTAAATGAGCTGTTGTAAGTTGAGGACTGCCAGTATAAAACTGTTACCACACTTTGTTGGCCTATAAAATTGTTGTATAACTCTCTCTTTGCTCTAAGAAATACATGAAGGGTGAACATCTATGTCAAGCTGGAGGCTCCCAAGAGCCTTCTTAGGCAAATGCTGAGGATCCAGGGTCCTACCACTGTGCCTCATGATGGAGACATGTGGTTTGCACACTGTGGCAGCTTGCTTTCTGAAAGAAGCCTCGTGAAAGATACTGTACATACAGTGGGTGAACCTAGGAGTCATCCTTTGAATCCAAACAAGCCCTGACATTTAATTCCTTGGATGTACTGGACTACCTTTAAAAGAATGGCTCATCTTAGCCACTCAGGTTGCATAGTACTAATGCTACACGCAACCAGATGACTGTTAGAGACAATGTCTGGCAGCAAACCAAGAACAATATGATGATTTACTCAGAGTAATTTCTTTATTGTTGCTCAGCCACAGAAAGAATCTTGCCAGACTAAAACACTATCTACACAATGGCCAGATATGCCCTGTAAATAGCTAGGGAGGGCCTGTTCTGCATATCAAGGATTCCAGACTGATTTGCCCCTTAACTGCTCCTTCCCTCCAACAGCTCTGCACCAGACTCCATCACATACAAGAGAACAAGTATGTATGTTACAAGTCACTTCTGCTGCCATCTAGTAGTTCAGTTTTTGGCAGTCCTTTGGGAGCTTCTATGAATTTTTTTCCCCTCCCTAGTTATCCTGCTCTGGGGAATCAAGGCTGCCTAGAAGGAAAGAATAGCCATGTATTTAACCATTTTCCTATACCTCTCAGAAGGATGCTTACCTCCCAGGTCCATAGAGAAGCATATCAGCCTGTGTAACTTGGCTTGTAAATAGCAATCTATATCTTGTTCTATACAACTTTCCAAGATAGAAAACCCATATCTGATATTGCACTCAACACAGATGAACATCTCTTAAGTGGTCCATATTGTGATAACAGTTTATATTGTGATAACTTAAACCCCATTTATTTGGAAACTAGTCCCATTCAGCACAAACTGGAATTATTTCTGAACAACATAGAGGATACTCTGCCATTCACTCACTATTACATTTTCCCCCTCCCCTTGAAAGTGATGCATGCTTAACTGACAATCTTTAATTTAAAATTAAATAAGGACTTAACACCAAGAGGAAGTTGATCTACACGTACAGTGAAGTAACAACAATGGATGCACGGCATCTTCTTGATGAAATATACCTTGCTAATTGGGGCATTTGTTTGGCTTTGTTTTTAAATTCTATTCTGAAGGGACACTTTATTTTCTAGGAATGTTAGATGCAGATAAGATGTATTATAATTTTTCAAGGAAATATCAAAGAGGAAAAATGCCAGACCAAGATGCTAAAATGTTACAGTATTGAATACCTGATTGTATTGCATGGCTATCCAATTAAGATAAACTTGAAGTAAAGCGATAAGTGTGTTTTCTACTTTTCTAGCTTGAATTACCCAACAAAACTGGAAGACTATTTTGCAGTGTATGTAGACTATATAGCATACTAATAGCCCAATGCAAAAATGTACATTTTTATATTGCTCCTACTCTATATAAAAATGAGATTGAAGCCTATAGCCCATATGTGCTAATAGATATTTTAATCAAAAGATCTGTAGAAATTTACAAATGAACAGTGATTGTTAAATAAAATATTTGGGTTTTATAGATAAAATAGTTTCTAGGATTCAACTTCTATTTGAATAGTCATTAACTTGGATATATACTGTTTGCTAGAAGCATAGCTACAACCCACATCTTCATATACAGCACCTATTTTGGGTATGATTGAAATATTTTCAATCCTTTGATATGTTTGAAATATTTTCCTAATTGTGAAGATAATGCCTCCCTCCAGCTGAACTTAACCTTTAATAACTTTGGTCACATCCATGGACTTTTCTGGTGATGTCTTCTTCAAGTATTAATCAGGTCCCTGGTTAGTAGTTTCCAACATCCGTTAAGGTCAGTGGTGCATCTTAGACACTACGGCTCTTCCTAAGAATTGTTTTGTGACATATTGGAACATGCATAAGGACTCACATTTGTAAGCCTTTGGAAGCATGTCTTGGGCTGTCTCCACATGCAAAGTTGCCAAACAAAAATCTTACCAGTGCATTAACAATTTGAAAAGAAGTGTTGCAGTGTAGTGCGGTTACACCTCTTTCAAAGGCTTTGTTCAGCCCTTTGTACAGTAAGTTACTTTTTTCAGCGCTGTTGTAATTTCAAATGGTCACTAAACAAATGGTTCTAAATTGAGGAATACCTGTACACATAAGACATGCAGTACTCAAAACTGATTCTCCTGAAATGTATGAATCCAAAAAGAAGAATGTTTGTGAATTCAGCTTAAATTCAAGAATTTCAAGTTGGTTGCAGCCACTGTAGCATGTTTTTGCTTATGGCCCTGCTGTAACACAGTAATCAGTGTGTGTTGATATACTAGACAAAGTACCTGTTGTGTATGTTCGCGTGCGAATGATGAAGACACATGGCGATACTGAACAAACACTTTATTCACCTTCTACAACAACCAAGCAAAAGCAAAAGGCACGCAGGCCTTTTTATATGGCCAGAAACCCGGACAGTGTCAACCAATAGGAACAGAGCGTTTTCGCATCTTGCACATGTGCACAAGGCCGGCGCCGCTCTGTCTGGTCCCTGGGCAGCTTTTGGAATGCATGGGACCAATGCAACATCCCGAGCCTGCTTTTGCAGGCTCAGGACACAACACCCCTCCCCCCTAGATGGAATATACTTTGCGTACATTCATGTACCCCATGCATTGGGAAGAGTGGCATACAGCTGCATTATTCAAATGCAAGGAGTGCGGAATGCTTGAGTCTGCCCTCAGGCAAACCCTCTACAATATTGATTAATACAATAAATGTATACAAAATAAAAAAAATAATACAAAATAATCTACCCACGAGTTGCTCCCGTTATTCAGGGGCCTCATGAACAGGACCCTCATGATTTGACAGCAACTTCATAAAGTCTCTCAGATGTTTGGGTGTGCACTTGGCCCACTGCAACCTTCTAAGGCCCAGAGAGATTGCCTGGCCCACCTGCTCGCCTACCAGGCTAGGCAGGCCAAGGTATTGCTGCCCTAAATCCCCAGGTGACCCTGGTGAGGGTGCCTGGCCTACCTGCTCGCCTACCAGGCTAGGCAGGCCAGGACTTTGCTGCCCCAAATACCCAGTTGACCCACCCAGTTGCTGGCTGACTGGACCCTCTAAGTCCAAGCCAGCATACCTTGGAAGGGTGGAAGTCCCCGAGTCCCCAATGGATCCCTCTTGGGAACATTGTCCCTTGAGCCCAAGGCCAGCAGATGGAGAGGGCTGGGTAGCAGAAGTGCCCCAGTACTCTGTGGCCCCCAAGCATGTGCCCGAGGTGCCAGAGTCAGGAGTCACCTCCATGGCAACCCCCTTTGCTGGTGACCTCTTTTTGGGAACAATTGCGGCATGAGGCAAGCGCCCCTGATGGAATTCCTTTTCTCTTGCTGCTTGTGATTTCTGTGGATACCCCGGTCGGTCTCCCTGTCTGGAGCACTATCTGACATATGTGAATTCTGTGGATACCCCGGTGTGACTCCCTCTCTGGAGTAATTATGGATGTGTGGGATGACCCCCTATCCCATGAATTCCTGTTAGAGCACTTGCGGAACCTTGGGATGAATCCCAAACAGCCTCAGTAGCAGCTGGTGAGGGCCTGTTAGACCTGGGAAACTGTGACCCAGAATGCATATTATGGTCCTCCTCCCTCCCCCCAGAGCAGAACCAGGAGTGGAAGGGTGTGAGTCCAGCTCCAACGCAGTTGGTCTATGTGTCTGCGAAGAACGCGGCCGTCACCCAAGGCAACTTCATATGACAATGGCCCCGAGACCTTGCAGACCACAGCTGTGACCCAGAGATGTCCAGGCCCATAGTTTCTTGCCCAAACTGGATCACCCACCTGGAGTCTCCTAGGTGCCCATGGTTGTGATACCTGTGAAGCCACCCGGTCAGGGTGCAGCCTGTCCAGTTAAGTGATGAGGCAACGACCCCAGTGGAGTTCAGCAGGGCTCTTCCATGGTGTGGTGCGGTGTGCAAGAAGGAAATCTGCTAACCTGTGATGCCAATTACCGTAAGTCAGTTTCTTGAGGGCATCTTTGGTGGTGTGCACCATTCTCCCTGCCAGTCCATTGGAGGATGGATGGAAGGGAGCCGATGGTGCATGCCAGATCAGGTTGGCCTGAAGAAAAGCCTGGAACTCAGAAGATGTAAATTGAGGGCCATTATCTGAAACCAGCACATCTGAAACCAGCACATTCAAATTCCTCTCAACACCTGGATGGTCCTGGCAGTAGTAGTGGAGGAAACAGAAACAACCTCTAGCCACTTGGAATGGCTATCAACAACCTGAAAGGGCCCAGCGTAATCTATATGCACCCTAGACAATGGGGTTTGAGTTTCCTCCCACCTATGTACTGGGGCCTGAGGCATTTCAGGTCGAGACTGTTGGCACACTTGACACCCATGCACCTGAGCCTTGATGGCTTTATCGACTCCAGGCCACCAAAGATGGCTGCATGCAAGCGCTTTCATCCTGACTGTACCAGGATGTCCCTCATGCAGAGAGATCAAGATTCTAGACCTCAATGAGGCTGGAATCACTACCCTGCTACCCCATAACAGGCAACCCTTGAAAGTGGAAAACCCATGCTTCTTGTGCCAGAAGCTTTGGAACTCAGTATCTGGGCACTTGTCAGGCCATCCTGACAACACCCATGTCAGCATGCATGTAAGTGTGTAATCAGTGGCAGTTTCTGCAGCCACGTCCCTAGCATTGAGGGGAGACTCAGGCAATTCCTGAATGGAAAGAATATTAATGGCTGGAGCAGGATCTGGCTCTAATTGGTTCAGGGGTAATCAGGTCAGGCCATCTGCATCACCCATTTATTTTCCTGGTTTGTGAACTAATGTATAGTCATATGCTGACAGGAAAATGGACCACCTCAGCATACGAGGAGAAATGATATGTGGGGTCTGTTTGTTAGTGGTAAACAAACCCAGCAGAGGCTTATGGTCAATATAGACCATGAAATGGCGGCCATATAAGAAATAATGAAATTTCTTAATGCCAGCCACTATGGACAAGGCTTCTCTGTCAATTTGAGCATAATTTCGCTCTGCAGAAGTCCTTGAATAGTAGGCCACAGGGACCTGTGTCCCATCAGCCTTCAGATGGCTAAATACAGCTCCCACCCCATAAGGAGATGCATTGCATGTGATGCAAAGAGGCAGTTGCTCATTGAAATGCGCTAAAACAGCATTAGAAGTGAGCAAGGCCTTAACCTCATTGAAACTCTTTTCATGGACTTTAGTCCACTGCCAAGGAGCCTGCTTGTCTAAGAGCCTGTGTAATGGCTCTGCCACTGCAGCTTTATGTGGGAGAAATGCATGGTAAAAATTTAATAGCCCCAAAAAGGCTTGCAGCTCACTCTTAGACTTAGGGCTTGGGGCCTGCTGGATAGCTTGCAGTTTAGTTTCAGCAGAGTGAATGCCTTGAGCATCAATCCTGCATCCTAAGAAGTCAGTAGAAGTGACTCCTATCTTACATTTATTCTTCTTTAGTTTAAGGCCTGCTTTTCGAAAACAAAGCAAGACAGTCCTTAATCTTTCTGCTAAATTTTGAGATAACTCCCCAGCAATGAGGACATTATCGAAGTAGGGACAGACCCCAGGAATACCTCAAAGTGTGCTCTCCATGACACTTTGGAATATGCCAGGGGCTACATTTACCCCAAATTGCAGTCTCTTGACCTTGAAGGCCCCCCTGTCAGTTACAATAGTCTGGGCCTCTGCAGCTACCTCATCAACAGGTAACTGTTGATAGGCCTGTGCCAGATCAAGCTTCTCAAAAATGCACCCCCCCTTCAGGGAGGCCAGGATGTGACTAACCACAGGCACTGGATAAGCGTGCTATTGCAGCACCTTATTCAGTGTGCACTTATAGTCTGCACATATATGTATGTCCCCATTAGCCTTTAGAGGCGTTACTATGGGGGTTTCCCATGGACTTGAATCCACAGGTTCTAGAATGCCCTGCTGGAGCAATTTGTCCAGCTTAGCATCAATCTTATCTTTGAGGGCAAAAGGTACCCTCCTAGGTTTAACCCTGATGGGCATGATGGTTGAGTCTAACTGTAGCGAAATGGGAGGCCCCTTGTAGGATCCTAGCTCTGAACTAAACACATCTGCAAAGTCCTTGCAAACCTCTGCAAGGCCCAATGTTTGCAAGCTGTGCAGCCCAGTTACCTGGATTCCCAGAGCCTCGAACCAATTGAGTCCAATAAGACTCGTACATTCACCCCCAACAACCACCAGATCTAGGGAACCTTCAAAATCCTTATACTGTACCCTAAGGGTGGCCTCCCCCTTAACACACCATAGAATTTTGAAAATCAGTGAGTATTAGATTCGATGGCCTGAGTTTAACTCGAAGGCCACTACTGCTGCAAATCCTTTTAAAGGTATTAATTGAAATAATGGAAAGAGCAGATTCTGTGTCCAACTCCATTAGTAAGGGAACCTTACATTAATGGAAAGTTTCTTCTTAAGGGGCTTGTGTGTTCCTGTTCTTAGAATGCTCCTGCGCAATGCGCAAAAACCCACCCTGTTTTGGCTGGGGACCCTGGTACCTTTCTGAAGCAATTCTTCCCAAGGTTGAACCTTCTGGCAACCCAAACAGATGGATGCGATGTGGCCCTGCCTGCCACCTGCCCTGCAAATGGCAGAGCGAAACCTGCAGTCAGCTCGCTTGTGGAGTCCTCCGCACCCGAAGCATTGAAGAGATGCTGGGGCTTTGACTGGACGTCCCTTCTGCCTCCTCTCAGCTGGTTGGTGAAGTCTGTCGACCTCCTCTTCAGGATCCTCTACTGATCCTTCTCGAGCGCCCTCTTGATGGACTGTAGCTGGAGGATTCCTGGCGAGGCACAAGGCCTTCACAGCTCCACCTGCTGCTTCCTCAGCTGCCACCTCTCGCAACGCATCTTGGAAGGAGACATCTTCTTTTGCAAAAATCTTTTGTTGTAAGTCTCTGTTCCTCAAGCCACAGACAAAACGATCTTGCAGCCTCTCTTCCAGATCCTTGAACTCACAAGGTCTGGCTGCTTGCCTTAAGGCCGCAATAAAGTCTGCAGCAGATTCACCCGGCCTCTGGTCTCTCTGCTCAAACACGTGCCTCCAAGCAGTGATGGATAACTTCAGCTGGAAATGTTCCTTCAACATTTTCTTCAAGTCAGCATAGGTTACTGACTCCAGAGGTGCAGGGGCCACCAGATTTTCTGCGATGTCAAAACCTTCTTGTCCACAGGCACACAAGAGAGTTGCTGCCTTCAGGCCATCTTCTCTAATCTGATTTACTTGGAAGTAATTCTCCACCCGTGCTATGCAAGAATTCCATCTATCTGGGTGGGAGACATCGAAATCAGTCAAGCGGCCAATCTTCGACATTGTAAACTTTACGACCTTCACCACTCGCTTCCTCTACAAGCTGCTGTTTGGGGAAAGGGTCCTTTAGCGGAGCTCAACCTCCAGCAACGCTGTACTGGCAGACTGGGATGCTGATTCAGACGCCATCTTCCCCTCTTCAGGACTTCCTGGGTAAGTCCTTAAATCTTTTGTTTCAGCTTGCAAAGGATCCCACCCTCGTCACCAGTGTTATGTACTTCGTTCACATGGGAATGATGAAGACACATGGCGATACTGAACAAACACTTTATTCACCTTCTACAACAACCAAACAAAAGCAAAAGGCACGCAGGCATTTTTATATGGCCAGAAACCCGGACAGTGTCAACCAATAGGAACAGAGCGTTTTCGCATCTTGTGCATGCGCACAAGGCCAGCACTGCTCTGTCTAGTCCCCGGGCAGCTTTTGGAATGTCTGGGACCAATGCAATGTCCCGAGCCTGCTTTTGCAGGCTCAGGACACAACAGTACCTATCTTCCATCCAGGGTATTTCAGTGTTCATAAAAGCACTGGTTTTATTGTCATTCTATTAGGTGTCAAAGGATCAATAAAATCATGTGGGGGCATCAGATTTCAAAAGAGAAATGTTACAATTCCCCCCCAATGTTCAGACTTTTAAGTGAAGATAATTAAGAAAATGGAACACTGTTTGATATGTATTATTTAGCATAGATCAGTGAACTCGTGCAAAGAAAACGAGTCCTTGTACATGTTTAATGCATTTTGAACAAAAATAGGACGTTCAGCAACTTCTCCCCTCTGCAGGGCATTGGCCTATCTGCCTAAGCACTCTTAAGTACTTGGGTCAAAGGAAGTAAAAGTTGTGAGAAAAAGAGGGAAAGCCAACTCTCCTTTCTGCCTTGACCTGTGTAAAATCAGCAGTACACAAGAAATGGCAATGCCTCCACAATGGACTTTTTCCCAGACTCCATAGCACTGTTCTGCTTAGAAATGTTATTATTATGGCATGTGGCGTTCATAAATTGGTCTCCTAGATTAACCTACCCTAAAGACACCAACTGCCAAAGTGACAGTATTAGAAGAAAAAGGAAAACTAATGCATTATCACAAGATTTTCCACAGTGTGGTATCTTTTAACCTCAAATAAATACATAAAAAGTAAAAAAAGGATAGGTAAAGATTTCTTCAAGCTTAGCTTGACACTTTGTGACTTCAGGGTTATCTCCATCACATACAAACAAAACAAGTGACTTGTCATTGCCCTTCTTTGAGGCATGTTGTTTCTCTCTTCTCATTCCATTAAGTTTTCACATTTAAAAGAATGTTCTTTTAATGTCACTGCAATTTAAATCCATTAACTGTTGTCCTACCCACTGGTGCAGCCAAGAACAACTCTGCTGTCTTCCATAGGACAATATTTCAAATACTCTCCCTTCTTCCATGTTGAGCAATTTCTTTAAGCCATATCATTATAGACTATTCAAATTTAACAATGCTCTTCTTAAAATATGAAATCCAGAACTGGACATAATAATCCTAAAGTGGTTTGGGAATAAAATAATAATTTCTTCCCATAATCTTGATGCAAGGATTTTGTTAAAAAGTGTTATAGCTTGGAGCCAAACTTAACTTTTTTTTGTAGCAGCATTTCACTTGTGGATTATAATGATCACAGTAATACTGTGATTCACTAACCATATGCATGTTTATTGGGAAGTAAGCTCTATTAAATTTAATTGACCTTAATCCAAACTAAATGTGGAAAGGGATGCAGCCTAAGAAGCCCAAATGTTTTGCACATGTGTTGCTGCCAAGCCAGTTCATTCTTAGATAATAATGCAGTTACTTTGCCTCTAACATGATTAGCAAAGCACTTCCCTCTTCAGGCACGATCAACTTTGCCATACCTTAATCCTCAGACCACGTTCAATTTTTAAAAAAGAAAGAAAGAAAGAAAGAAAAATGTCACAAGCTGACAGCTTTATTGTTCATTCTTCCATGCCTATCCATTTTGTATAGACAAGCCCTCTATAGTTTAATTGAAGCATGATAACATGAAATGCCACATTAATTTTCAATTGTTATACCACACTTGGTTGCATTTTGATCTCACTAAATGGTAAACAACAAACTATGTGGCACTTACTGAGAAGGACCACTGCAATGCTGTTTTCTGTTGTTGTTTTTTTTAAAAAAAGCTTGTAGAAATTCACTGGCCAAGGCCCCAACAGATGATGGATTTCTATTTGCTGTCACAAATACCCTAAGAACTTGATTTTTGTATTTTAACACTTAGTTTACATTTCATTATTATTTTGCATTTGCTTATATTATGAATTCTTTTTAAGCAGCACACAGTGTAGCCTATGATCAGTTTCTACTTCCTCGTCTCTTTTTTTTAATGTTTCCAATCTCTATAAAGAGGATTTTTTAACTGCAGAACTGTGATTTCCACCTTTTCTTGAAACAGCCAAAATATCTCCAGAATGAAATTATTTTAAATCTGCATTCCAGATTCTGAGTATTTTTAACAGTTGTGTGGTTTCTCCAAATTCTTGCAAGACTTACTCCACTAAGACAATGAAGCTTTTCAGACTAGAAAGCAAAAATAAAAAAAAATAAAAAAAAGTTTGTACTACAGTTCTGCAGAGCGATAGTTCAAACCAAAGTAAAGTAAAATATCTTTTGGAGATCTTGTACAGTATTTGCTGATTTTGGTTTTCTTCTTGCAAATGTATCATAAATAAAGCACTGACAACATTATGTGGTTTGGTAATGAAATGTTTGCAACAAGAAAACCAAACTCAGCAAGCAGCAAGGTCCCAACATTTCAACTCTACACTACATGCATTCTTCATTATTTCCAAAGATAGGTTTGGAAGGAACTACAGGCAGGTATTAGGTGGACATCCTAAAGTGGTCCAAAGTCCCTTTATATTTTTGGATCTGAAACACTGAATAGTCTCCTACTCTCCATCAAATGAAGTTGGGATGAAAGCTTTAATCTACCAATATTATGAGGTTCAAAAAAACATTCCCTAAAGCTATCTAACTGAAACACAGTTAAAAATGTAATTAAAATATGTTTAAAATTTATAGTAACAAGTATTCTCATTAGACCTACATCTGGGCCAATAAGGATTCTTTGGATTTTCTTAATTTATAGTATTTTATCCTGGAAAAGACTTTATCTTTGAAAAACTCTGAGCAGGTACAATAAATGTATCATTGCAGAATCAGTTAAGTATGTATTAATTCAATAAATATGCTTCTCTACAATTCTTCTGAAGGAATAACTGTTCCATTACTCCTTAATAGAGCTAATCTCTCCATTCTCCCCTTCTCCACTGTCCAACAAAGATTTTTTACATTATTTCCAAATAGTAATAGCAAGGAATATTGTTGGCCTCAAATGCTCTGCTAGATTTTTTCTATTCTATTGGCTTCATGTCTGATGTAGTTAAATTACTGGAGGGCAAGTTAAAATACCATCTGCCACCTTTATTGGTTGAAATCAGTTGTTTCCTTGCAATCCTAAGATGTGGAAAGCTTGGCCTCAATTATCAACACTGTTGATAAAAACACTGTTCTTCTAAGGCACTCACTAAGGCACTAAGTACTAAGAGCTCACCAAAATTCAGTGCATCTGAAATTTTGCTCTATTAAATTCCTTCCTCCAAAAAAAAAAAAAAACCAACAACAGACTTGTCCATCTTGAAGGTATCCATGAAGCTGGTGACTAGTAAATCATGAATTTTCATTGACTGTTTGGTAATTTGAATTTTCAGGCTCATTTGAAATTTCTTCCTGATGTGTAGTGAATGGATCATGTTATCCAGTCAATCCAGCAAGGGTATTTTTCTAAGGTATTTCTGTAGATCCTTAAGTTACCAGGGCATGGGAGGAGGACCAATCATTATGCTTATTGCAAGAACATCCTTTTACCTCATTAAATGAAGCTGTGTGACCCACCCATAGATAAAACTAATAATTTTATTGAAGTTAGATTTTAAGAAGAAATTACAGGACTTTTAGTAAAGAAATGCTAATCTGCATAAAACATGATACAACTAAAATTATAATGCAATCTATACTTCAAGATTTGAATTAGTCCTGAAGTATAGATTTCATTATAAAAACAGACGCTTTTATTCACCAAAATTAGAGTGAGGAATCAGAAAAATGTTTCCTATTCTTAAACTGGTATTAAGCTGTTGCAGTTTGTACAATGTTGGTCAGCTGTAACTTGCTTGGGTGATTTCTCTCCTGGCATAGTGTAGGCCAAATGACATTCATAGCCCTCCCCCCCCTCACCCCCCTTTTTTTCTTTCCAGAATAATCATTGTGATTCGTTAGGGTTAGGGGTTATAATCAAGTCTGATTGTTCAGAAGCTTGTAAACTATTCAAAGCCCAGAAGAGTCAAGATAAGGTTGAAGAAACATACCTTAAGTTATGTTATGTGGCTTCTGGGACTCCTGGGATAGGGGGAGGGGGAAGAACATCAGAATGAATGAATGAAAAACAGTCAAGGAGAGATATAGTTGAGATGAAGGTGGTGACTATATATAAACAACCTCATAAGATTTGCCTAATCGCTCTGGTAAAAAAGACAAAGAAAACCCTGCCTGGGCTTGGGTAATGCCCTATTGGAGACTGGTCCAGTTGAGAGATAATGGGTAGCCCAAAGGTTTTTCCTTCCCAATCAGTTGGGTTGCCAACCTCTAGATTGGCTTAGATCTTCAATAAGACTTACCTGTAAGCAAAGAAAAGAAGGAAACAAAGAAGAAGAATGTCTAAAGCAGGAGTGTGAAACTGGCAGCCTGTGGGACAGGCTCCGCAAAGGCAAAAAAAATCACTATACATCACATGACGCAATTGAGTTTGATACCCATGGTCTAAAGTAATGAGTATCAACAGTTGGGTGGAAGAAGCATGAGATTAAATGTGTTGTGATGCAATTGGGGAACTTCCTTGGTAATATTCTGACACATGCATACTTAGTACAGGGAGTCCTCAACTTACAACCATTCTTTATTGACCGTCCAAAGTTGCAACAGTACTGAAAAAGGGACTTGACAGTTTTTTACACTTAACGACCATTGCAGCATCCCCATGGTCGGGCTAGGCAACCTTGGCTCTTTTGTGACTCGTGGACTTCAACTCCCAGAATTCCTGAGCCAGCATGGTTATGTGATCCAATTTTGGATGCTTGTTAACTGGTTCATGTTTATGATAGTTGCGGTGTCCTGGGGTCATGTGATTCCCTTTGTGACCTTCTGACAAGCAAAGTCAATGAGGAATTCGCTTAATAACTGTGTTACTAACTTAATAACTGCAATGATTCACTTAACAACTCTGGCAAGAAATGTCGTAAAATGGGGCAAAAATCACTTAACAAATGTTTCACTTAGCAACAGTAATGTTGGACTTAATTGTGGTCATAGATTGAGAATTCACCTGTAGTTTATGTAATTTCATGGCAAATATCTCTGACTGCTAATGACTGTCTTCCTCTAGACAAGGGTAGGCAACCTTGGCTCTTTTAGACTGGCTCAGGAATTCTGGGAGTTGAAGTCCACGAGTCATAAAAGAGCCAAGGTTGCCTATCCCTGGGAAGAGGAAGAGCAGACTGGAGAATGGTATTTTACTGAAGTGGAAATCTACCTAATGGTAAGGCCCTCATTGAAACAGAGCCTGCAAGCTGCAATTGCTGCACCCTAATAATCCCCTATAGAGAAAGCAGTCAGAGCCAGGAATGTTGCCAATGTATCCTGTGACCTTGAAACAAATTGGTTTTGTTCTTATCAATGCACTGCTGACTTGGGTAAGAGTTATTTTCATAAATACTGCCACCCATTTTTTAAAAAAACTTTGTAAAGCATGTGTGTGATTCTTTCAGCACCTCCAAGGCTTTGCCATTCTCTGTCAGCCCCACCGCTGTTAGGTTATTTGGGGATCGGAAAGGGAGAAATACAATGTGAAAAGGATGTGTCAGAAATGTTGACCCAAGGTTTTCTCTTAAAAAGAATTCATTGAATAAACTCTTTTTTTTTTCGGAGTGGGGGGGAAGAGATGCAAGCTTCTGTTTGCACAGAAAATCTAGAATTTGGAAGCTCTTAGCATGGAGCAGAATCAGTGTGCTCTGTCTGCTTTGCTGCATTGAGAATCCAGAGGAAATGGACAAAATCTGAAAGGTTTGTACTACAGCTGGAGAAAAAAATTATTCACAGATACCATCCATTCCAGTTAGCACTTAGTAGAGCATCATCAACATAATTTACTCTTCTTTTGCCAGCAGTAATCCCGAATTCTTAATTTCTTTTGCTCTTTGCTCATCCTTGCACTCTGTGCTTTGTGGCATTTTCTTGCTTATGGAGACTTTAGCATGCATTCAAATATTCGAAATACACTATGTGAGTCTCTCACAGTTAATTTGACATAAGTGCTTAAACAGAGGCTGAATGTCAACAATAGCCTAGTAGTGGATTGCTGGCTGATCAGGATATTTTACTAGATGACCTCTGAGATCCTTTCCAAGCCAATATTTTAGTATGAAGTTGATGGGGGTATTTTGCTGCAAAAGCATCTTTGGATTTCTTGGTCTGATAGTTTGCTGCAGTGTCAGTTTTTCTTTGTATTTGGTTTGGGTTTTCTGCTGAGCTGAGTTATGTGCATTACTGCAACATTTGTTCTGGGTGCTGCAGAATAGTACTGATAAATGCAATGCACACATTTAGGATGCACAGCGGGAAGGAAATAATTTCACATTGCTGCTGTTTTCCTGGGCAGTTCATCTATCTGCCTGTCTTATAGAAACCGCAAATCATTTCTTTTCTGGCAGCTAGCCAGTACTGGACTGCCCCAAAGGGAGAAAATGTACATATTTTAAAAACCCGACTCTTTTTCTCCAGGAGATCATTAGGTGACAGCAAAGGGTTTTCTTTTTCCTGTATTTCTTTGTTGCCATCTAAAGGATCGCCAGATCTCTGCAACATCAAAATTCTACTACTTGCTGTGATATTCCAGAATTGCTTTGGGTTTCAGATTGATGAAAATCAGAACAAGCAATTTCAGATGCTACTCTGGATACTGGGTGTCCCAGAATGGAGGAACAGAACTCATAGAGCTCTTTAAAATGAGCAGTAATTTAATATTGATGTTTTAATGTTGAAACAATAAAAATATTACAGCTGCAATTACTGTAATGAAACATTGGTATGTTTCAAGATTGGATTGCCAATTGTACGCAACCAACAGGAGGAAACTACTTAAAATATGCTCTTTTTTTGTACCTGACCACATCAGATAAATAAACTGGATTGGACTGTACTTCCCATTTAGGCTTTGGAACATTGTTCTATTGCTTTTACTTACTAAGGCATAAATGTGAAATTGACTCAGTTAAAAGTGAGTTTCCAACTCATTTTTCGCCACCCCCATTTTTCTGCAATGTGAACTTGGCAGGATTTAGAAGACCAAGGAAAGGAAAGGAGGCCCAGTTATAAACTTCCTCATCATTTGATGCTAATGCTTTCATCACCTTTGCCAAAAATAACCTGTGTTGAGTGGCAAAGATCCAGAACTTCCCCACAATCACTTGGAGAATGTAGATTCCCAGGAAAATGTGAGTTCTGATCAACAGGACAGGAATGCAGAGGGCCACAGAAACTGAAGTGGCAGCCCTTAGACAGGTCAAACATTTTCCTTGTCATCTCTTAGCATCCCACAATATATCTTTCAGAGACAGCCTGGCATTTCTCTTCACTCTCCCTTCTCCTTTGACACCCAGACAAAGGATTGTGTTCAGACCAAGATAAATGCTTTGCCCCCAAAATGCTTTCATTCCTTCAAATGTCATGTTCCTCATTCAAATTATACATGTGGACCAAGCACATGTATAATTTCTTTTTTTCTATTAGTTCATCAAAGAAAAAGAGTCAGAATAGATAGACTGGGTTAACTAGCCCTTCTGGTCAGTTACATGGTGCAGATGCACCACAAAAGTCAAGGCTTCATGGCAGAAGTCAAATGAAAAACAATTAACTGTATTTTTCTTTTAAAGAAGCATGCCAGGTTTTCCATCATTTCTGGGGTGAACTCACCCATTAAACTTTAATTGTTACTTAAAATTCTAGACAAAGGGACTGATTTCCCAGGATATGATGATGATTCCATTATAGCCTGTTTATCTTGGAATGTTCAAAGTGAATGATATATGAACTCGCTCTCCTTTAAATATATTACCAAAGCAACCTTTTGGGATAGGTTGATACAAGAGAGGTGACCAATCTGGAGTGAACACCATGTCAAACTTTCAATGTATTTTTCTCTTCTCACCATGAAACACTTCTTCACTATGAAACAAATGCAGTGAAGTCCGTAGCTGCTTCCATTAGCTAGAAGACCAATGGGGAGCAATGCTATTCCTTTCCTATTGCTGTTCCCATGAAGAAAGAGTGCTAGATTCAGCAGTTCTTACAGTTCTTCCAAATGGCTTCAACTTTCAGGTCATAAGTCAAAGCTGTAGAACATGCAGTCTGAGTTTCAAGATGTAATATGAATAGTTTCAAAGAATCTTATTCCAAAGTAAGCTAGCAGTAAAGTTACCCAAGATCACAGAAGCAATAATTAGAAGCTGGGCCAAAATAAAGTACAAAGCAGATCTTCACCACTATTTTCCAGGGAAAATACACACTGTATACCCTTTTTGTCAATTTTGATTTATCTATAAAAGCCAATCATCTTTTTCTACTATGTTCTTATAAGGGGGTTGTTTTTTTTTTGGAATGCTGTGGCATGGGATAAGGAGAGGAAGAATGCTAAAGCACTCTGCCTAGGCAGCCTATCGGATCATGTGGTGCTGTTATAATCCATTAAATGGAATCCTTGCTGATCTGGTTGGTCAGGCATGAAGCTGTAACAGAATGGTAGAGAGATTGACATGCTGAGAGCTTTCTAGGTTGCAAATTGTTGCTCATTATAAAAGCAAGAAAAAGGACAAGAACTGGAAACTTATGGCCACACATGCTGTTCCCATCATCTAATGGCAGGCCTGTCCAAGGCTGGGAGTCATGAACTAGAGGTGAGCATAAATGGACTTTCAAAATTCCCCACCCAATTTATAGGCAGAGAAGGTAGGGGGAAGATGTCACTCGGTTTCTCCAAGGAAAGTGGATATTCTCCAACAAGGCATCTGACAATAGCATTGTTATTGGGGGAGGGACTACAAAGGAAGGAGTTGACACCCTCCCTGGGAACTGAACTGAAGAATGTCAAGGCTGCAGACTATTAGAACAAGAACTGGACAATGAAGGCAAAATATTTGCAGAAATCCTAAGCACAAGAAAGCTGCACTCCACTCATTTAAATTGCATTAAATTTCTTCATTAACAACAATTATCCAATGAAAGAAATTCCAAGGCAATGTCTTGTTCAATCCAAATGAAAACTGGTATTTAAAAATGTCCCAAAGAATTTTGCTCTGCTGAATTAGTGTGCTTAAATCATGGTATATGAGGGTTAGGAGTTCCTTGCTGCCAAACAATGTCTCAATATTATTTGAGCAAACTCCACACCATAATTAGAAGAAAGGGGGGAGAGATTCATTTATAGCTATGTATGTATAATATTTAAATGTAAGACAATCTTGGGAATTCAGTGGGATTTACCAGTATAAACATATATAGAATCTTGATGCATGACTGAATAATACGCTGAGAGATCAGTTTAAATTACATGTGAATAATGTTTTATATACACACATATATAGACACATATACACACGCACATCTATGAAGTTCCAGTTTGTGTTGTTAAATCAATTTGAAATACAAATCAATAATAAATCTGGCTCACTCCATTGATTTGGATGTAAACATTTAATCAATTTGAAATTTGATTCAGTTAGGATGAAACACCTTCAGCAAGAGAAGACATTAAATGGCCAAAGCTTCATCCAATCAACACAAAGATTTGCATAAAGAACAAGGCCTGGAATTCATTGAAGAGAGATTTTTTAAAAAATAATATTGCATACACTTATTTCCAGGTAAATACTGAATGCTGCTTTGTCATGCCCTTTCTTGTCCCCTTAATAGCAGCTTTTAATCTGCAGACTAGTGTTGCTCTAAAAATTCTTTAGGGAAAGTACAATTGATGTCAGCAGCATCCTGTATCCTTGGCCATTAGTATTCTGTATCAAATTTACATCTGTGAATGATGATACTTCAAAGCACCTGAAGGATACCAAGTCTGAGAGGGCTGGTGCAGAATATGAAGTTAGTTTCAGCCCTGCTATGCCATGCCTAATGCATTTATGAGGAAACATCAGGCATAATACATAGTACAATATTATGCATGAAATGAATATGATCCAAAGATGTAATAATTTCTTTACAGTAGAAGCCTATGAGGAGGAAGCCCTGGGGTTGAACTCAATGGGACTGAATATGTGCTTATTGATGGCTGATCAACTTTGTTTCAGATTACAGTTAACTAGAAAATGAGAATAAATTCTGAGCTGGTTATCTCTCTCTCTCTCTCTCTCTCTCTCTCTCTCTCTCTCTCTCTCTCTCTCTCTCTCTCTCTCTCTCTCTCTCTCTCTCTCTCTCTCTCTCTCTCTCTCTCTCTCTCTCTCTCTCTCTCTCTCTCTCTCTCTCTCAGATAAACTAGTTTAAGAAGATTAAAGTTTGTAATAGTAATTATCTTAAAATGTCTTTGATTGAGAATAATGATGAAAAATGGAACCAAGACCTATTTTGCTCAGATTTGAAATAATACCTTGACTGCAATATATTACAAACCTAAATATTTAATTGGAAGTGAATTCTGCAGTGTTCAGTGGGGTTATAATCAATATGTATAAAAATGCGAAGATCCTGAAACAAATAGAACTGTTTGGGATTTTCTTTTATTCTGACTGTGTTGGTAACTGTACCAACTACATTTTTGTCAGGCAGACATTGAATTGGAAAAAAAAAGCTGTGTTGTTAAATTTCTTCTTGTCCTGTGAATTTCTTCTTGTCCTTTATGGAAAATATAGCAGTTTAATTAATATCCACCTTTTTCAGTGCAATATTTCTTTTCTCTGCTTTTCTAATGCATGTGTTGAAAGAATAAAAATCTCATTGATCCCCACCTTCACCCCAACTTCAAATTAGAAATATAACTTCTGAGTGCCATGAAACTTTCTGGTGGATTAAAAACTACAGTCAAGGCATTACAGCAACATACTTCAACAAAGATAATTAGGGGACTGGAGGCTAAAACATATGAAGAATGGTTGCAGGAATTGGGTATGTCCAGTTTAATGAAAAGAAGGACTAGGGGTAATATGATAATAGTATTTCAATATCTAAGGGGCTACCACAAAGAAGAGGAGGTCAGCTTATTTACCAAAGGACCTAAAGGTAGAACAAGAAGCAACAGATGGAAACTTATCCAACCTATAAATAAAGAGAAATTTGCTGATACTGAGAACAATTAATCAGTGGAACATTTTGCCTTCAGAATTTGTGGGTGCTCCAACACTGGGAGTTTTTAAGATGAGATTGGACAGTCATTGTGTGAAATGGTAATCAGGTCTCCTGCTTGAGCAAGGGGTTGGATCAGAAGATCTCCAAGGTCTCTTTCAACTCTGTTATTCTATATCTTCATCAATAAGTGGCAGATCTCAGCATAGCCATTGGCTTCATTTTGTGGGGCTCCCAGGTGAGAAAATATTGGAGTGGAGAAAATAAAACAATGGTCATTTTTTCCTTAGTTTGCAAAGACACAGGAAAGAAACACAAATTAAAATAATTAGCAGGTGATCCATTGTCTGTGGATAACTGGCCTTATGTAAAAATGGGAAATGACAGCTGACAGGAGTTCAAATAAACTCAGAATATGATGTGATTAGAACAGTCTCTATCCACACATTGTCAGCTAGCAACAATTTATTAAGGCAATTGACCTCTCTTCCTGCCCCACAAAGTAACTGAAAGTATAAGCAGAAATGTGACCTCACCAACTTGCAAGGTATTTAGTAAGTCTCTAGGCTTTCAGATTAGTATATTCCATGTCCAGTCAAAAACTAAAATTTATCCTTATTTCAGAAATAATTTAAATCTCATATTTTGTGTCTTAGAGAAGAGATGGAGTAAAGCTGAAGAGACTAAGGTTTGCTTTGCCCTGCTTATTAATTTAATCACTGGAGATTTATTTGCTCATTTAAAGTGATGCACTGGTGTCTGGAGTATGTTGTTGCTTATGAGGATCGTAATTCAAAAGCATGAAATGCAGCCGTGCAGGTTTTCTCAATAAAATCCAGTCATTATCTTGCAAGAGTGTAATTTTATTTCTGACTTAAATGAAGAAGAAGAAGAAGAAGAAGAAGAAGAAGAAGAAGAAGAAGAAGAAGAAGAAGAAGAAGAAGAAGAAGAAGAAGAAGAAGAAGAAGAAGAAGAAGAAGAAGAAGAAGAACAACAACAACAACAACAACAACAACAACAACAACAACAACAACTTGAACACCATCGGCATCGACAAATTCGCCATTAGTCAATTGCAAAATATGGCCTTACTAGGAACTACTTCCATCCTGCGACACTATCTGTAATAACATCGAACATCCACATCTGCCTATCCCAGGTCCTTGGTAAGGACTTGATAGGTAGACAAAAATGCCAAATCTAGTCTGAACATCTGGCTGAGTGTGTTATGATCCTCAATAATAATAATAATTGGAAGAGACCTTGGAGTCATCTATTCCAACCCCCTGTTCAGGCAGGAAACCCTAAAGGTTGGACTAGAAGACCTCCAAGGTCCCTCTCAACTCTGCTATTATTCTATTCTATTCTATTCTATTCTATTCCATTCCATTCCATTCCATTCCATTCCATTCCATTCCATTCCATTCAACAAATTAGCTCTTAAAATACAACCAAATATGGATAGTTCTCATCTTACAACCAGGCACTTAGTGGCCATTCAGAGTTATGACAGCCCCAAATGGGTATGACCCAATTTCAAAGTTCCAACAGCTGCCACATCACTCATCCCTGTTCTCAGAGGACTGCATTTTGGGTACTCAGCAACCAGACAAGACCAAAAGTGATACTAGAACTCACAGTCTCCCTGTTTCTAGCCTGGTGTCTTAACCACTATACCAAATTGATGATCCTGCTACATTTGAACTAATTTATTTCTTAAAGAAACTCAGATGGATTTTAGCACTATTAAAGAAGTACAACATATTAGGAACATCTTATTAAACCAGTTCCTTTTAAGGGGCAGGATAATTCTCTGGTTTGATTTCATGAGAATGTTGTACATAACAGTTCCGAGCATCTCTGCACTGCAGTGGGCAATTAATAGTTTTGTGCCTGGCTTCATTCTTTTCTGTTCAAAAAAAAAATCTAATCTGGCCAAAGCATTTTTCTGAGCCTTCTGCCAAGTCTAGCTGAGAAGTTGAGCTGAGGGTGAACTTTTGGAAAATTAGTGATTTATTGCTAAGCTCAAGTGTGAAGCCTTACAGTAATTCTCTGTAGTAAGAGGTACCTTGAGTCTTGCCTGGACTGGTTTTTATAAAGCATTAGACATGAAGAATATAGGCAGCTTTATCATTACCATTTTGCCATGAATAATTTTCTGGATTCTCCAGATTTAAAGCAAGTGGTCATGTCTTCTCAGAGGTTAAGCAACACAAAAACCTGAACTTGATCAATCCCTCTTCTTCTGATGTTTCCCCAATCAAGTGGAATTATAATGTGGTACTTTAGAATTTGTACAATTTTTCTAAGCAGAAAATGCTCGTTTTAAATTTTAATTTGTATTTTTGCATTTGCTATAAATTTAAGGTTCCAGCTGGATAATGAGAGAACATGAGTACTAGAGCAATTTCCTGTTATGCCACTTTTCTGAACTTGGCTTGATTTACATCCATCTAAGCATGTTTGAATTGCATTTCAACGTTGCATAAGAGGAAAAAGGAAGCATTCAGTGAAAACAAATATAGCACATGAGCATTAAAAATAAGAAGAAAAGATGAATGGCAGGAAGCCAGCTAATATATTGATGGAGGCACTGAATCTGCTGTTATTTTTTAAAAAAAAAACATATTGAAGCACCAGAAAATTGTTTTGTAAATAAATCTGTATGTTGTAGTAGAACAGGTTTAGTATTTTTTTTTAGAATGATACAGAGAAAAGAATCCATAGTAGCTTAATCTAATTTATAAATGATCAAAGCGCCATGATTACTAGGCTGCTGTTACCATACACACTAATACTCTAATATAATGAATAAACTCTATAGTAATCTGGTTTCATAATTATCTATGCAGTCGTCAGCAATGTGAGCTGCATTAATGTGGAACAAAGCTTCTACGCCAGGGACAAATTAAGCACTAGCATTTTTTTAGGAATGTAGCTTGAGCATTAATTCTTACATTCAGCTCCTTACCAAGAAACATTATTTCTGTATTCTTCTAGAAACTGGCATATGGGAGAGGGGATAACTAGGTCAGCCATAACATCAGAAATATATGGAGGTCAATAGAGCTAAGGTGTTTCCAAACCCACACTATGTCTTAATAAGTGAGGTTTTATAGAATAATCCAATGCCACAGAAAGAGGAAGGGTGAGGAGTACTTAAGCCACCGATTTCAAGCATTTAGTAACCTGCTCCCACATTGTCCTGGTTCCAAAAGAAAACATGGTGCAATTAAAAACTGCCCATTTCTCACAGCCTGCCAGAATCAGCTCTCATTAATGCCCTCTCTCTGTAGCATTGTATTTCCACTGCTGCTAATGCCGCCACCTTTTATTTACTAGTTTAGTGTAGGGAACCAAAGAGATGACCTTGAGGAAACTATCCAGAGACTCTTAGAAGGACAGCAGATGAAAAAGGGAAAGTGTTAAGAAGAAACTCAGACTGGGTTCTCCCTTCCCTATAAGAAGCGGGTGGTGGTGAGGGGGAGGAGGTAGCAGAAAATACTGTCAGGCTTGCAATAGTGTGATACAGTCTATCTCACTAAATATAGGTCTAGTCTTCTTATGGAGTATGCTTCCTGATCTGGACGACATCATAGTGACAATGCTAAGATACAGCATTGCTAACAATCCAAACACAAGGAAGCCCTGTCAATTTTAAGAGGGTAATGATAAACTTGCCAACCTTTCTGGGCCTTCAGAAAATTAAAGGCTCCAAAGCTAAGTCATAAAACAAAGACAAATCACTGGTAATTAATCTTACCCAGAAGAAACCAAGTCTGTCACTGAAACCAAGTCTGCCATTGTATAGCTTGGCTTCTCACTGGAGGCAATAATCAATATTCTTTCCCATCATTGTCAATTTTGTATGCTAACTTACCTAACACCTCTCAAAATCCAGATAGAAGTAGAAAAGCTGCACCACCCCATAGAAAAGTATGCGGTCACTTTTTGATGTCACTCCAAGCCTGACATCCATTAAAACAAGTGGGAGGTAAGCATTTGATTTTTGAGCATTTATGCATGTTTTTATTTTTTAGACCAGTAGTAGTCAACCTGGTCCCTACTGCCCACTAGTGGGCGGTAGAGCTTTCATGGTGGGCGGTAGGGGTTTTGTCTGATATTGAAGCACTTTCCTTTTTTTAAATTTAATTGACTTTTTTAAAAAAAATTCATAGCATTATTTAAAAACATTTTCATTAGGTTTTCATAAAATTCCCTGTGACAATTTAAATTTCTGAAAATATACTATTTGTATTACCCGCGCATAAGTTTAGTTCACGTTACATAAGTGAAACTAAATGGCGCTATAGTGCGACCGCAAACAAAAGAGCATTGTCTCAGAATAGCTCATGCATCTCCCCCCACACCACCCAGCTGTAACAGACAAGCAGAGCTGGTAACTGGCACCCTCCCCCAAACCCAATCCACAATGCGCGAGAGGCATGCGCAGACAATGATACACGGAGCAGGCTCTTTTGTTTGCGGTCACACTGGTCAGTACACAGTTAGATTTGTGAGAGTGAGCACAGCTTCAAACAAAATATTGTGAGTCCATGTCTCAAAAAAAGAAATATGCTCGTGGCTATTTGCCAGAGTATCTGAAGATGGGTTTCATAGAATCTGTTGTAAATAAACAACATCCAATGTGTTTACTGTGTCATAAAACATTATCCAATGAGGCAATGAAGCCAAGACGATTGCGAGAACATCTTTCTACAAAGCATCCAAATGATAAGGACAAGCCCATTGAATATTTTCAGGAAATATATAAAAAATTTCAAAATTGTTCAACAATCGTTGCATCATTTAAGAAACAACATGCAGCAAACGAAGATGGATTAATTGCCGCTTATCACATTTCACAATTAATTGCAAAAAGTGGTAAAAGCTATAATATTGGAAAAACTGTAATAATACCCTCTATAAAAGAATTTATCTCAACAATAATGCATCAGGATATACCTGAAAATTTAAAAGCGTTGCCCCTAAGCAATAGCACAGTAAAGCGACGAATTGAAGAAATGGCAGTTAATGTTGAAAAAAAGCTGATAAGTATTCTCCAAAACTCTTCATTTTCCATGCAATTGGACGAGTCTACCATTGCAGATAATGCTTTATCGATGGCATATGTACGTTATTTTGATGAAAACAATACATTACGAGAAGAAATGCTATTTGCAATAAATCTCATTACAGATACAAGAGGATTATCTATATTTAATATTGTGAAATCATACTTTACAAAAAATAATATTCCTTTGAATAATATTGTTGCATGCGCTACTGATGGAGCACCATCAATGGTAGGTCGCTATCGTGGATTTGTTGCTTATTTGAAGGAAGAAGTGCCAAATGTTTTATGTATTCATTGTGTGGTGCACAGACAACATCTTGTAGGAAAACATCTAAGTACAATTCTTCATTCATCATTAACTATAATAATTTGAGCCATAAACAAGATCAAATCCAATGCAAAAAGTGATAGAACGTTTCGACAGCTTTGCCAGGACAATAATGAAGATTTTATTACATTACTTTTGCACACAGAAGTTCAGTGGCTGTCAAAGGGTACATCTTTGGCTCGTTTTGTAGCATTATATGATAGTGTCATACAATTTTTTGAAAGTAATAATGAGACCAATCTGTGTCGTCAACAGTTAAAAACAGTAAAGAATGATGCCTTTTATTTGGCAGATATTTTCAAGAGATTTCATGATGTCAATTTGCAGCTTCAAGGAGTTAATAAAACTCTTATAGGTTGCCAAAGTATTGTGTCATTATTTATTGACAAACTTGAACTACTTCATTATAATCTATTGAAGAGAGAATTTCATCAGTTTCCTGAATTATCATCTATAAAAGATGATATAACTCCAGAGGATATTGACAGATTCAATAGTCACCTCAACGAACTTAAATTGGACATGGAAAAACGATTTGAAGATATTTTGAAATTGAAGGTGTATGACTGGATGAAAAATCCTTTTACCGCAAATATTGAAGAGGCTGATACAACTTGCCAAGAAGAACTGTTAGAAATTAGATATGATGAAGAAAGTAAACATAAATTTGATAGTGGTGGATATGAAAACCTATGGCAAAGTAAAAAAAATGCCTGTCTTATATCCAAATATGTGGGAAATGATATTCAGTTTATTGATACCTTTCCCTACCCCATATCTTGTGGAATCAGGCTTTAGTGCTGTTAATCATATTATGACCAAAGAAAGAAACTGCCTGAATATTTCCGAAAGAGGAGACCTTCGTTTGTTCCTTACAAAAATTGAGCCAGATATCCAGTATTTAGTTTCGCAGCATCTGCCTCAGGGATCTCATTAATAATTTAATTAATTAAATGTAATTTCATCACACTTCATGCTTCTATGTATGAAAAGTATAAATAAAAAGATAGATTTAACTACAGGAAGTTGTTTTATAAAGATTTATCCCGCCAAAGTTAGCGAAAGTCCAACATAAAGTATTTGGTAAGTAATTATTATTATATGCTTTAACTTGATGTAACTCTGCTTTATAACTCTCCTTCGGAGAGGAGCGGCATACAAATCCGAATAAATAAATAAATAAAGTAAAGTTACTTCCCTACTTTATAAATCACCATTACTGTGGAACCGGTGGGCGGTTAGAAAATTTTACTATTAACAGAGATACAAAAGTGGGTGGTAGGTATAAAAAGGTTGACTACTCCTGTTTTAGATTGAAGTAGACTTGCTGTATTAGAACAGTACAGCATAATCTGATGGCTACTGTGTTGTTATCCATTCTTTATCTCAGCTATCTCTACCTTAAAATAGGTCAAGGGAAAAGATTTCACAAACTGAAATCCCTTGTAGGTATATAGCTGAAATCTGGCAAAATTAATGTCCTCTAAAGCAGCATTTTGAGCAGCTGCACTGCCATGTAGCTTAATGAGTTCTAGTATACTTTTAAAAAATGAAGGAAGCTTTTTGAAAAGTCCCTAATATGTTTTCTGACTCACAAGTAATTGGATCCACTGGTAAATAACTTCCTTGTATTAGTGGCTATAAATGGGTTTTGACTTCTCCAGAGCACCATTAAAAAAAAATCTTTGTGCACTTCCATAAACATTTTCCTCAAATTAATGGTCTCAGCATGTGCTGTTGACGCCAGTATGATGCTGTTTCACAGAGATAAAGTCAGATTAATCATAAACAAAGTTGGCATATCTGTTATTATGTCCATAAACGGATATATGATTTATTAAGAATATGTAGAAGTTCTGTAGACATACACAGATATTGAAATACAGCCCCCCTCCAAATATTCTATAGTATCACTGTAAACATACACAAAATGGAAAGTTCTTGTATTTCTTTATGATCTGGAATATTTCCTTATTTACAGGTAAATACGGCACCTTCTTCTCTTTGGCAGGGACCCTTGATATCATGTTCATCTCATTCCCATCCCAAATTTAAGTCAATTTTAACTGTTCTGGCATTAAATCACTTTGCAAATATGACATGGATTGATGCTGATGCTGAGTCAGGAGACTGAGGAGGGTGAGATCAGCTTAGTACCTAACTATTGACTACTTCAAACAACTGTGGTCAAAGACCCCTTGTCTCTGGTCCTTGTATATTCTCCTTCGGGACTATTCTGTTTTGGAGAACCAGACAATCCAATTTTATCACTTCCAAGTTTCCTGTTGAATCCACTTCCCATGAGAGAAAGAATACCAAACTACCATCCAGAAAAACTGACTAGGCAGCTGACCATTGGAAGGAGGCTGCCCAGGATCTAATGATCTGGATTGCCTTCCCCCCTTGCAAACTTTCTGAGCAGAATAAAATGCTGGTTTTAACCTAGTTGTTTAAAAAAAACCTGAATAATGACATATCTGTACAAAAGACTGTGTTATCTTAATCTCATTAGCTTCTAGAATAACGTTCTTGCACTACAGTCACATATATTACACTTTCATATGAAAGACAGATTCATAGCTGACTTTTCCCATTAAATTTCATCTCCTCCCCATACCATTTGTCATTGACAAATAGCTTTGATGTCTCAAAGCAACAGAGTATCTTAAATGGTGGAAACTGCTGTGCATAATTTTACATAGGATGCTGAGAGTTTCTGGACTGCAGCGGGATAGAAATGTGGACAATAAATAAATAATAGTGGCAAGCTTCACCGTGCAAAAATGCAGCTGCCCAAAGGAATTCATTAGCTGACATTTCAAGAAAGTCTGGAAGTGAAAATCCATTCAGTAACATTTAACGTGAGATGCAAATTGGAAAACCTTCTGAACCTGCATGAGGTGAGGTTTTTGTTGTGGACTTGGTGAGAAAAGGTGAGCTCAGGAAGCAGTTACGCTGTTGACCAATGTAGTTCTTTTATTTAGGTGGAACTGGTGCAAAATTTCCCTTAAAAGAAGTGATATTCATTTTGCTAGTAAGGGGTGGCTGGGAATGGCATTGAATATGTCTTGGGAGAGCCACAAAAGTGGGAGAACAGTACTAGGAGGATATGATAATATCATTCATAGGTCTGGGTCCAGGATTTTCTCCCTGTATTTCAGGAGAAGAATGAGTGCTGGCATTCCTCATTTTCTTTTTTTTTTTTTTTAAATAAAAACATGTAAGGCTTATTTTACAATTTCCATTATTATTTTTGTCTATTTAGTACTTCAAAACAAAGGACCAGTATTTGAGAACTACATATGACCCCAAGGCTTGGGTTGCTTACCTGGTGCTCTGTTTTTTTAGATAGAAGAGTGGACACTTTCTTGGGGGTCCTATTGGACAGGCAGAAGAACACTGTAGTTGGAAAGCAGAGGTGCAGAATAATAGTAAGGATTCCAAAAGGTTAACTTCAGGCATGCAAGGTTCTGAGGTTCTTTTTTCACACAGGGATCTCACACTATGTGTTTGCATTTTAGCCCTTTAGAAATTTCTTCTCAGTTCTATCCTAGCCATCCTGATCACTCCTCCAAATGAGAGGCACAATAGCTGGGCCTTTGGGGAGGATTTATTTGGAAACAAACAGGGCATTTCACTTTTATCTCAATTGTTCTTCAAAAATTTCAATGGAAGTACAATTTCTTGTTTTTATTATTATTATTATTATTATTATTATTATTATTATTATTATTATTATTATTATTATTATTAATCAAATTTCTATACCGCCCCTCTCCCGAAGGATTCGGGGCGGTGTACAGCCTAAAATTTAACAAACATATAAATATACAAAATTTAAAATAATTAAAAATAAATTAAATCATTTGGCCAAAATCCCATTTAAAACCCAAAACATACAAAATTTAAAATCTTAAAAAATACTCAGTCCCCCTAAAACATTTTGACCCTATTGGAACCGAAGCTTCTATGCCAGGCCGGCCTGTCGGAAAAGGAATGTTTTTAGTTCCCGACGGAAGGTGCGTAAATCTGTTATTATACGGAGTTCGGGGGGGAGCTCGTTCCATAACGTGGGAGCTCCCACAGAGAAGGCTGTCTGGCCGACGGCTCCCTGAGGAGGCCCTCTCTGTGGGAGCGTACCGGACGGCGGGAGGTATTTGCTGGCAGTAGACGGTCCTGTAAGTATCCGGGTCCGATGCCATGGAGCGCTTTAAAAGTGGTCACTAACACCTTGAACTACACCCGAAAGTCCACCAGCAACCAGTGCAACTCACGCAGGAGCGGTGTTACGTGGGAGCGCCACGACGCTCCCATCACTACCTGCGCGGCTGCATTCTGGGCAAGTTGGAGCTTCCGGATGCACCTCAAGGGGAGCCCCATGTAGAGAGCATTACAGTAGTCCAGCCTGGAGATCACGAGGGCATGAGTGACTGTGCGTAGCAAGTCCCGGTCTAGGAAGGGACGTAACTGGCGCACCAGGCGAACCTGGTGGAACATCCTCCCGGCCACGGCCGTCAGATGGTCCTCTAAGGACAGCCGTGAGTCCAGGAGGATTCCCAAATTGCGAACCCTTCCTGTGGGAGCCACTGTTTCGCCCCCAATACACAGTGATGGAATCAGCTGGCTGTACCGGGACGACGGTAACCACAGCCACTCGGTCTTGGAGGGGTTGAGCTTGAGTCCGTTTCTCCCCATCCATACCCGCACGGCCTCCAGGCACTGGGTCAGCATGGCAAGGGCATCGTTGGGGTGGTTTGGCGTGGAAATGTACAGCTGGGTATCATCAGCGTACTGGTGGTACTCCACGCCAAAACCACGGATGATCTCACCCAGCGGCTTTACATAAATGTTGAACAGTAGAGGCGAGAGGACCGACCCCTGAGGTACCCCACATACGAGGGGTCTCGGGGTCGACCTCTGGCCCCCTGTCAACACAGACTGCATCCGGCCAGAGAGGAAGGAGGAGAACCACTGCAAGACAGTGCCTCCTATGCCCAGCCCCTCCAACCGTTGCAGCATGATACCATGATCGATGGTATCAAAAGCCGCCGAGAGGTCCAATAGCACCAGAACAGAGGAGCAACCCCTGTCTTGGGCCCGCCAGAGATCATCCACCAACGCGACCAATGCTGTTTCCGTGCTGTAGCCAGGCCTGAAGCCCGACTGGAACGGATCGAGATATGACGATTCCTCCAGGTGCTGCGGGAACTGTCGGGCAACCACACTCTCAACAACCTTCGCAAGAAAGCGAAGGTTGGAGACGGGACGGTAGTTTGATAAAACAGCTGGATCCAGGGCAGGCTTCTTGAGGAGGGGTCTCACCACTGCCTCTTTCAAGGCAGCAGGAAAGACACCCTCACTCAAGGAAGCGTTGATAATTGCTCGGAACCAGCCTCGTACCACCTCCCGGGAGGCCAGCGCCAACCAGGAGGGGCACGGGTCCAGTAAACATGTGGTCGCCCTAAGTCCCCCCAGCAACCTGTCCACGTCCTCGGGGGTCACGGGGTCAAACTCAACCCAGGTAACAGTCTCAAGACCAGCCTCCGCCTCTCCCATTGGACATACCCAGTTGAAGTCGAAGCCTTCCCGTATCTGAGCGATTTTATCATACAGATATTTTCCGAAATCCTCAGCTCTACCCTCTAAGGGGTCTCCCCTCACCTCCTGATGAAGGAGGGAGCGGGTCACCCTAAACAAGGAGGCTGGGCGGTTATCTGATGACGCAATAAGAGCAGTGAGGTAGGAACACTTCTCTGCTCTTATCGCCATTAGGTAGGACCTAATATGGTCTCTTACCAATGTTCGGTCAGATTCGGCACGGCTTGATCTCCAACTGCTCTCTAGGCGTCTTTTCCGGCGTTTCATCTCTCTCAACCCCTCGTTATACCACGGGGCCGGTCGAGACCCACGCCGAATCAGAGGCCGCAAAGGCACAACTCGATCCAGGGCACCGGCAGCCGCCCTGTCCCAGGCCGCCACCAGCTCTCCAACCGAGTCGTGTGTCAGAACCTCAGGAATTGGCCCAAGCTCTGCCTGGAATCGCTCGGGTTCCATCAGCCGCCTGGGGCGGTACCATCTCACTGGTTCCGCCACCCTGCGGTGGGGTGCAACGGTCCAAAAGTCCAAGCATAGGAGAGAGTGATCAGACCATGACAGGGGTTCAATGACTATATCCCCTACACTCTGACCACTCAGCCACTGTCCAGAGACAAAAACCAGGTCAAGCGTGTTCCCCCCTGTGTGTGGGGGGCCTTGAATTACCTGGGTCAGGTCCATGGCTGTCAAGGAAGCCATGAACTCCTGAGCCTCCCCGGACGCCCCGCCCCCGGATGGCAGGTTGAAGTCACCCATGACTATTAGCCTGGGGACCTCAACCACCACCGCGGCGACAACGCTCAGGAGCTCGGGCAGGGAGGTTGATACGTGGCAGGGCGCCAGGTACGTAATCAACACCGCCCTCGGGCCCCCTAGGTCCCACTTCACCAGAAGGGATTCACAGCCTGCCGTCTGAGGAACAGTGACCTCCCTCGGCCTGAAACTTTCCCTGATCACGACCGCCACTCCCCCACCCCTGCCTTGAGCTCTCGGCTGGTGGAATGCTAGGAAACCCGGTGGGCACATTTCCACCAGAGGGACACCGCCCTCTGGTCCCAACCAGGTCTCCATTATACCCGCCAGGTCTGCTCCCCCCTCTGAGATTAAATCTTGAATGAGGGGGGCCTTATTTACCACAGACCTGGCATTGCACAGCATCAGCCTAGAGCCAGGGCCCTGTGGTTCTGAACAACCCCGAGAACAGGTTGAGCCTTGGGGGTCGGAGCGCATGACCGCTCGTAAGCAGTGGGTGCGTGCTCCCTTATTATGATACGGCCCCCTGCTCCCACCATACCTGCCCCTCCCGCTAACGGTACTTATTGGAACTGAGTTAGTCTTAATCAGCCCCCCGTCCGCACCCTCAGGACTCCGTCCCCTTCCGTCGCCTGGCCTGTCTTCTTGTTCCCTTCTGACAATTTCTTCCCCTGCCCTAAACACTCCTTCCCCACCCCTCCCCACCCTTAAAACTTTGACTAAGTACCTATTTAAAAAACCCCAAAGCCCCTTTTTTGATGCATGCCATCTCTCAGGACTCCAAAGTCCATCCTCGAGATGGGCCCTTGATAGAACAGAGGGCCATAATTGCGAGAGGGGGGAGTCTCGCAATGCAAGAAGCGTCCACTTCGAGTAAGCAGCCAGTCAAGTAAGATGAATCGATAGGGTCCGGCAAGAAACCAGGCAGTCAAGTCTGAATTAAGGTCCAAGTACCAAGTTTCTATCAGGGTGATGGTAAAAATAATAATAATAATAATAATAACAATAATGAAGGTAGATTTTGAGTGGTCTGAGCAGGAAAAGCCCCTATGTTGTTCCATCCTGCTTCGTTTAATCCACGATCCACAGATTCGCATATGTGCTGCCAGGGGCAAGGACCAGGTCTCTGAAAAGGGGTCCATAAGGGCAGCACCAGAGTCATAATCCGGGATTCTTTCTTCAGGGCTGTCTTACTGCCCCTCCTGATAGTGCTCAGTTCAACTTTCCTTCCCGCACAAAGCTCATGGGGTGGGGGAGGCCACTGCAGTTCTCCCATTTGGCCTCACCGTTGGACGCTCGTTCACCAGTTCATAGGGGAGGGGGGAAGCATGACCACATTGTTTCCCTCACTGCCAGGTCCATGCTGCCCCCTCTATCTCCTGCAATTCTCAGCTGTCTCCCTGAACCACTAGCTCACATGATGGTGGGGGGGCGCGCCGCTGATCTCCCCTTTTGCGGCGGCCTCCCAGCACCAACGCCTCTCGACTGCCTACCTGAGCATAATGATGGTAGAAGGGGGGAGGGGGAGGCCAGCTGCCAAGCTGTTCCCCCTCGCGGCGGCCTCTCAAAGCCAGGAGCCTCTCAGCAGTCTTTTCAAGAGTCACTCGTTCACATGGTGGGAGAGGGGGGAGCCGCCGCCGAGCTCTTCTCTTTCGCGGTGGCCTCCCGACTCCCAGCTGGCTTCTCACCTCACCGCAGGCCGCAGGGGGAAGTACGCTGTTACCACCACTCAGCTTCGTCCATTCCCGGCAAGAAGGGAGCTGACAGACATATCTCAGGGAGACTAAGATGTTCCGCTGCCAAAATCCCAGGGGTCCCAGATGTTTCTCGGCCCCTGGGGGGAGGTCTCTAGCCATTCCCCATCGGAGGCCCGGCTGCTCTCACAGGGAAGCGTCCATCTTGCGCATGCTCTTTAGGGGAAGTTATCTATAATTTGTAGTCTCCCTGGCTTTCTTGGAAATGTAGAAGGGAAGATTACAGCACTTTGAGGTTCTGGGACTGAAAAATGACTGAAAAATCAATTGCTGGTCTTGGGAGAATATAGTTATAGAACTAGCAAGAAAGGAAGTAAAAGCTGGAGACAAACTTGTTTGGGTTTAGTGCACTAAAACAGAAAGATGATTTTGTGGAGAAATGAAAAAGATTAAAAACCAGTATCCTTTGCTTGATTAGGGTATTAGTTTTGACTAGGTTAGCAGGAGTGTAGATAAACTTGATCTGATAAAACAGCTTGGCCAGATGTCTTCCTGGGGGAAGGATTCTCATGCCGAGGTGTTTAGCAGGCCAGAGAGAGTGAATTAAGGTTTATTTACTTTTAAAGATTTATTTAGAAACAAAATCAACAGGGAATAATTCTACACATCTATGTATCTAGGATTTAGTGTGACCTTTTTACCTTTGGATTGCTTTCCTCTTTTTTTAAAAAAGAGATGTGGAAATCTCTTCTTAAAATCAAACCCTCATATTCAAGTGCAAAATATCAAAGTCCCACAGGAGATATTCTGCAATACACATTGGGCTAAATCAACATTGTCAACTTATCTTCTGATTTTTTCCCCCATAAACTGAATTTCTTTAAATGTTTTGTGAATGAACAATAAGAAATACCAAAGTCTTATTCTACCAATAAGAATACCAAAAGTTTGATTGGAATAAAACTTCACATTAGTAATCTCTCCGTGTGTGTCAGGAATAAAACCACAAGGAATAATGGGCCCTCTGCTTGCCAAAACACAGGGATTATATTTCTGTTTTTTTTAAAAAAATATAAATAAAAATCAACAAATAGCAAGATAGCATACCCAATGTAATCCATCTTTGGGGGTATGTGTTCTTTCAAGGGCTTTTACCCAGTAATTTTATTGCTGAAGAGCAAGGAGTTTTTGCACTTACATGAAGAATATTCATGAAACCATTTTTTCTACGGGTCTCATTTGTTTCTCTGCATTATGCTGAAGGAGAACTTTCTTTAGAACTTCCTATTAACTGTCATTGTCAGAGTGGGAAGACAAGGAAAATTTTTCACTCCCTTACCAGGGAGGAAATCAAAGGCTTTATTAGGATCTCAGTGTGCTTTACTGTAAAACTCAGCAGTTGTTTAGGTTATCTGCTTAAATTTGGATTCAGCTGTGCTTTCTGACAAAAATAGCTGAAGGGCATAGAATGCTTTACCAGAGGGCAACAACAAATTGACACAGCACTGAAACCACTACAGATTGTTATCTTTCCTTGCACAGAAGCCTTTCCTATTTCCATTGAGCTCAGCTTATAATGACAAGTGTATGATGGACAGGACTGTGTCAGCAGGAAAGTGGGGGGGGAGGGGGGAAGGTGTAATTCTTTTTTTGCTTAGATGCAAGTAGTATGGCTCTGCAAAACGTTAGACTTTTACTTTGATGGTGCTTTGAACCAAAGCATCCTTTCAACGCTGTTTTGTTAGGGATCCTTGAACCACCCACTTCAAAAGGGTGATGCAAATCTGCTGTGATGCTTTGCAGAAATGTCTTCTGATGTCTGGATGCAATTGGAGGAGGAGGAGAAGGCCTTCAAATGACCTGAAGCCCTCAAGGAGATGAACTGCTGTCATATACGTGCCTTGACCAGGTAAATATTATAGGATCATTGTTAAATGTCGATTAGTTAAACACTCTTCTCAAGCAAAAAGAAAAAAGAAAAAAAGATTACCTTGTCCAGCTTCATCATGAATAAAAAGCACCACCATGGAGGTGCTTCCTTGACTGCAACTCAATGGAAAGGTAATCTTGCCTTTCTTTTCTCTTTCCCTTGCTTCAGTTAACTATTTTTTGTACTTGTAGACTTTATACAAACAGAACACTTTGGGCAGCACACAAAACATCTAACAACATTTTATACAAAAGAGAAAACAATATAGAAATAAATGCAGAAAGAAAGACAATTAAAAAAAACATTGTTAGCAATATTGCTAGCAGCAAATACAGTAAAAAAAACCAACAACAACAAATCTCAGTAGGAAACTGGCACTAAAATAGCATGAAACTGTTTTCAGGCCTCCCTGCTCAGCCAGGCAGAAATCAGGATTGGCATATGTGTCTCTGCAATTGTAACCCACTCAAGTATAGTACTTGGATAAGACTTTAGTCTCCCTCTTTAGCGTTCTGGCTCTGAAAGATTAATTCTGCATCTCATGTATTCAGATGGCTTATATAGTATCTCATCTCCCTAAAATGAAACCAGTTGGAATAACTGAGCATCAATATTTTTCATTACAAAAGTAATTGAAACAAAAGAACCCCATTATTAGCTAATGTATCACGCCCCTTCAAAACTGTGCTGTGCAATAGCTATAGTAACAACCCTATACTTTTTCTTCATCAGAATAGAACATGGGCTGGTAAACTCTATCAAAATATGAATTATTAACACATAAGCATCTACAGCAGAGCAGATTAGAAGCAATTAAAGCAATTACACCGGCATGCTCCAATCTGGTGCAATACTCAGTACAGAATTCAAAGAAGAAACCGGTTGCTAGGTACTGCATTTATGAAGAGTATTAGATCTGCACCTGGTTGATTAGATCGGCATCTTCTTTTTGCAGCCCTAAGGGGGAAAAATAGCTTTCGTTTACTTCTCTTGGATGTGACCTTGCTGCCATGACTTATTCCATGAGGAAATTCTTCCTAAACCCTGCCTTGAAAGAAAAATGCATTTGGGGCTGAGGAAACAGCAGATTAGGTTCTAGAGAAACTGCTTGGTGATCAATGTGCATAATGAAAAGGATCTATTAAAGATCATAAAAAATGCAGGCAAGCCAAACAAGGTATTTGTGGGATGGGAAAGATTTACAGATTAACCAGAGTTAGGGCAAAATATCTTGATAATAAATCACATTTGGCAAGTCTATAAAAGGAAATGCCTAGATTAAATAAGATAAGTATCTTTCATTGTAATCTAGTCTCAGAAAGGAACAGAGAAACATTATTATAGTCTTGATATTTATCAGGTTACAAAAACAATGACCGTTGTTTGAATGGGCTACTGAGGAATTTTTCTCTGAAGTTCTCAGTCTCTTGAAACTGCCTGAAAATACGTTTATATGGAATCAACTTGGGCAGCTGAGTTGCTTTTGTGACATTTGCTTTCCATTTGTATGTCAGTGTATCACCCATTATATTTCTAATGAGCTTAATTAGTCTGTTAAGATAGCTAAAGTTTTATCTCAGTGAGGAATGCAAGATCAAGGGAAGGATAAAATTTTTGGGTCCTCTGGCTGCCATTGTCCTCTGCTAAAAATACATTTTGATTCAAGTTTTTTAATACCAGGGCAGATGAAATATAGTGGCTCTATTTGCAGAATGACTAAACCCCTGAATCTGGTGAATTAATAAACTTTGTTCATTAATACAACAAGCAATTGTATTGAAACAGTTTTCAAATCAAACAATCTTCACAACAGATAAAGACAGACTTGAGGGAGCAAAAGACCATGTATATAAATATATATGTTGTTCACTCTAAATCTAACTATGTGGTATCTAAGAGTTGGCACCAACTTGACAGCATATATTCAACCAATCAATCAAACTCTAAAAGCTGCCCTAACATTTCACAGGGTTTTAGGCAACATGAGTATAGTGCTACTAAATTAATTGTGTGTTCTGACTGATTTTCCTTTTGTACATTTTTGGCTCTTGTAAATTGGTAAGAATATAGTATTAAGCTCTGTATATTCTGATAAAAAATATGAATAAAATTAGGTGCATAAACACAGTGAATAAAGCAATTAATCTGCCCGTAACTAGACAGTAACAAGGAAGCAGCAGCAAGCTTGTTCTATGGATAAACAGAACACCCAAATAGGTAGAAAAATGTGACAATCTTCCTGTCATTTCTTCAGACAAGAGGATGCAAAAAATAGGGTGGTAACGATTAAAGGAAAATCAGGCTTTAATCAGGTTTTAATATTTTTGTTTAATTCTTTGTGGGGTAAACTGCAACAAAATACAATCTCCGGAATATTTTTGTTTTGTTAAATACCTTTAGGGTGTGCTCAATTTCTGAGCAGAGCTAAAATCTTTTCAGACAGTTCAAGAGTGCCATCTACAGGATATATCATCTTTGTAGGAAAGGACATCTTCAACACCATGACTTTTAGTTAGCTGTGTGCATATAACTACAGCTGGTGTATTCATTCCAAGCATTTGTGACTGTGAGTCTAGTGTTTTGATTTGCCTTCCTTTGCCCCATATCAGACCAGTAGGACTGCACTAATTTTTCACTATGTAGAGAACGCAAATTGCTTTGAAAACTTAGTGCAGATGCTAAAAGACTCTTGACAAGATTTAAAAAAGATTTATCACGAGAAATTTTATTTAGTATATCATTCTGAGAATGCTTATTAAAAACTTTTAATGCAAAATATCAGATTGTCTTATCATCTTATCTTGTTCATTATATTTTTAAAGTGAGTTGGGGACTGAGAACTCACTGTTATTCCCAGGACCATTACTTCATTCAGTGCGGAGGGGAGACGATGCTTTGTCTTACTTTTTTCAAAGATTTATTTATCCCACCTTTTTTCATATGCACCTCAAGTGGCAAGCATACCAATACTTCTTCCACCTCCTATTCCCCATTCACAACTCTGCAAAGTGAAGTGGGCTGAAAGAAGGACACTGGCCCAAAGTCGCCCAACTGGTTTTTCATACCAAAGTAGGGAAAATAAGTCGTTGACTCCTAGCTTCTAGGAGCTAGGAGCCCTTTCATCAAACTGGCCTTCTTTCTCCATTGTGCAGTCAAACATATTGCTGTAATTACATTTTTGTTCTTCTATTCTACATCTTTCTTCTGCTCTACTGCTCTCATTGCTCTGGCTCCCCTTTCTACAGGTAGTCCTTGGCTTATGACCACAACTGAGCCCCAAATTTCTGTTTCTGAGTGAATTTTGCTCCATTTTATCACTTTTCTTGCCACAATTGTTAAGTGAAGCACTGCGGGTGTCAAGTTAGTAACATTGTTGTTTTAAGTGAATCTAGCTTCCCCATTGACTTTGCTTGTCAGAAGGTTGCAAAAGGGGATTACATGACACACACACACACACACACACACACCCAGGAGACTGTAACCGTCATAAAGAAAAGTCAGTTGCCAAGCGTCTGAATTTTGATCACATGGCCATGGGGTTGCTGAAAAGGTGTGTAGAAAATGGTCATAAGTCACTTTTTTCAGTGCCATTGTAACTTTGAACGGTCACTAAACAAACCGTTCTAAGTCGAGGACTCCCTGTATATCAAGGTGAAGTGGAGAATCAGTACAGGGAATCACAACTGTTTCCCTTTGACAATGCAATACAGGTTCTGCAGAACCACCCCCAAAAATATTTCAAGTTTCACATGAAACATGTTTTATAATAAACTATCTAGATTCCTTTCCTCTGTCTCCACATCCCCACCCATCCACCAAGTTTCAAGCTCACAGAAGATCTTTAAGTCAGGGGTCCTCAACCTTGGTAACTTTAAGACTTGTGGACTTCAACCACCAAAATTCTTCAGCCTTCCTGGCTGAGGAATTCTGGGAGTTGAAGTCCACAAGTCTTAAAGTTGCCAAGGTTGAGGACCCTTGCTTTAAGTCATTCAAAGGGGCCTGGATCAAATCCCTTGTGATATCAAGATGATCTGAAATCTTGTCAAGAAAATTGTAGGGATACTGATTCAAAGGCACCAAAAACAAACAAACAAACCAAAGTTTGATAAAGAGAGAAAAGGAGCCATTTCAGGGATCTACTATCCTTAATTCCTCCAATTTCAATGTCAAGTTCAAGAATATTTGATTAATATACTGTTACTATAAGCTTTATCTTTACTTTCACGATGAATGATTTGCACCTTCTTCTTGAATTGCCTACTGTAACAACAACAATAATAGTAATAATACTAATACTAATACTACTAATAATAGAGTTGGAAGGGACCTTGGAGGTCTTCTAGTCTAACCCCCTGCTCAGGCAGGAAACCCTGTACCATTTCAGACAAAAGGTTGTCCAGTCTCTTCTTAAAAACTTCCAGTGTTGGAGCATTTACAACTCCAGGAGGCAGGTTATTCATATTAGTGAATTCCATAAAATATGCATGTATTTTATATTATGTTTCTGGGGCAAGAATTATGGTGGAAGGCTGTGTTTTCATTTAGTTTGAGCCATGAGCTCCTTTCTAGATCCACTCTACAGATTACTTCTTCAGAAAGGAAACTTGGAAATTACTGATGGAAGCATTCCCTTATAATAATCTGCCAATGAGTATTTGAATTGTATAAATGTCTCATGTTGTTGGCCACTATGACTAGGCTTTGAGTTCAGATACGTGAGGAGCTGTGATAAAAATGAGTCCTAAAATTGTTTTTCTCCCAGTTGTAAGGACCAGCACTGGTACTATTAATGTTTTTAGGCTAAAAAACAAAATGTTCCCTAAAATATAAAGTCAGAGCTTAACCTCCAGGGATATTAATGAAATGAATATTTAGTTATAACCTGGCCATAGCAAACATTGGCTTTTTACTAAATTATTGTTTAATTTTTTTAAAAAAAATGCAATCCCAAAAAACACTCTAAGCAGCCATAAACCTTCCCTTTAATTTGTGAACCTCTATGTTTGCACATTCTTGTAATTTAAAGAGTACAAAATTGATTTTTTTGTTTTCAAACATTTTTAAAGTGTTTCTGGGCTTGCAGCCAGGTGTCAAGTTCCACAAACATCCTTTTCTTTTCCTTTCTTTTTGTTGAGAAAAATACATATATTAGCAAGGCTCACGACTCATTCATAATAAACATGCTGAACTCAATATTCAGATTTAATGTGGGCCTCCATCCAAGGCAGACAATCTAGACTGTGATGCTCACATACTGGGGCTGCTAATAGAATTTGTCTTGTTCCAAGCAAGGAATGTTGATGTCTTGCAACAAGACCTCTTGTACTATAAAATGAAGAAATATTGCTCCTTAGCAGCAATTTCCACTGGGGAAACTAAGAAAGGAAAGTCCATCAAAGGGTTAAGGGGAAGGGACAGTGTTACTCATTCCTTGGCTGCATTTGTCATTTATGATAAGCCTTCTGCTAATTTCATTACTCAGCAAGCAGTTGGAATTGATTTTAGTTTCTCAGCTGTTAGCAAGAAGAAATTTACATTTTTAGTAGAGTTCTACCTTTCAGCAGAGAAAAATGAGCCAATAGGGTTCATAATTGGCTTTTTTTTTTTTCTGGAAATGTAAAGGTGCTGGAGATGTTCTGTATTAGCTGCCTGTGAGTTAACAGGAAAGGAAGGAAGGAAATATAATGTGTAGTTCTGTGTGAGTCTTAAATAAGACAGTCCTCCTTTGGTTAGGAAAAACATGTTAGACTAAAGGGCATCCCTGTGTTTGCATTTAAGTTTAATTCACATAGTCAATTTCCAGAAGGAGATCTAATTAAAGCAGGAGGTTAAATAAGAAGAATCCAATCAAGTAAATGCAGAAATAACTCAGAAGTTGCATCCAGAAAAACTAAAATCAGTTATGGTGTTCTCAACCAGCTGCATCAAAAACATTACCATCCAATCAAATTATTTATTTTCACATTGATTTGATACTAGAATTGGATCAACTTGACATGAGAGATGATGCTAGGGAGAAATGCATTTTGTACACTGTAAATATATAGTATAATATAAAAAGTAGCATATTCAGTAGTTGAGGCCAAAGGAGAAATAATGCATCAAATCATAAGCTAGATATAATTATTTCTACTGGCAAAATAACATTGAGTGCATTTGTTTTATGAAATATATACTGAACCTCAATCCTGTTGGATTCTAGGTGGCTTACACCATGTTAGGATGTTATAGGCCAAAATCAGAGCCTTGAGAAAGCAGAGGATGTTTTTCCCCCAGTAGGCCTGCAAAGAAATTCTCAATTTTGCAAAAAATTATCCTCTTTTCCTTTCTCATCAATTAATGCCAAGAAATAACTTGAGGTCAAGAAACCTAGAGCAGGATAGCAGAGGCTACCTTTAGACATAAGTCTTTACGCTTTACTGAGGGTATAAGTAGAGCTTTTTGGTCCCCAGGAGACACCATTCAGATAGGGTGTCCAATGGTGAAAGAAGCTGAGCAGCAGAAACAGCCCAAAGCACCATGTGGTGTCCTGCCAGGAGCGACGGCAATAAGACCCAGGACTGGCTGTGGTGGTCCTAAGGTAAGACAACCCTCCAAAAATAACAGCAGGATGCCTCATGGCACTTGGGGCTGTTTCTGCCACTCGGATTCTTGCCGCCACACGGCATCCTGCCGTGTGCAACAGAAACAGCCCGAAGCGCTGTGCCATGAGCGGCGGCACTGCGTGATGAGCCACACGGCTTGACAAGAGTCGGGGTGTGGGAGACCTGGCTGTGGCAGTCCTACTGGTAAGGTAAGCAGGTATGGTTTCGTGGGGCAACTTCACCCTCCCTACCCCCACCTTCAGCCCCAAACTAGGGCTTACTTTCATAGGGGCTTATATTAGGCCCACCCATGAAAATCAAGCTGGGGCTTTCTTTCTGGGGGCGGGCTTACTTTCAGGGAAACACAGTAGTGGCTCCTCTTTCACTCATTGCAAATACCAGGCTCTTGTGAATACAGCTGCTCTTGAGAATTGAGATTCAATGGTGTCAGGACCAACTTCTGAAGGACAAGAGATACTCTCTTGGGGTGCAGGCACACTAGCAGTTTGCATTGTCAGTTTCTGCCTGAGGGCCCATCCCACCCTTTGTGTTGCCCTGGGCAAATTACGTTATGCCATGGGGAATGCATGAGCTGGCAAGGGATGAGTGTTATAAAGGCTAAAGGTTTGGAGACTCCTAGACTTTACATCTTTGTTGCTATGTATGCTCTTGGGAATCCCCTTCCTCCTGATATTCAATCAGCCTCCATTTTGTTAACTTTCTATGAATTATTAAAAGCAGACATACAGAGAAATGCTTTTGTTTAGAGAAATGTTGGCATCTATTTATTGATTAGTTATCTTATGGTTTGCTATGGTGGATGGCTTTAATGTATCTGATATCTCAATTTCAGAAAAGTAGAGAGTGTGAGAAACTCAAAACAAGTCCACCTTGACTGTCTTAGGCATAAGTGAAGTATAGAGGGGATTTTGACAGCCTTTCAAGATTGCTGTCCAGCCTCAGAGGAAGGCACAGTCAGGAAACATAAGTATCTAGCAGTCTTATGAATGTAAATGTAGTTAGGTTATTATAATAAAAATATGAAAATCAGTCACAGCCCCTCTGTATTTCAACTTAATTCTGGCACAATCAAGGCAGAATTATTTCAAGTTTCTTTCTCATGTTTTCCACTTCCCAGGATAAATGCATCTTTATTCTTACAGTTCCAAATTCTCATGATGTTCCATCAAACTACTGTGCCGTGGACATTTTAGTGTATTCAGTAACAATACTGTAGGTTTCCAGAAGTCTTTCTATAGTGAGAGATAGAAATTTAATAGATGAGCATACTTTTTTTTTTAAATGAAAGTCTTAATTAGCCAGGTCCTCTGTGCTTGCAGGCCTTCCCACTTTCACTATATTCACATCAATCATCCAAGATTTGGTGTTGAATTCCAGCAACCCATTATCTCTCAGTGGGACAAAAATTCCTCTTTACTTCAACTACCAGAGGAAGAAGAGTAGAATAAAGACAGTTCTGCATAAGCAAAGCTGATGACCAAGGCAAAGAATGAAGAGGCTTCTGGCTTTTCAAACCTCTCCAGACAAAAATGGGCAGAGATCACTCACAAGTGCCATAAACCAGTGGTTCCCATCCTGTGGTCTGCGGACCAATCATCAGAAGGGATCCACAAGAGTTTGAAGCAGCAGTTCTCAACCTATGGGTCGCGACCCCGTTTGGGGTCAGACGACCATTTCACGGGGGTCACCAAACACTGCAGTCCGCCATTTCCCCCCCTTTTCCCCTTGGCCGGTGCAGGGGGCAGCACCGTGCATGTGTGGGGTAGCACCGTGCATGTGCGATGCGGGCCGTCGCGCTGCACATGCGCGATGCGGGCCGTAGCGCCGTGCATGCGCGATGCGGGCCATCTCACCGTGCATGCACAGTGCGGACCGTCGCGCCGCGCATGCATGGTGCAGGCCGGGGTTGCAACCTGAAATAGGTTGAGAACCGCTGGTTTGAAGAAATGATATGATTTTAAATCTTAAGTTAAGTCTTGGTGGTCCATGGCCACAGTCCATGGCCACAAAAGGTGTTTAAAGTGGCTCTGTGAAAAAGTTGAAAAAAGGTTTGAGAACCACTACATTAGACCACTGCTCCTTGTGAGGAGACCACAAGTGACTAGTCTCCAGCAGATTCTAAGTACTCATAATTTCTAATGTACATAATATGAAGAAAAACTATACCTTTGTTATTCTATAAGATAGGTATTTTCTTTTTGTCAGAGAAAATTAATCTTTGTCTATATCAGTGGTGGCAAATCTGTGGCACGGGTGCCAGAGGCGGCACTCAGAGCCCTCTCTGTGGGCACATGCACTGTCGCCCCAGTCCTAGGCCTTCAGCTGGGTTTTATAAAACCTTTTTGCTTTAGGCCTCCGCCGCCGTGTGCAAAAAAAAAAAGTCAATTTCAACGTCTTGCAGGAAAAAAAAAGATCTTGCAAGTTGGAATTGATTGATTGAACTTTTTAGTCCCACCCAGTCTGTCGTTATCATCACAACCACGCCCACCCAATGGGCCACATCCACCCAATGGGCACTCGACGATGCATAAGCGGGTTTTGGGTTGCAGTTTGGGCACTCAGTCTCTAAAAGATTCGCCATCACTGGTCTATATCATGTACCAATCACTTTCCTCAACCCTGCTATCTTTTGTAATCTTAACGTTTTCTTCCTTTCTAATGCAACGAACAGAATAGGAATAGGAACAACAATGTTGGTTTAGTTAAAACCTGATTTATTTGGTTTAATTAGTGTAGGCATATTGCCTATTCTTCTTTGGTGTAAAACCATGGATGGAAAAAAACTTTCTCCAAATTGTCACAGCATATTTACAGTTGTTAGAAGTAGAGGATGAAGGCAAGAAGCTGAGATGATGAAAGCTTCTAAACCAATAAAACAGCAATATGAATATAGTACAGGGGTCTTCAAACTTGGCCCTTTTTCCTCAGCATGTTGGCTGAGGAATTCTGGGAGTTGAAGTCCACAAGTCATAAAAGGGCCAAGTTTGAAGACCCCTGAAGAACTCTGAAGAACCCCTGAAGAACTCTGTACATACTATAACAGTTCTGGAATAAGAAGTTTATAGAGTCAGTATGTGATACTGGCGACATCTACTGGTTGATTATGATAATTAAAGATTCTGAAAGTTTTCTCCTATATAAACATTCTTGAATAATTCATACAAGTTATCAGTCGCTTCACTGTAATAAATAAATATAAAAATATTTAGAATAATTGTAATAGGTTGGAAGAATCAAATATGTTTTATTTAAATCAGCTTATTTGGTTTTTTTGCTTTTCCCCCCTAAAGTTAACAATACAAATCTGGCCTTTTATTTGTACTTCCATTAAATTAAATTTATGACAATATTTAGAATAATTGTAATAGGTTGGAATAATCAAATATATTTTATTTAAATCAGCTTACTTGATTTTTTTGCTTTTTGCTTTTTTCTCTAAAGTTAACAGTACAAGTCTGGCCTTTGATTTGTACATCCCATTAAATTAAATTTAGTACCTTAATTACTATTCGTCCAAAATATTTATGAATCTGGAACTTTTGAAGAATAAATCAAAAGAATATTTGATGTTCACAATATTGCTTGTATTTATTTCCATTTTAATTCATGGCATTTTGCATATTGCAACTTTGAATATAAATATACCACCCAGAGATGGGCAGCTACATAAATTTGATAGAAAAGTAAATAAATATTATCACAGAAGCGAGATAAAAATTGAGTATTGCTATCTGAATCAATTTAAATGGAGCACCCCAGAACAATATAGAGAATAAACCAGCAAGCAGGGCAAGCTACAGAAATCCTCACAAATGCCATGATATTCTTCATGATTTCAAGCTACTGCATAGGCAGTTATACACTATTCAGTATGTTGTCTTAATCTTATTCTGTAAAATCAGATGGTAAATTCTGGGAGATGCTGTGTCCATAAATGCATTACAATTTCTCAATTACAATTTTTTTTAGAATTACCAAAAACATGAGAACTAGCTGACTTTTTAAGCATTGGGAGAGCTTAATTCATATGAATTTCTGGGCAAACAGGACACATTAATTCCCATTAAGCTACTTGTTTCACATTTTCAATTCAATCGTTGCACAGCTGAAATGCACTCAAATCTATGGTTATGTAATCTATGGTACATTAGCTCATCGTTCTTGCATCATCTCATCCAGAAAGAATTTGGGAAATAACTGCTTTAGGTATAGTTTGGACACATAGTTTTAAAAAAGATGTTATTGATAATGCTACAAGATTTTTAACTTTTTTTTATAAAAGTGCACAATAGGTGACTTTACAAAGAATCTGTCAACATTCCAGAGATGCATAATTCAAGATCAATGGTGCAAGTTATTAATTTTGTTTTGCAGAACAAATTACTTTAGACTTTCTTGCAGTCGAGCTGTGTGTGTGTGTGTGTGTGTGTGTGTGTGTGTGTGTGTGTGTGTGTGTGTGTGTGTGTGCCCGCTGCTCACACAGCCTCCTATCCCCCCCCCAGCCGGAACTCCAAGCGGAAAGGTTGGGGACTGCTGGTCTAAACAACATTAAACCATTCACATAATGCACCATGGACCTGTGAAGAGCTACTCCTATGTTGGCTAAACTTTTCAGCAGCTCATTTACAGAGATCTGTGGTTCTGTTCTGTTTTGTATATATGACCTGGAATTATTCAGTAAGCAGATCCCTGTCAGTCATGAAGAAGGCTAATAGCTAAGAAAGAAAAGGCAGAGTTACTCAACTCCTAGTTTGGTTTAGTCTCCAACATCAAAAAACAATAGTTTCCATCAAGAATTTGTGAAAGGCAAAATGAAGGGGCAGGAATGCATCTACTTACTACCTATCTATCAATCAGTTTTTATAGCATCCTGCTCCCCAGACTCAAAAGAGTTTGAGCAGGTTACAAGTTAAAATCAATATAAGTGAAGATTTTAAATAATCAAAATTATTTTTAAAAAACAATAATTAAACAGCTTGAGAGAGAAATTGTGAATACTTCTCTATTCTGAATGACATCAAAATCTTCTGTATCGTGTATTAAAAGAAGCAGATGATCTGTCCAAATCCAAGTATATTTGTCTTAGACAAATCCAGAAGAAATAATACAGTCCTAAGAGCAATTGTTATCCCTATTTTTCAAAAAGAGGCTAACACAGATTTTTCTGGGTTCAGGAATGTGATCTAAAGCCCAGGACTCCAAAATACTCCTTGTGAACTTTTTCTTTTTCATTAACACAGCAAAGCAAGTCAAACAAGTTTCTACTTCTGATTTGAGTCAGCATTCCTTTGCAAGAGTTATTTGCAACTAGCTAAGCCCAAAGCCTTCCCTTGGCTCTTCCGCTCCCTCTGCCCACTTGATTGATAACGGCAATAAATTGCAGCATGTTAGAAGTGACTGCTCAGGCATTTTTAAAGTCAATTATTTTCATCTATAGAAGATACAAACAACTAGAAAAAGTTTCCTGTATGTAACGAAATCTACCTTGTGTTAGAAGTAAGTCTTCATCCTGGTTCATCCAAGCTGGGAATAAATAAGCAACATGGCGACTGCTTTGGGAAGATGGTTACAGTTTATTGAAGAAGCAGAAAGATGGCTCTTCAGGAAAGAGCAGAGGAGAGAAGGGCCGAGCACATTTTTATACCCTCTCTAGCCTTTTGTTTGGAAGTTTCCTTTTCCTGTGGCACGAACTTTCAGGCTATTTCCTGTGTCACGTATTCTGACCTGAGCCTAGGTGTGCCTCTCTGGTATACTTGATGGTAATGGGTTAATCCTATTATGTCCCAAAAGTCATATCCTGCTTCCCTGGTGATGGGGCTAATGACTCCTAGAGTTTGGGTGGGGAATGCAGATTTTAAGTCCCTTTGTCTTCCTCAGTTCCCTGGCTCCAGCCTTCCTGATGGTTTTACATTTGCATTTGTATAGGGCTGGCTACTGCTTGGGGCAAAGAGATGACGCCAGGGTTGGTTTTTGATTTTAAAAATCCTTTTGAAGAAAAATATATTTTTCTGCCCTTTTAATATTTTCTTCTCTGGGCTAACTTCCCTCACTTGTTATGAGCGAAACCTAACATATCAAGTGCTAAGTATAAATTTTGCAATTTTTATGTCTAAATTCTCTTTTAGTTCCTAATTAGAGATACAAATGGGTTTATTAAACCAGCTGATATTTTCTGTCCTACAGGCAAACACAGAAGTGGATTTTGGCTTCTTCTCTCCCACCAGCCGCCTGCCAAGACACTTTGGACAGTGGGTAGATTTTAACAATTCATTGGTCTTCTTTATCCCCCACAGCATTCTCCTACTCTAGGGAATTTCAGCTTCCCCTCAAGCCAAAAATCTTCATCAGTTCCATAACTGCCAACTTAAGGTGGTCTGTCAGCCATCAGCACTTTTTTCTAAAATTTTGTTGAAGGAAACTTCAACAGCCAACCTTGTCTTGAATCCATCACAGTTTTCCAGCCATCATGCTTCAAGCTCACTTTATATAAAACTTCTGTCTTCTTTCCAAAATCTCTTTTTTAAAGACAAGCTGTTCGGATTTTATTTATTTATTTATTTGTTTGTTTGTTTGGGTGGGTGGGTAGGTAGCATACAATTTGTAAAACAATACTTTATTTGTTTGTTTGTTTGTTTGGGTGTCATACAATTTATAGAAGAATACATAATTTAAAAAGGAATGTGACTCCCCGGACAGAACTACATGAAACTGCTTTGGTCGCTCTGATGGATGATCTCTGGCGGGCCTGGGATAGAGGCCAGTCCTCTTTCTTGGTGCTCCTTGACCTCTCAGCGGCATTCTATACCATCGACCATGGTATCCTTCTGCGCCGGCTGGAGGGATTGAGAGTGTTACGGTGGTTCTCCTCCTATCTCACTGGTCGGTCGCAGTCGGTGTTTGTGGGGGGTCAGAGATCCACCTCTAGGTTACTCCCGTGTGGGGTGCCTCAGCGGTCGGTTCTCTCCCCCCTACTTTTTAACATTTACATGAAGCCACTGGGTGAGATCATCCATCGGCACGGAGTGAGATACCATCAGTACGCTGATGATACTCAGCTGTACATTTCCACTCCTGGCCATATCAGTGAAGTGGTTGAGGTGATGTGCCGGTGTCTGGAGGCTGTGAGGGTTTGGATGGGTGTTAACAGATTAAGGCTCAATCCCATAAGACAGAGTGGCTGTGGGTGATAACTCCCAAGGACACTTCCATCTGTCCTTCCATTACCCTGGGGGGTGAATCTATAAACCCCTCGGAGAAGGTCCGCAACTTGGGAGTCCTCCTTGATCCACAGCTGACATTGGATCATCATTTGTCGGCTGTGGCGAGGGGGGCATTTGCCCAGGTTCGCCTGGTGCACCAGTTGCGTCCTTACTTGGATCGGGAGTCTCTCCTCACAGTCACACATGCCCTTGTCACCTCGAGGATCGACTACTGCAATGCTCTCTACATGGGGCTGCCCTTGAAGAGTGTTTGGAGACTACAATTAGTGCAAAATGCAGCTGTGCGAGCAGTTGTGGGCCTTCCACATTGTGCCCACATTTCACCAACTCTCCGCATGCTGCATTGGTTGCCTATTGGTCTCCGAGCCCAATTCAAGATGTTGGTTATCACCTATAAAGCCCTTCATGGCATGGAACCAGGATACTTACGGGACCGCCTTCTGCCACATACTTCTCTACGACCGGTGAGAGCACACAGGGTTGGCCTCCTCCGGGTCCCATCAGCAAAACAATGTCATCTGGCGGGCCCTAGGGGGAGGGCTTTCTCTGTTGTGGCGCCCGCCCTCTGGAACCAACTGCCTCCTGAAGTCCGCGTTTCTCTGACTCTCCCGGCCTTCCGGAAAAATCTAAAAACTTATCTTTGCCGGCAGGCCTGGGGATGATTGTGGTTGATTGTTGAATTGAATGTGTGTTTTATTGTATTTTTTAGATATCGTTGTTTGGGTTTTTTATTGTAATTTATTGTTATATATATGTTGTTAGCCGCTCCGAGTCCCCGGAGAGGAGCGGCATACAAACCCAAATAAATAATAAAAATAATAATAATAATGCCAGGGCTCCACAAGTACCCTGAGAACAGAGCCAGGTCTTAAGGAATTAACAGAATATTTGACGGTTGGGAGCCATATGTACCTCTGGGACATGTTGTTCCAAAGGGCAGGACCATAGCAGAGAAGGCACACTTCCTCATTTCCGCAAGAGGACACTAATTAAATGAAGGGATTCAAAGCTTATCAACTTTGCCTGACAATAGCAGGCCGGCAGAAATAATTAGAGACAGGTGGTCTCCAAATAACTAGATCCTGTGGCATGAAGGCTCACATTAATTAATTAAATCCAATTTTGAATCTGCCAAATCCTTGATGACTATGGGAAGTTTACAAATAAAGGAAAAATAATTCACTACTTCTAAAAAGAGAACACAGCTGACTGGGAAAATAGGTGGTGACCTGCACCCAGAAGCTGGTAACCCATGCAGCTCATGAAAGCAACAATGGCATATGGGCTTATCAGAAGCACCCATTACTACCCATGTCACTGTATTTTGAACCAGCTGAGGCTTTTCCAGATGAAGCAGTTGAGAGTTCTACTCTCAACTAAAAGGATCTAAAAGGTTCACCATCACTGTCCTAGGCAGTTGATCCCCAATTGTAATTAGATTGTGGAAACATTAAAGGCATAATATATCTTGACACCAGGGAAGTATTTGACAATTCCTTGCAACATACTGATTGGCAAGTTCTTTATGTATAGGTTAGTAGGCATAACTATTAAAGAGTTATATACCATTAGTATAACTATTAAAGATTTATACACCATTAGTTGAAATCACATTCAACAAATGTTCACTTGTGCTTTCTCAAAAAACTGGAAAAAGGTATAAAGTGAGGTGCCACAAAAGATCTGTACTGGCTCCAATAATTTTCATTAATGATTGGGATGACAAGGGAGAGTGAATATTTATGAAATTTAAGGATGATAGAACATTGAGTGAAACAAATAATACACTTGAAGACAGGCATAAAGTTCAATGCTGTCTTGATAGACTGGAGAAATAAGCTGAAAGTAGCAAAATAAAATTGAACAAAGATGAGTGCAAAGCTTTTCACTTAGGAAACCAAAAATGACTATTCAAATATAGTATGATAGGAAATACCTGTCTTGATAACATTGTTGTGTAAAAATGCTGTAACAGAGTGTATTACAAACAGAATAGGAGCCAGCTCAGGGATGTGTGTGGGAAATGCAGTTTTATGAATGAAGGCGAATATACCTGTTCCAGGATAATGATGCGAAACCAAGTTTGGGTTGGTCATCAGGATCAGACAGGTGGAGCTATAGTTTTAAATGTAGTTTTAGTGTTCATCAAAGGAAGTATCATTTCCACATTTGAGAAACTAATTATTCCACTGTATTCTAATTTGATAAGATCCTTTCTTGAGTAATGAAATCAGTTTTGACCATTTTTTGACCACGAGAACAGCAATGCAAAGGACCAATAAACTAGAAATGTTCTAGGAAGAGAGATTGGTGGAAGTCTATCCATTTAGCCTGGAGAAAAGACAAATGAGGTGATATTGTCAACACTGCAAGTACTGTATATTCTTGCTTTGACAATATGCAGAACTGTCTGGTATTTTTAGAGTTAATGCAGAGCAGAAGAGGTTAAAGGGAAAGAGAGAGGAAGGAAATCTTTGACCTTCATACTAATTGGATAACGTGATATATGACAGCTAATTTGGGGGAGGGAACATGCTGATAATTTAATTGCTCACGGGAAGAGAATTTAGATCTTGGCATACCTCCGTTATGCCTGTTCCGACATTTTGTAACAATAAATGACTTTTAGGAAAATATGCCTGGAAGTTCTTTGAAGTGTTTCATTAGCCGGAACCATAACAGATATATTATAGCATTCTTCAAATGCCTAAAAGATAGAGGAAGGTCAAGAACTGTTTTCTCTACGCTTTTTCAAGATGGTTTGGAGTGTCCACCATATTTTTCTCCAGAAGGCTTTAATTTTTCTGCATGTCCACCATACATGAAAATATGTAGCCTCCATACTACCACACCTCCAGCATTTAGGTTGGGTGTCTGGATAGATATATGATAATTTTTTTCGGATCTAGATGCCACCTATAGTACATCTTATAAAAGTTTTCCCTTAGATGTTGCGCTTGCGTAAATTTTACATTTCTCACCCAGATTCCCTCCCACGCTTCCATCGTGATAGGTTGCCCAAAATCTTGTTCCCACTTTACCATACAATCCTTGACTAGTACAGATTCAGAGTCATTATGATTAATGTTGATTGCTTTAATAAAAAATTAAAAAAAAGAACTGTTTTCTCTCTTCCCAAAAAATAGGACACAAGGGTGGATTTAAATTTTCAGTGAGCAGGTTCCAGTTGAATTCTATGGGGAAAAAATCTTACATTAATATAAATTTGTTAACGAAACCATAGTCTTTTAAGAAAAGACTAGGTTTGGTATTCTTTAACTTGGATTCCTGCAATATTCAGGGGGTTGGACATTATATTTTAAATATCCTCATCTAACTCTATGATTGCATAATTTTTACTACTCTTATTTCTAAAATTCTATTATTCTATTGCCCCATTGCTTTGAAAAGCTGCATTTTGTATACATGGTTCATTATTGTGTGATCTTTTAGTGTTTTGCTCAAATGAATAACCTCTAAATAAAAGAAATTACATCATTCGTCATTTTAATTTAGTGATTAAAGCATCCTTCCATAGAATATTGATTAAAACCAAGCACTACATTATAATAACTCAACAAAGTAGCTACAAATAAGGATTGAAGGTATTTCACTGATAGTTTTTTTTAAGAGGTATATATGATGAATAGATATGATTGTAGTAAGTGAAATTATCTGATCTCTGTGGTAGGTCTGAAAATAACCTTCAGTAAAGAGCAGCATTAATTGGTCTGCTTTAAATATATCAGTGCTGGAAAGGATTGCCAAATTGTATGTTCATACCGTAGACCTCAATTACTTTTTTAAAATACAATTTTCTAAAAGTCATCTCAGTATAATGGCACTGTTTTGTCTTCCCACTGCCTCTACAACAATTACTCTATCATTCTGCTATTACCCTCATAAATCTTCAGGCGTGTTGAAAGAGTACAGGCTCTTTAGAGAAGAGGAGGTAGGGACATGAGTACACACTAGCTCTCTCTGCTCCCCTCCACATGTAGGCAATGTTCCCTTTGTCTACAAATATTTTCCATGTAAAAGTCACTTGAAAACCCAGGCTTCCCCATCCTGGGAGTCTCTGTAGAATAAGAACAGAGAAAGGAGAAACAGAACAAGAATATTAGACCAAACTGCCTTTCCTAGAGTGCAGTGCCTCAGCACCATCAAAAATCTTGAGTACATTTCCCAAAGACCTCCAGAAGTTCTTCCTAGTGTTTGTTCTTGAACCCTAAATGCATTTTGATTGATTGGCTCTTCCTAAATTGTAATACTTAATGTGATAAGAGCAGGAAAATAGTAACTATATGACTGGAGACTAAAAACATTGGCTATTTTAATTTCTATTCAATTTACACTTAATAAAGTAAAATAATATTTTTTTTTATCTTTATCCCACGTCTTAGAGTGGAAGAATAGGAAATGTCTGGCAGACATTTTCAAAGATCAAGCATGGACCTTATATAAAATTTGATACTTTCAGGATGCCTAGAGGAAATTGCTTTCTGTCTATCCATTATGTTTGTCTGAGGCAAGCCTGGGGAATATTATCTAGGATATTAAACTGAGTTTAAACATGCTTGTGATAAAGACATGTCCATCATCCAACAAAAATCAAAAATAAAAATAAAAAAAAATTAAAAAGACAACAAAAACAACCAAAAACTCCCCTCAGAGAATCATTAGGTCTTTTTTTGCCATCAGTTTTCTGTTTTTATGTTTCCATCGTTCTTATCTTTATCTACAATTCTCCCCTCTCATTAACATTTACTATGCAGCATTCTCCCCCCCCATTTCTGCAACACTTGTATATTTCAATCAATGTTTGACATGAAAATATTCTTTTTTATCCTTTCCCAGTTCTGAAGATGATGTACCTTGCTCATCAGTGTCTTGATTCTAGGCTTCCTCCAGGCCTGTTTTCCAAGTCGCATTCAGCCTCTGGCCTAAAATGTTATTGTTTTAGCAACCATAGGCTCCACCACCTTTGTCTGAACATTCATAAATTCTGTAACAGCTGCTATACGAATGAATGGAGTAGCATAACTAGTCAAGTGCTTACATTGAGAAAATTAAAACCAGAAAGCCAAGAGGATGGGAAACAACGTCTGTAGATAGAGGCTGCTCAATTCTTTATACTGTTAGTTTGAAATAATATGTGCATCATTTCAATATGCACTACTATATTTGTAGGAATGTAAATTCCAACTGCTGTGATATTTCTCACCAACACTATGTGTTGTGAGTGTCTCTGGCCAGGCTGGGTACTTCTCAGATGATGACGCAGCACAGGCAGGCCCTTCTGGGTGTTTTCCCCTCCCGGCAGCCGAGCTAGATAACGAGGAGCTTGGTATACATGCTGAGTCAGACTCTCAGGGGGATGACTCAGATGTGGAACAGGAAGCTAGCTGGATTGATCCACGATTCAGACGGTCTGATAGGCGAAGGGGTCAGTTGGGTGGAAGAAGGAAGTGACGTATGGGAGGCTATATTAGCAGGGGAACGAGAGCCTCAGCCTTAGTCACAAGCAACGTTTACTCAAGGAGTGGCCTGGGGGATTTCGCAGTGAGTTGTAACTGAGTTTCCTAGTGTGTTTGTCTTAACTGTCGAATAAAGCAGTTTTTGCCGTTCAGACCAACAACAAATGCCGGCAGCTTGCTTTGAACTGCCTTCGTGTGAAGTGTGCTAATTGACCAACTCTTAACGACCTCGTTAAGTGGATTCTTGGGAGCTGAGAGGGGCTAGACATAACACTATGTAGCCTTGAATTTCTGCCATAGTTGTGTGTGAAATATTTTGGGGTTTCTGGCTTTATCTTTCTGTTTCACTTATTCATAAACATAAGACTGCATAAAACTCTGTTTCTGATGTTCATAAGTGAGTGCCATTGTCAATAAATCCTAGACTATATCATCCATAAGAAGAGGAAACAAGCTGAAAGTACAAATATTGTTTTGCAAGTACAATTTAAAATGGGTTGGGATCAGATCCAGCTGGGACCAAATACTGAGCATCTTTCTTGACCATTGAATGCTGATTAATTATTGAGAGTAAAAATATAAAGATAAAATTATAAAACAAATGGAATGGAGCATCTTAAGGAGAAAAAGTTCGTACATAGTTTTAGGGCTTGTATGGTATCTCAATAATACAATTAAATAGATAACGAAATAAATAGGTAATAATTAATATACAAGCAAAATAAATATGATTCTTATCTTTATTATTTTGAACCAGCATGCAAGAAATGTTTAATGCAGGAAACCACAAAATAACAAGTATATGCGTCTATCTATAATTAGTCAGCAAAATAATTGAAACCTATTGTGCGATACCCTTCCTATGTCCATCAAAGCATTTCTTCAGAATTTGACATTCATATATAGTTAGCAAAGATCTATGATGATAAGATACCCTGCCCCAACCCAAAATGTGGGTGAAGGACCCACACATTGAAACATCCTTTAAACTGGAAGATAGAAAAACATCAAAGAGCAGTCCAAGAGCAAGGGAGGATTGCAAAGATGATAACAAAGGGGGAAACCTTCTATTATTTTTTTTGGGGGGGAATCTTCAGGTAGTGTTTTTTTACACCCTCTCCCCCCAAAAAATCTTCTTTGGACCTTCTCTTATAATGATGTAAGTGTGGTGCAGGGAACCGGGATAAATAGAGTAGTTCAGATGAGTTCTATGCCCGCCTTCCATATAGGAATCAAAGCAAAGAAAAAAATGTCAGGAAATATCATCAACTTTATGCAGAAAACACATAATAGAAATAGATTCATTTGGTAAAATATACCAATATTATCTCTCCCACACTGAGTTTATTTTTCCCACACAGGCAAAAGAAGAAAAGAGCAAAAATGCTATTTCAGAATTCAACAGAGAAAAGGGATTCGGTTTATGTTTTATCAAGTCAAACAGGACTTTTTTTTTTAAATATTTGAGTTTATTATTTTTTTAAGGAGTTAGGAATACATTTTCATAATCAAAAGGCAAATACAATGAGATTGTACAATGAGACAAGGACCTTTCCTGATTCCACAGTTTTACCTTTGAGATAAATTTCTTAGTGGCATGTTATAACATTAATTTAGTATAGGTTAGACTGGACACCTCAAAAATTGTAGCACTGCTCCCTTAGAGTGGTGTAGTAGATCTATTCACATGGATTCTGGATAACAATAAGAAGGTACTCCTTGTCTGGGGCAACCATAATTTCATGTTTCTTTGATCTAATCCTGAGGAAGGTGAGATCGTTCTGGGGATCAATGTCTCTGACTGTGTTATTTGCTTTCATGGTAAGCTGGTGAAGAAGGCCAGCATACTGAACTGTGGTGGAGTTGTCGAGCGTTGTTCGGATTGGGATCCCTTCTGCGTTTACAACAATAGTGCCATTAACTCCTTTGTGGGCCTGAATCCTTTTCAATGTTTCTTCTACCTCCGCCATGACTCCGCCGACCAGGCTCTAATCGAGCCGCGTCCACCGGGTAGGCCTCGGTTGCTATCAAGTCAAACAGGACTTTAAAAACCTTGCATTTGGATTGTTAACATTCAGTAGCTAAGATAATACCAGCCAGTCAACCATAAATTATGCATTTTAAGAATATATGTCATATTTATGAAAAATATCTTTCTTAGAATAAATTTTGTGATAATAATGAGACAACACAGTCATGGATAATTTGCTCCATAGATTGAATGAGACTAATTTAAGTAGGAACTGCTTACTTAGCACTTTACAAAAAACCAATATCCCTGAAAATCAGATGCTTCAAAAAGGTGAAAATGAAGTAATGCATGGTTAAAATCAATCTTTTAAAGCTTTGAGCAACAGCTACTGAAAAGTCTCTTGAATTGTTGACATTTTCTCTGAAAATGCTTAACACTTTCTTGTGGTGTTAAGATATATTTCTGCCTTCTTGAGTGTAGCACTCAAAGTTTTTAGTTTTTTGGGAAATTGCTAAGTGCCTCTTATTCATTTTTGTAATTGTTATTAATATTATTTTTGGAGCAATTAATAGATCTCCTAAATTTACACTGAACAGTAAAATGATTTTTTTTAAAAAATCCAACTTAATTGTGTGTCTATATATAAATTTGTGTAAAGATACTTATGCTATAAACAAGTCTATAAAAATACTAGGCCAATTATTTTTTTATATAATTAAATCAGAATGAACTGATTTAGAAAATTGTAAACAAGAGATCCTTTGGCATATCAAAGATGATAAATTATGATAAACTGTATACTGTTAAAACAAGGAAATTTCTAAAATAAATTCTTCCTTGTGTGTGGACGACACCAAGCTGGCAGAAATAGCCAATACTCAAAAGATAGGCTCACAATCCAAAAGGATCTTGACAGAATTGAACACTGGCCCTATGTAACAAAATGAAATTTAGTGATGAGAAAATTAAGGTTTTACACCTTGGCAAGAAAAACCAAATGCACAGGTATAGAATAGATGGTACCTGGCTCAAAAGTAGTAACTTTGAGAGAGATCTTGGAGCCCTAGTGGACAATTACTTAAATATGAGCCAGCAGTGTGTTGCAGTTGGCAAAAAAGCCAATGCAGTCCTATCCCAGTAACACAGGGATAGACTCAAGATCCTGTGAAGTGTTAGTACCACTTTATAATGCCTGGTAAGACCACACTTAGAATATTGCATCACTGCAATCACTACAATATAAAAAAAAGATGTTGAAACTCTAGAACAGGACTGTCAAACTGTCGGCCCACGGGCTGGATGCCTCATAACAAAACCACGTCCACCCCATTGCCGGCAATGGCAAAAAAGTTGTGATATGTCACGACACATCATGTGACATTGCAAGTTTGACACCCCTACTCTAGAAAGAGTGCAGACAAAGATAAAGATGATTAGAGGACTGAAGACTAAAACATATGAAGAATTGGGTATGTCTAGTGTAATGAAAAGAAAGACTAGGAGTGACATGATAGCAGTATTCCAATATCTAAAGGGCTGCCACAAAGAAGAGAAAGTCAAGCTATTCTCCAAAGAACCTGGAGGCAGGACAAGAAGCAATGAATGGAAACTCATCAAGGAGAGAAGCAACCTAGAAATAAGGAGAAATTTCCGGACAGAATAATTAATCAATGGAATGGCTTGTCTTCAGAAGTTGTAGGTGCTTCATCACTTTTTACCTCCTTGCAGTATGTTTTTAAACTGTTTGGCAATGAGTTGATGTAAATGACTCAGATGTTTCAGTGAACAATCATGCAGTCCATCTACACCTGGTATTGACCAATTCTTGATTTTCCTTGCCCTTTTCTCCACCATTTCTGCTGTTAGTAAAAGTTCTTTCAGCTTTTTTTTCCTGATCTCCTTTATTCCAACTGCATTTTTGTTGTATTTTTTGGGACTGTCCTGTAAGTACATCCAGAACTGTACTGTTTCTGCTTTATCATGTGTTTGTTAGTTCATTGCAGTGTCTCCACCGATAAGTTGATAGAAATGTTTCTGCTTTGACTGAAATTGGAAATTCTATCTATGGTATGGAATTCAAGCTTTGTATCTGCTGATTTTCTTGGTTACTGGCTGTTATCTGCTGCTTTATTATTCAAGTGATTTCTTGATCTTCCTTGTTGCTAGGTGATATTTATTGATCAAGTATTCATTGGTCTTTGTGTCTTTGATCTTTGATCTTTGGGATAAGACATCAGCAAATTTCTCTCTCCTGGTTGGACTCAATTGCCACTTGGCCTTTCCAGTGTGGTTGAAGGAAGTAGTATAGAATCAAGCCTGATACTATTGCTGTCCCATAAACTGCTTTGGAGGCTTTTAAAATTGATGTGGACAGTAATTCAAGGGACAAATAAACATTAGTGCAGTTGGCATTAGGCATCGGGAGTTCTTTAAAAATTGCATTGTAATTTGCTAGTAAAATGAATCAGTCTTAACTCACTGCTGTGAAGATATGTATATAGACATTAGGAGAAATTTCAACTGTTGTTTCCCTTTTTTCTAAGACTGGGCCTCTTCTTCCTTTTGGCACAAATTTGGGAACTGTGGCAGTATAAATGAAATTCTTCAGAGGTTAAATCCCTTTTTGAGTTGATAATAATAGTAACAACAGCACCAACAACCCACAACAAAGAAGTTTCTTTTAAAGCTGTCTTCAGTCTGAAGTGTGTTTTTCAAAGAGCAGAGTCATTATCTACTCCAGGGTGAAGAAAATTCCACAATGATTGGCATAAAATGGGTGTGCTCTGTCCTTTGCAGATTTTACTATAGCAAATGCTAGATTAGCTTTTCTGGAACATTTTAATGAAAATGGAGGAATGTATCTAAAAAGGGCACAGATGTTCAGCATTCCATAAAGATTCAAGGATTCCCTGGATTTAGATTAACCAGAATGTGCTATTTGTCAGAACTAGAAAGATAGAGAATAATTCCATTTCTACCTGAGCATTCTCCCTATCCAAAAGAGAAAGCTGAATATTATCTTTGGATTCATAAAACAGGCCATGTTTACTCTTTCTGCTTCACCTCCCCTCCCATGATTTTTCATGGTTTTTTTCATGGTTTCCTTGTTGAAGCTCTTGCTCATGGTTTGCTTATGGCTTCCTTGCTCAAAAATCTTGAAGAATCATTTTCTAGGCAGTCTTCAATTACAATGCCTATAACTTGAATGTACTGTAACATCATGATCCTAGCTGATTGTACAATTTCAATATCTGTTTACAACTGCTTAGCCATGTTTGCTCACTTTTTATACAGGAGGAGGAGGAGGAAGAAGTGAAAGGAGGAGGAAGAGGAACAGGAAAGGGAAAGGAGGAAGAAGAAAGAAGGAGAAGGAAGAGAAAGAGGAGGATGTTAATGGTAGCTATTAGGACAAAATCAAAGAAAGAAAATCTTTTCTCTGTCCTCTCTGAAATAGTTTATTAGTTCATAATTTCTCCCTCTACCTCCTATCTCTTCAAACTGTAGATGAACATGATATCCTTTGCCTTTCTTTTCTGGCTGTCTATAAATAGGATGGAAAAGTGCATTCTTATTCAAGTAACCTGAAGACCAAATGCATGGAACTGACCCTTCCATAGTCAACAGTCTAACTAAGAGCTCTTCCTTATTAATTTGTAGCTGTCTTTTTACTGAGGGAAAGCAAGGTTTGACAAATTATTTATTTCCACCATTCACTTTATCAGTGAAAATGTCGTTGCTTGACAGAATGCCAGTACATTTTTTGGAATACCCAAGTGTAGGAAATGAGGCTGTGATATCCTGTCTGAATGAGGGATATTTATTTTTTGTTTCTCAGCACCAAAAGTCAATGGAAATAAACCCAGCAGAAGAAGACTACCATTTCTGATTATGTTTAAGTTATTCATCATTCTTTAACATGGAAACTAGAATTATTTTTTTTTTAAAAAAAAATAACAAGACTTCCTTAGAAAACAATGAAAACAATGAGTATCAGTATACTATGACAAAATATAAAATGCAACTTTTTTTTTAGGTACATAGCAATTTGTAACTTCCTCCTGTTTGTCCTTAATTCCAATGCAGATCCCCTATGGCTGGACTTTCAACTTCTAATGCACTAAAGGATCACCATATGAAGAGTCTTGGGTGTTAAATGCCCCATTTTTCTTGCTTGAATGCCATATCAGATATTAGGCGGGCGATCAGGGGCCAGAATCAGTTTTCGAAGAGTTTAATGCAGGGGTTCTCAACCTTGGCAACTTTAAGACTTGTGGACTGAGGAATTCTGGGAGTTGAAGTCCACAAGTCTTAAAGTTGCCAAGGTTGAGAACCCCTGGTTTAATGGATGAAATTGATGGCTTAACAATTTGCAAAGTTTGAGGTATTGCTGCTGCCACCCACACAATGCAAAAGGCTCAATGACATGGCTTCACTCATTATGGAAATGACTTTGGGGATAAAAAAATGTATATGGGAAATCATTGTTTCCATACCTAGACAGTACTTCACAACCTACCTCTTGCCTTCCTCCTATTTAATATCATACAAATGAATATGTAAAGAGACAAAGATATTTACTTTGTCCCGTGAAGCAGAAGGACAAAGTAAAAACTTTCTTTCTTTCTTTCTTTCTTTCTTTCTTTCTTTCTTTCTTTCTTTCTTTCTTTCTTTCTTTCTTTCTTTCTTTCTTTCTTTCTTTGTTTCTTTCCTTCCTTCCTTCCTTTCCTTCCTTTCCTTCCTTTCCTTCCTTTCCTTTCCTTCCTTTCCTTCCTTGGATAAAAGTGCCATCTAATCTAACATTTGATTGTAAAAGCAAGTAGCTAGATGCTTTGAGGAACATCTCATGCTAGGCAAGAAAATGAGATCTTTCCCTTGTTTACTTATTTATTAGATTTTTATCCTACCTTTATTACTTTATAAGAAGGTGGTGAACATACCTAATCCTCCTTCCTCCTCCTATTTTCCCCACAAGAGGGGAAAATAGGGCTGAGAGAGAATCACTGGCCCAAAGACTCCCAGCCAACTCTCATGCCTAAGGCAGAACTAGAACTCACAATCTCCTGGTTTATCTCTGTAAGTAGGGTTTAAAACTATATCATGACACACATGCAAAGGATACATTTCAGAGGTGGAAATATTAAATAAATACTTATTTGGGAACTTAAGATATTGAGTTTACAGTTTGTCTTGATTTTGCTCTTAGCAGACCTATTTAACTTGGGACGTTTTCAATTATTTTAGCTACTTAAGGTTATTTTCTATTATAAGCAGAAAACCCAGAGAGAAATCTAATCAATACAGTACATCTTTATGGACTTGGATAAAAGACTGACTCCAAAGACTCCCACATCTAAACAGACTTTGTGTGCTTACGGACAGGGAATTAAGCCTATCTCACCATCCTTTTCTGTCCCCTGAAGTGCATTTAAGCCCTGCAAAATTTTAGCAGAAGCCCCATAGAACCCATATGGCAAAATAGGAGATTGTGTTTTAATGTACTAAGAAGGTCAGAGGGATGAAGAGCTCTGTTAAAATATAGATAATTGCTGTTAAATAGGCAATTTGGAAATAGATGGGCCAAGTCTTATAACAGCTTTATAAATTTTATCATGTTAGAAGAATGAGGTTGCAGGGAACATGTCTACTTATCTATTTTGGCATTTTACAGACAGGTATGAATGCCCCTTTCTGTTGATTGTGATATCATTTGTGTGCCACTTACTAATTTATGTTCTCTGATTTGCTTTGCTAGAATGGTATTTACAGATCATATGTGTATTTGCAGATGGCATTTTAAAACATTAAGTGAATTATACAATGACCTGGTTGCTTATATGTGGTCTGGTGACAGAAATGTAGGCAAAACAGTATTCTATATCCATCTATTATTATTAAGTTGTAAGTTGTAGAAAGCAGAGACTGCCTTTTGTTTATTCCACTATAGAACCACTGGAGGGCAGAACAGAGATAAATCTATGTTCTAAGAAGACCTTTGAGATAATCTCTAGTGTTTACTTTTTCATATCATTATTTAAATACACTGAAATTTCTCCCCACTTCATTATGATGGATAAACCTGTACTGTTCCTCAGTCATGCACATACCAAAAATATCTCTAAACTTATACAGTTGCCTGATCAAGGCAACCTAAGGTATTTCTTTAATTGACAAAAGTAAATCTAAAAAATGCACTGCACAAAATAATAATGACCAGAGAAAAAAAATTATAATAAGTTTAAATATGTCAAGTGTCAGCTTCTGGAATGAGACGTGTTTAGCCTCAGGGTTTCTATTCTTTCTTATCCAGTTTCAAGACTTTAAAAAGAAAGTGGGATAGAGAAGTCTCCTTTTTAAAATCATTTTCGTGATTGTAAAGATACACAAGACTGCTGAATAAATTATAGAGTAGTTCTTTGTTCTGGCTTACTACATGGAGATGCTAAGGTAAATATTTCTTTAAATTGTATCTCCATATCATCTGCAAATAAAAATGTGTGTGCTTTTTGATTTATCAGTTATTTTACATTTTGAATACTGCCATATCTATTAGACAACCTGCCCATGATGAAGTAGTCTGGAAAGGGCAAGATGTGAGATTCCCCACAACTAAAATCTTTATCTTTATATAATACTAATAATAATAATAATAATAATAATAATAATAATAATAATAATAATAATAATAATAATAATAATAATAATAAAGTTAGAAGGGACCTTAGAGGTCATCAAGTCCAATCCCCTGCTCAGGCAGGTAACCTTATACCACTTCAGACAAATGGCTGTCCAGTCTCTTCTTAAAAACTTCCAGTGTTGGAGCATTCACCGCTTCTGGAGGCAGGTTGTTCCACTGGTTAATTGTTCTAACTGTCAGGAAGTTTCTCCTTAGTTCTAGGTTGCTTCTCTCCTTGATAAGTTTCCATCCATTGCTTCTTGTCCTGCCTTCAGGTGCTTTGGAAAATAGCTTGATTCCCTCTTCTTTGTGGCAGCCCCTGAGATATTGGAATACTGCTATCATGTCCCCCCTTGTCCTTCTCTTCATTAAACTAGACACACCCAATTCCAGCAACCGTTCCTTATATGTTTTAGCCTCCAGTCCCCTAATCATCTTTGTTGCTCTTCTCTGTACTCTTTCTAGAGTCTCAACATTTTTTTTACATCGTGGTGACCAAAACTGGATGTAGTATTCCAAGTGTGGCCTTACCAAGGCATTGTAAAGTGGTATTAATACTTCATGTGATCTTGATTCTATCCCTCTGTTAATGCAGCCTAGCACTGTGTTGGCTTTTTTGGCAGCTGCTGCATAAACATAAATTTGGAGTATCTTGATGAAAGTGAAAAGTGATGGCAATTTGGCTGGAAAACAAGGCAGATAATGGCAGGCAGAATAGTAGGATCAAGAAACACAAAAAGCTTCCAAGGTTCCTTTCCATTTTCCTCTTGTAAGAGATCCTGAGGACACTTTAGTTATAGATTATAAAAGGATAATGCCTCTAAAAAGTTCCTGTGAACCGTTTTGTGAAACTTTCCTTTAATTAAAACAAAAGGGAAAAAATATTTTAAAAATATTTGCATACAGAACATTATTGTTTTTCTTTAAAAATGTTTCACTTTTTATGCAAGAAGCTTCTCCTGCTCTGACTGGTGGTGGAGAATGGAAGGATTTATATTCCTTGCAGACAGTTAGTCATTTGCATTCTTTTAGAGAATCATTGAGGCCACTTGGAAGCTTATCTGTGTCCTCAAGGTCACCTGAGTAGTGCAAATGATGTGGAGCCTGCTTGAAACTGCTGAAAGGACTGTGTTGTAGACTGGAGATAGATGATGTCATATCCCTTCTCCTCTGTTGAGAGATGGCTGTTTAATTTTGACATAGATGGCATTTTGACCCCACTTTCAAACTAGCAGCCCTCTCTGTCCAAAATGTGGACTTTGCTGTCTTCGAAAAATTGGCCTTTGTCTTTTAAATACAAATGGACTGCTGAATCTTATCCTGATGGGTTTGTTCTCCTATGTTGTGCCATGCATTTATGAAGTGATTGTTTTGTTTCCCCAATGTACAGATCTTCTGGGGAAGAAATGACAGACTGAAGAGAGCTCTGTGAAAAGTGATTGAGTATTCTCTAGTGGGTTTAGAGCTCTGGGAAATGAAAGTATAGCCATCTTGCTCACACTGTGGTCAATGCTTTTGAAAGAACAATGTGTTTGCATACTTCCTTTTCTTTTTCTTATTAAAGCTTTATTAATTTTTAAGGATTACAGTCTTTAGTGCTTAGTAAACAAAATGTTGTCTGCGTTCAAATATTTAACATTAACTTTTTCAATATAAATCTGTTTAATACTACACAATCCAGTATTTTTTCCCTGATCCTCCTTTCTTCTCCATATTTTTTCCATTTTCCCTTCATTACACCATTACAATTTTTGGTACTTTTAATGTATACAAAGTTAGATACAAGCATCTTATCATATTTTACTAATATCATACAAATAATAATATCAATTCATAAATCAATTATGTCAATTCAATAATCAATATCCTGTTTTTTGTATTCTTGTTGAAGTTTGATTTCCCATCAGTATTTGAAATTTCTTTATCTTTATAAAACTGTAGTTTTGTATTACTTTCACTTCAGTATTATGTATTTCTGTCCCCTATAAATTTAAAACGCCGCTTCCATTCACATCCGGAGGTTTTAGGCTTCTTGGGAACCTTTCCCAGGAAATTCAGTTGTAAAATAGTAAAGAAAGGATCAGTAATTTCACCCAATCCAAACATGCTGTTTACGATGTGCTAATTAAAGCTTTTGTTCTTCGGTTGTCAGCAGTTAATGGCCGGTCACAGAGGCGTGGCCGGTATTTCCCCTGCCAGTTTAGAGGGCTTTCCTTGGATCAAACAGAGAGACTGCTGTCTCTTCATGATCAACAAGGCACACCTCCTTCTTCATCACCTCTTCGGGGTGACTTTAGGGCCTTTTCAGGGCCTCCAGCAGGGCAAAATCAGGCACAGAAGGCAGAGCCTTGCCTTGTTGCATCCATCTCACCACGACACAAAACCAGACTCCCTGCATACTTCCTTTTCTAATCACTTTTGGAAATTGCTTGTTAACTACTTTTTAGCAATTACAAACCTTTGGATTGACAGGTTTTGCAGAAACTGGTGAATTTACTTAAATTCTTAGTGAAAGAAGTTGTAAATACAGATTTTAAGGATTTAAATGTATGTGTGTGTGAATGTGTGTGTAATAAACATTAAAAGGGTGATGAAAACTTTGATTTTAGAAAGTTAGAAATGGACTAAGGGTACAGATAAACTTGAAATAAAATTTGGAATTAATTATAAAGAATGCTTCCCATGGAAAAGTGCTTTTGTCTGGATTTTTGTCTGGATTATTTTTTTAAAAATTGGACATTAGAGAGAACTAGAAGGAAATAAAGTTTACAATTAAAGAAGAACACTCGAATTCAGCTTACAAATAGAAAGTAAAGCAAAATATTTTAACATTGGACATATTGAAAGAAACATTTGAACAATGGTCCTGTAAGTTAATTTTAAGAGTGTTGATAGATAGACTGTGCTTAAAAGATGTTATGGTAGAGGAAGTAGTTGTACCTGATGAGACTGAGTCCAATTTGAAAGTGTATTTAAAAATGACAGGCTAAAAGAATAACATGGAAGATGTTACACTGGACATACAAAAGAAACTGACTGATGTCTTAATAAATAAATGGGAATATACAAATAACAAACCAGGAGAGTGACTTGGATAGTTTTTTATATTGGACTTACAGGTGAGGCTTGTTAACACTTTGAAGAATTTTGTGAGAAGGATAAACAAAAAGAAATCAATTTTAGGACATTATTTGAAGGGAATAAAAAACAAAATTGTTAGGAGTAAAAGAAAAGAATATTGAGTTGATTTATCTGATCAAGGTTAAAGTAAACCTATTATTTCTGGTAAACCTTAATGGAGTTCTGCTGACATCAGGACTAAAATTATGAGGCTTTAAGGATTTGTTTACAAGACAAGAGTTTGGATATAGAAAGAAGAGAACATTTGCTGTATTTTAAGAAAAGGTGATGTTATTAACATTATTTGTACTTGTAATAAAAGAGGAAATCATCTCTTTCTTTTTCTGTACTATATTCTTAGCTTTTTCTATTTTTTCTTTTTTGTACCTTCTATTTTTCTTCTTTTTAGTTTGTATTACTTTTTATTACTGTATTTTTTAAACACAATTACTATCAAAATAGAAAGAAAGAAACTAGAGTAGGGAGAGTTCTGGATATTTAGTGCCCTCTGAATTTTTCTTTTAAAAATTCCCTGTGTGAGCCAGTCTTTCCCAGTCTAGTGATTTCTGCTATGCTGGCTAGGAAATAATGAAGCTCTAAATCCATGTTCCCAACCATGCTCTGTAGACTAGAGGTCCCCAACCCCTGATCCGTGGACCGGTAATGGTCCACAGCCTCTTGGGAACCAGACCATACAAGCAGAGAAGCTTCATCTGCACATGTATGCAATCTAGATTGCACGTGTGAAACCATTCCCCCCACCCCCTTACTGCCCCTGGTCTGTGGAAGACAATTTTTCTTCCAAAGCAAGTCCCTGTTGGGGACAGCTGCTGTAGACCATTGGTGATCTTTGAAGAAACTGCAAATTGGGGAAGAAAAAAAAGGTAATGAAATAATTCTGTGTATTTCTAATTATATTCAGTATTACCTTATTATTTAATGCAATTGCTTTGCATTCCTTAATATTTTTATTATGTAACATTTAATAGATATTTATGGTGGTTGTCCAGATGTTTAGACTGGATTTGGCATTTTCATCTACCTATCAATCTTTCCCAAGGACCTGAGATAGGCAGATGGTGTTGTTTGATGGTGTTATAGTCATCATTGCAGGATGTAAACTTATTATTATCACCATCACCATCACCATCACCACCATCATCATCATCATCAATTATTATGCAGTATTTAAGTTTAATTAGAAGAAATAATAATAAGGCAAAAGGTGGCCTTACTAGGAACTGCTTCCATCCTGTGATGATAACTGTAATACCATCAAACATCCACATCTGCCTATCCCAGGTCCTTGGGAAGGACTCAATAGGTAGACAAAAATGCCAAATCCAGTCTGAACATCTGGCTGACTGTGCGATGATTAATAACAACAACAACAACAACAACAACAACAACCTTGGCGGTCATCCTGCTCAGGCAGAAAACCCTATACCATTTCAGACAAATGGCTGTCCAGTCTCTTCTTAAAAACTTCCAGTGTTGGAGCATTCACAGCTTCTGGAGGCAGATTGTTCCACTGATCAATTGTTCTAACTGTCAGAAAATTTCTCCTTAGTTCTAGGTTGCTTCTCTCTTTGGTTAGTTTCCACCCGTTGCTTCTTGTCCTGCCTTCAGGCACTTTGGAGAATAGCTTGACTCCCTCTTCTTTGTGGCAACCCCTGAGATATTTGAATACTGCTATCATGTCACCCTTCATCCTTTTCTTCATTAAACTAGACATGCTAGAGCATGGAAATAAAATGTATTTGGTACAATAAAGCAATGCAAATTTAAAAGGATTGATGGTCTGCATGGATCTCAGTAAGTAGTCTGCATAAATGTAAAAGTGGAACAACAGTGTTCTAGATAAAAAAAAATCCAAGATTGTTCAGCACATTATTATTTTGTTTTATAAGCTTTGTTATGGAGCATATCTATGAAAAAATTACCATTGGATTCTAGGTTTATTTTTAAAGGATTTTGCAATGCAGTATATGAGTCCATCTTGTAATACAGTTTTTAATGTAAAATAAGAAAGTATGAAGTTTTAAAATTATCACTTGCAAAAGAAAGATAAAGAATTGGGGCACAAATTTATAGGGATATAATTTCAGTAATCTTGGCAATCAAATAATGTGAAACCTATCTCCTTTAGATGGCTGATTGTAATATTATGTCACATTGTCGTCTGTTTCTTAGCAGCAATATTACATCGATATCTAATGTTTATACCAGTGGTGGGATTCAAATATGTGAACTTTTCTGTGTGGATGCCGCTTCCAGAAATCCATTCTGTGCTTGGGCAACAAAAAATTAGCTGCTGTTTCTGCCGAAGTGGTGCGAACCAGCTGAATCCCACCACTGGTTTATACCATAGAAATACTGTTTAGCATTTTATATGCTTTCCCATTTTTAAATGTTATTTCTTTCATCTTTTCCCGCTCTGCACCTGGGAGCTCTTGAACTGAAAAAAAAATATCAAAGCTTCCAACAATTCTCACCTTGATTAAGCAGGTAAGTAACAGGAATTGTGGCTTTGCTACTGTTGGAAATAAGTTTAGGGTAGCCAGATTCTCAGCAATGAGTTCTGAATGGAGTAACCCACTACATTTTTTTAAATGGTCTTTTCCAAGGACATCAGGTTGGGGAACTAAGTGTGTCATTTAATTGGGTTTAAAGGTAACTATAAAGTGGAGCTAGTTTATCACTGCAAATTGGATTTGTTGTGGGATAAATTTAAGTGATTGCTCATTTACCCAGGTAAGCTGATTTTTTTAGAGACTTTCCCACAACACATTAACTTAGATTAAATGGCATAAAAATCAAGATGGTAGTCAAGGGCATGTGATTAAACCCCAACTCTTTTGTTGAGCATTATCATCATATACACAAATGAAGAGCCAAGACTTCAACTGCAGTATTGCATCCACCATCTTCATTACTTTGATGCACCCATACAAAGCAGATACTCCTAGGCCTCTTTCATTGACCCAGCTGAGTTGATCAGTTGAAAACAGCCAGTCAAAAGTCTTTTATAAAATCATCAATTTTGTGGTGCTGATCTAGCTTACAGCAATGAAGAATGAATTACTCATATGATGGAATGAATTTGAGACAAAATACAAAACTAGTTATTCTCCTTTCTTTTATTGCATGGAAAGTGATAGAAAGTTGCTTGGAATAATAGCAGAACTGAGGTTCCCACTGTCAACAAACATATAGTAATAATCAAGCATAGGGTGTTTAACAATGTGTATTTGTTGCCAAAAAAGTATATTTTCTTTTTAAAATAGTTTTAATTGCTGTCCCATCTTATTACAAATTAATTCTGTAAATGAAGGCTCATTCTGTTTTTAGTTTACATTTACTCTATAGGCTCATTACTGAGAACAGTGTGAATCATAGGAATTATAAGGTCAAGATAAGAAATTGTATAAATAGGAACAACCTTTTTATGCTATCTATGACACATTTCCTCTTTAGTGTTTATAGCCATTCAGTTCCTTTCCAAATCACGCTTAGTATCATTTCAGCATTTGCTTGCATTGGTCATCCATCTCCTCATTAAAGAATAAATCTGCCACTTTTTTTGTCTCTTGAAAATTAAAGAAAACCCATCATCAATAATTGCTTAAACTCATATATGTTCAGTAAAACTGAGTCATAGGGAGTGGATAATTCTTGATGTTGTTACATGTCTCTGAAAAGTACCTATGAGTGTCTATATCCATTTCAAAAAAGAAGGACTTGCTCAAAAGAAGGAGGAGGCTATGGATTCTATTGTTTCTGTAGATGGAACAGAAGAGGGACAATTGCTTTTCTTTCTTGCACGCTACCCTTGCAATCTTCAAAGCTGCTCCAGAAGATCCTCCATCTCTGAACTAAATGTTGGTGGTGAAGAGGGGCCTTAAAGACAAATGACTTCTCTCTGCACAAAGTTGAATTCCACTTTTTTAAATGAGTCCAAGACATAATATTGTCTAGAAATGAACTTGAAATAGTATGTCAGTCCACCAATAATTATTTGAGGAAATGCTAGGAATATTTGCACCATGTTTGTTTGCTTCACACTCAATCCAATTTAAATATTCTGGACAGCACAAAATTATTATTATTATTATTATTATTATTATTATTATTATTTATTAGATTTCTATGCCGCCCTATTCCAAGAACTCAGGGCAGCTCACAGCATGAATATTAACATAAAGAAATCCAATATTAAAATACATTATAAAACCCATTAATTAAAAAACCAATCAACCAGAAACAGACATACAAACATACATACACTGGCTGGGGCAAGGTGTTAACTGCCCCAGGCCTGCCGGCAAAGATGGGTCTTCAATAATTTGCGAAAGGCGGAAAGGGTGGGGGCAATACAGATCTCTGGGGGGAATTGATGCCACATCTCACCACATCACACTATATATCTGCTACCTAGCAATAAATGTAACCAAGGCTCCAGCTAACACCCATGATTAGCTCATGCAATTAGGCTGAAATTCTGGACCAACTTATCCAAATTGAATAAGACTTACATCTAAATAGAAAACACTTCTACAGTTGTCTCTCATGGTTAGTCAATTACAACACTAAATATAAATTGGGAGTAATTCCATACAATAGGTTATGTTTCTATATAATCCAGACGTTAATGCTAATTTATTGTTCATTTTAATCAGCTGTTTAATTTGGTACCCAGAGTGATCTGACTTTTAAGCTAAAACTAATTTAACAATTACATATGCAACAAATCTCAATTTCAATAATGCTGTAATGAAAGTAAGCCAATTGAAATATCACTTTATATTTACAGTTTTAAACTAATTACATTTACAATTACTTTAAAACTCCTCATCTAAAGAGGAGATTACCTCTGATTTTTTAAAAAAAAAATTATAAGCAGAGCAAGAAGTTATCATGTAAAAGAACAGGGCATTGAAAGGGACATTGTCTTTATCCTTTGTTTCTAGACACCTTAGAGACCTCTGGTTGGCTCCTCGGAAGGTAAGAGACCTGGCAGTGCAGTGGTTAGAATGCAATATTGCAGGCTAACTCTGCTGAGTGCCAGCAATTCGATCTTGATGGCTCAAGGTTGACTCAGCCTTCCATCCTTCTGAGGATGGTTGTTGGGGGCAATATGTTAACTCTGTAAACCGCTTAGAGAGGACTGTAAAGCAGTATGGAGCAGTATATAAGTCTAAGTGCTGTTGGTATTGCTATTCTCATTTGAGTGAGGAGACTGATTTAGGATTAGCCCATTTCCAGGGGCATCCATGGGGGATTAAAAAGACAAGATACAGAAGTGATCCTGTGATCAAAACCTCTTTCCCTTTTTACAAATGTTGCTGCATGTCATAGCCACTGTCTTTGATTTTTGGGTCCTCCAACTCCTCCAATTTCATGGTATAATTAATCAAGCAGCAAGGATCAGGCCAGCTGAATCTCACACTTAAGGACAGTTTAACACCTAAAAGTAATGGGTGTTGTTTCAATTTCCTTTCTTGGTTTAAATTTCTTATTAAACATTCTGTTTCTAATTCACTAACATTTTGCTGCTGGAAATCTTACTTCCAGAATTAACAAATCATTTTTCTTCCCTCTCATGAACAGATAAACACCGTAGGTATTCGTAATGTTATCTTTCCTTGTAGCTAAAATTGTCTTTGCAGGGAGAGCAATCGCCAAAGCTTGTTACCAATACAATTCTAATGTTTATTTTTTAATATGGCAGACAGGTAGTTTCTTGTCAGAAATAAGCACATCTGCAAGTGCAATAATTACCGTTTAATTAAGATAATTATAAAAGAGGAATGTAAACACTTAAGGTGCAGTATGTCTGAACATTCTTTCCTTTCATATTACTCAAGTATTTGCCTTATACCTGATTCCTTCCTGTCCCCCTCCCCCTCCCCAACCACTACATCAATCCTGGATAATTATAGCAGAGTAGACATAAAACAATTCAATTACTAAATTTAAAATGGGTGGTTCATTGGATCTCATCTAGAACTCCAGAACACACATTTTGTCCTCATGTCATGTGGTCTTTCCATTGCACTCCCTTTCCATGTCCTCTCCTGTTTGTTTCCTCTGTACTGATAAAAAAAAAATTACTCAGTGACACCCATTAGCACTAAAGCCAACACCCTGGAATTACTTTTCAGAGTTGCGTTTTTAAGCTTTTGATTGTGTTGTTTTTTTTAATTTGGCCATAATCCTAGTTACCTCTTCCACATAGCTAGTCAGAAATTTTTCATTTGATCATTGATCTCTTATACACAAAAGTGGGCTGGTAGGAATGTATGTCAAGCTGGTCCAGGTCAAAGCAATTATATGAGAACTTTAAATACTGTCCATGAACTCATTTTTCTTGGCTCTTTTATCTCAGGTGTTATCCAGCAGGTTATCTGGCACATCAGTTCCCACAAGGAAAGGTGGTAAGTGCAGCCTCTTGGACCCTTGCTTAAAAGAGCGAATAAAGGAAAGATCCTTCCAATAAAGTCATCCAACCCTCTTCCCACCATCTTTCTTTTCTATGTAAATAGCAAATCAGAAGGAGAGGCAGACAATTGGCAGTGCCTTTAGTCTCAGAGTTGAACATACAAACCTTTCTCTCTCTGAGAAAGAGTCAGCAATAAACTAGGTTGAATAGTGTCCCTGTCTCATAATCCAGCACAATTTGACTGTCATAGAATCTTAGGTTTGGAACGAATCTTAGAGGTCATCTAATCCACTCCCTATTCAGAAATTTCAGAAATACATAATTTTAGGTCTTCCAAAAATATCTCTCTTTTGGAAGACTTCTTATATTCTCTCTCTCTCTCTCTCTCTCTCTCTCTCTCTCTCTCTCTCTCTCTCTCTCTCTCTCTCTCTCTCTCTCTCTCTCTCTCTCTCTCTCTAACACACACACACACACACACAAACACACTTTTTCATGAACATAAACATCCAACAATATTTCATATTTTGGACCTTTGTCAATTGCTAAAATATTAATGATGATCAGATCCTCTATTTCTAGAAAACATTTTGCCTTCATCATCAACAACTTGACCTAACAGTACAGACATCACTGAGTATTATTTGTATAATTCTTGAGAAAATGAAAGGAATTTATTATATTTTGACAGCTGTTAAATCATTGCTTGTCCGTAAGTCATTATGGTTATAACTTATACTTTCTCTCCCCTATGTTTCCACCTCTTTAAAATCATGAAATAATAATGTCTCTCTAATTAGGGATGTAGTGGCAATTACTTAATTGTTGTCTGCAAACTCTTTGAAGTTTAAACACCTGCTTCTCCTTGATCTTGACAAGACTAATCGTCTATATAGGCTGGGCTAGAAGGATGTCAGTCATACCTTGGTTTGGTGTCATTCGTACCAAAATAGATATCCATAAATTGCAGCATCCCAAATAATAGATTCTAGTCAAAGAAAAAAATAATATCCAACTTATCTGGCAGCAGTTGCTTACTGCAGCAGAGAGGTGAAAGATAAGATCATTCATGTGGCTCCATTACTCTCTCCTTCAGCTGCTATTTCATCAGATTCAAACAGAGGGACAAATGGGACTGGAGAGTCACCACCTATGATTGTGAAAGTTGGACCTTAAAAAAGCAAGACAGGAAGAAAGACGGCAAAATCATGAAACTGTGTCTTATTTACTTTGGCTATGTCATGCAGGGGAATTCACTGGAGAAAGCAATTATGTTTGGAAGAGTTAGTGGTAAAAGAAAACCAGGCCATCAAAGAACACGGTGGCTGACACCAGCCAGACCATAGAAAAACTCAAAGAAATAGTGCAAGATCAGAAAAGGTGGAGAAAACTGGCCCATAGAATCACCAAGACTCTGACACAACTGAATCGATAACATCATCATCACCACCACTATCACCACCACTATCACCACCATCATCCACTGAGCTCCATTGACCTCCCCTCTCACTCAATTATTTCAATTCAAACTAGATGTTGGATATCACTGTGACTAATAACATCTTTCTAGTACTGCAACAAAATAGATACAGCAGCACTCAGTCTTCATCTATGACAATCTTGCCTTTGGCAATAGGGATATAACCTACTGCTTTTTTCCTGTTTTACAACACCAGAGGAATGTGATACCAATAATGGGTCTCCTCCCAGGTTCTTCCTCTCTTAAAAGGAAAACAATAGGCACTGAGTATTAGATAATTAGATTTGATGCTCGTTGTTCTTGCTTTCTCCCCACCCCACACTCATACTTTCCTTTTCCTTTTAGATTTAGATTGTAAATGTGCAGGTGGGAGTGTCTTCTTGATATTATGCAGGTCTGTTCAATGAAGGTGTAACATTAACACAATTTTATTGAATGATAAATTATGTCCATTCTCAGATAAAAAAAGTAGAAACTACCTCCATACTTAAGCTAAGTTACTAATTATTAATTTTGAGTGAAGAGGAATGGAAAGAAACCTGTGTCCTGTCAAATCTTTTTGACTCAGCACTTTCATCAGTCATGCTGGCTGGAGTAGATAGGACTAGAAATTCAATATCTGCAGACCACAAATTGCCACCCCACAGGCTGAAAATGAAAAGGCTGAAATATTTAGCTTTTGTGTAAGTCAGTATCTCTCTCTCAAAAAAAAAAGAATAGCTAGACCTTGTACTTTGACTCATTTTTTTTGACATTACATTTTTACAGGTGTGTGCCATAAGAAGATACATACATATTTTATTGGATCATAGCTTCCACATAAGCTCTTCTGCAGTTAAAATTTATTGCATATTTCTAGCAAACCAAGTACTGTAGGCAGATCTAGTCACAAAGCAAGAAAGCTGACATTCCATGAGTCAAGCAGGTGATCTGGGAGGATAAGTTACAGTGCTAAGTGCAAACATGCAGACCTCAAAGAAAAAAGAATGGTGCTTATCACGCGAGGAAGGTTCTGTTGCTTCACTCTGTGTTGTGTCCAAACAAAAGACTTGCAGATAAATAGCTCTATTATTTTTAAAGAGATACCCGAGAAGGGAGGGAATCCTTTGCATATTTATTTCAGAGAAAATTTGTTACATAGGATCAACTTCCAGGAGATGGGGCATGAAAATTTTAGTTCCAACTTTTAAATATAGTTTTGTTTCTATTGTGTGTTCAAACTCACATGGAATAATGGTTTATATTCTCAGAATCAATTTTTCCATCCTTTTCTCACATGTGACCTTTAAATTATAGTCTATGAATTGGATTTCAAGATATTTTTTAATCTTTATATATATTTCAATAGAGGTTAAAGTTCCTGAGAGTGTTATTTTTTTTTAAAAAAGAGATAAAAAGAGAGCGAGAGAGCATCTCATGCTATATTTGCATTTCTTCCCCCTTCCCCCCCCCAAAAAAAATTCTGAATTCAGCCTCCATCCTGTATGGGTTATCCAACTGGGATTTGAAAGTATTTTCCCTCCCATCTCTTGAATTGTCAGTTGGATTTGCAGAAGCACAAGGTTCACTTTCAGTTCAACATGATAATTGATCAGCAATTAAGTAGCAGGCAGGTGGAAAATAGGAATAGGGTGGAATTTGCCTGAGAGGAAAAAAGGATTAGAGAGCTTTGGCTGTATGTGTCAGCCTGTAGTTCCTTTCCTGTTTCTAACCCTGGGGTGGTAAAGTGATTGGTATCTCATTCCTCTGGGGGATTCCTCTGTTCTCTTTCTCTCTCCCACCTCTTCTCTCTCCCTCTCTCTTCTTCCTTCATGGACAAATTATGTAATTTATTCTTTCTAACACTATTAATTGTGAATTTAGCCTGGTTTTCTTGGGCCATGGAGGTAGCAGAAGAACAGCCAGTGTGTGCCTAAGGGTTTTAGCAAAACCCATCAAGGCACTGATTGTGATATTGATTTGGAGCTTAATGCTTGAGCAATCCTGCCTCACCCTCAGATAGTAGCTGCATAGTTGAAAGGGTGGATAACAAAGCTATTAGGGATATATGGCTTCACTTAATTAATTTGTTACTCAGTCCTGTCCCTACAAAAGGAGGGAACCCATAGGAAATCACAACAGGAATATACTACAGATAAATAATAATGCCGGACTTTTTGGAGGGAGTGGAAGGAGGGTTTCTATTTCATCGTGAAAATGTGTAAAGTTCTGAAATTTAAATTTCAAGTTTATAGATCAGGAAATCACTCTATGCAAGGCAAATTTGGGCATTCAAGAAATGAAAATTGCAATCTGCGAGTGCAAAAACTGACATTAGCTACCTGAGAATTTTCTCCTAACTGGTTTTGTAAAGGTCTACTGTACATCATATTATACAGTATATGAATGTATGTTCATTTATACCATATATCAAAAACCAATAAAATCACAGTGAAACATTTACCAGATCAATAGTTCCTAGCCTTTTCCTTTACAAATACTACCATTGTATATCATCACTGAAAGTTTCCATGGACCACCACTTTGGTCTTCTCCAAAATTTGACAATGTGGGTAATGTACTTTCTAACATCTTTTTCATTTTTTAAAAAAATGAAAAATATAAAATGGACAAAATTATACAAGATTTTTCAATCTTATATAATTTAGGGCAGAAAGGTAAATAGATACCTATAACATGACTCACTGCAATATCCCAGTTTGAGAATCATTTCACTACCATAGATGTGTCAAACACAGGAAATCAGGAGTCTAGGCAGTTCAAATGGTGGGATTCAAATATGTGAACAACCGATTCTCTGTATGGATGCTGCTTCCGGAAGTCCTGGGCAACAAAAAATTAGCTACCCTATTCTGCCAAACTGGTGCGAACTGGCTGAATTCCACCACTGAATATAAGTTTATTGTCTGCTAATGCTCTCAAGATTCTAAACTACTAATGGTCAAAGTGAGATGACAGTAGATAAGAGTCAATGGAATTCAAGGATGACTGGACTTAGATCTCTTGTGGGTGAAAAGGAACTCCAAGATTGATGATGCTCTTGACTGCACTCTCAGGTTCATCCTGGTCATCTCCTACAAGCTGTTTTGATATCTTCACATCACATACAGTTTTTGTTGCCTCTACTACTCAAATCTTTATGTATTAAGCCAGATCTAGCCAATAGCAAGAGTAGTGCTGGTTCTAACTTTAGGCAGACAGATGGTCAACAACAATGATCTGCTGGAGCTGTATTACTTAATAAGCTGCAGCTTTAGTATAGAATAAAGAACATAGTATAGAAAACGTCCTTTCTAGACATGGTACAACTTTAGCAACAGTTTTGAAGTAAGATTTAGCTATCATACTCATCAGCTTCAGGGTATACAAAAAGGTGCCTCACTTAGTGCTTCATCTCAGACTGTCACATGATTGTGGCAGTTTACAAATCTAATAAATAAAAATTGGGCTAGAAAAATATGCTATTGTATATAGATTCTAAACGGTGTATCTATTATCCATATGGCAAACATACAGTGCATTACGTGTCAAAGAGAAGAATCATTCATGGTGGTAAGGAGGTTTATTTCATGGTATCTTTTCAGAAAAGTACCATGTAGATCACTGATGAGTGCATACTATTATCCAGGCCAAGGCCCCACTCTTGATCTTTGAATAATGTACCAGGGTTTTCACATCAAATGACCAGTTTGGTGTAATGGTTAAGACCCCAGAGTAGAAACATAGACTATGTGTTAGTCCTTCCTTAGGCATGAAAGCCAACTGGAAGACATTGAGCTAGTCACTCTCTTTTAACTCAACCCATCTCAGGGGATTATTGTTTGGGGGAAAATAGGAAGGATTATTATGTGCATTACTATCAGTCATACAGTGAAGGAATATAATTCTAATAAAATAAATAAATAAAGTGGAGGGGTGGGAAGCAACCTGCAGACCAAAGGCTCCAAGAATGTGATAGAAAAAAATGGCCAAATTTGAGCACATTTTAGAAAAAGCACCAGAAAAAGAAAAAAAAGCAAAAAAATTTAGTTATTTGAGGACCAAAATGTATTCTTTGGATCTTATTTCCAAAACAATATTGAAGGGGGTCTGAAAGAAGGAGGCTTCTAGATGGCAAACTGCTTCAAATCCTATTCTTAAAATTCTGAAAAAGCAAAGCAATGTTTCACTGCCATTTTTTAAAATAATGCCATAAGTCAGGGGTCTCCAACCTTCCAAGCTTTGTGGACTGATAGGGGGCAGGGAGAGGAGATGGTTCACATGAGTGGCAGGTAAGCATGTTCATATGCAGGTCCATTTGTGCAAGTGGCGGGCACGCCCGTCTGTCGCTCACCCAAATGGAGCTGCACACACGTGCTAGTCCATCTGCTGCGCATGCAAGTGGAGCTTTGCGTGCCTGTGCACTCACCCACCACTTCCGCAGCCCATTCTGATTGGGCCATTGCCAAGGGATTTGGGAACCCTGTCATAAGTCACTGGGTGGCCTTCTGTGGCCTTTTGGAAGGTTGAGAATTTTCCCTGGAGCCCTGAATCTTTTGTGGTCAGTTGTGGTCCTCTGACTTAGATTGCTGACTGTTGTGGAATCCTTGGTGCTCTCTGAGCTTTGTTGTTTTCTTGCAGACATTTCATTACCTAAATAAATAATACCATCAGTGCTAGAAAGGAGTAGGTTTTGCTGTTTGTTTATACTATTATTGACTCTTTCCCAGTGAATGTACCTCGAAGTATCATGAAGAAAAAGCTGAAACATCCATGTAGGAGGATAGTGCCTACTTTATTTATCAATTGGTAGAAATAGAACAAATGGGAAAGGCTATGTTAAGCATCTCTTTTTTCACTATGTGCCATCTGACATGTAGTTACCATCATCATGCTAAAATGTATTTTTAATGATTTCTTCAAAAAAATCATTTTCAAACTCTGGGATATATTGTTTGGTAGCTAAGATTTTAAAAGAAAGACATATTGATTTCTAGCTTTGTTTTTTTTTTCTTCAGTAGATTAGTGATGATTTCACTCAACTGTTAAGAAAAAAAGCCTTCTCAAATATTAAATGCAGAAACTCCCAAAGGTGAGGCTTACTTTAAGCCTAGAGTATTTAAACTATAAAGGAATGGGAAAATATTAAAATCTCTGCTGTTTCCACATTACAGCATAAGGTCTTGAGATAGCCATTCCTTTTGAAGGAGGATGCTTTCACTTTAGTAATCAGAAATATTTCTCTGACTAATTCTGCATCTTATGCAACTCTTGTAATATCATGGTGTCAATTCTATAGGAGATTTGATTAAAGAATGCATTAAATCCTGACAGCCATAGCCAGAGGCTAGGGATGTGCTTCTTCCATTCCATTCAAATTGCCAGATCAAGGATCCTGTTCCAACAGTAGTGAAGGATTCAAGTTATGGAATATACTTTTCTGCTAATATTTCTCTGTTCTCTTCCTTCACCCTCTTTTTATAAGTTTACTTGGGAAGAGTTAATAGAATATACTTCCAGCTAAGAAAGTGATATCATCATCATCATCACAACAACAATAAAGTTGGAAGGGACCTTGGAGGTCATCTAGTCCAACCTCCTGCTCAGGCAGGAAACCCTATACCATTTCAGACAAATGGCTGTCTAGTCTAATAAAAATAGTTTTCTATTTTTCACCATATTGCAAAAATCATAAGCAATGCACTGCTCTGGCAGAATGTCTCATGGAATATGCTATTCTGGTGTACATTTTATGTATACATCCTGGATGAAAAGTTCTAGTTCTAAATCAATCTATCCTGATAATAGAATTATACTCTTATTATATTGGGGCTCATGTGTCACATTTAACGTGTGGAACAGTCTTATAGGTATACCAAGGCTGTATGCATAAGCTCTATTTATATCACATCTAAAAGAAAATTTTAATGCCATTTATATACAGTATAGGATATGTATTTATTTATTTATTTATTTATTTGGGTTTGTATGCCGCTCCTCTCCGGGGACTCGGAGCGGCTAACAACATATATATAACAATAAATTACAATAAAAAACCCAAACAACGATATCTAAAAAAAACAATAAAACACACATTCAATTCAACAATCAACCACAATCATCCCCAGGCCTGCCGGCAAAGATGAGTTTTTAGATTTTTCCGGAAGGCTGGGAGAGTCGGAGAAATGCGGACTTCAGGAGGCAGTTGGTTCCAGAGGGCAGGCACCACAACAGAGAAAGCCCTCCCCCTAGGGCCCGCCAGACGACATTGTTTTGCTGACGGGACCCGGAGGAGGCCAACCCTGTGTGCTCTCACCGGTCGTAGAGAAGTATGTGGCAGAAAGCGGTCACGTAAGTATCCTGGTCCCATGCCATGAAGGGCTTTATAGGTGATAACCAACACCTTGAATTGGGCTCGGAGACCAATAGGCAATCAATGCAGCATGCGGAGAGTTGGTGAAATGTGGGCACAACGAGGAAGGCCCACAACTGCTCACGCAGCTGCATTTTGCACTAATTGTAGTCTCCGAACACTCTTCAAGGGTAGCCCCATGTAGAGAGCGTTGCAGTAGTCGATCCTTGAGGTGACAAGGGCATGTGTGACTCTGAGGAGAGACTCCCGATCCAAGTAAGGACGCAACTGGTGCACCAGGCGAACCTGGGCAAATGCCCCCCTCGCCACAGCCGACAAATGATGATCCAATGTCAGCTGTTGATCGAGGAGGACTCCCAAGTTGCGGACCTTCTCTGAGGGGTTTATAGATTCATCCCCCAGGGTAATGGAAGGACAGATAGAAGTGTCCTTGGGAGGTATCACCCACAGCCACTCTGTCTTATCGGGGTTGAGCCTTAATCTGTTAACACCCATCCAAACCCTCACAGCCTCCAGACACCGGCACATCACCTCAACCGCTTCACTGATATGGCCAGGAGTGGAAATGTACAGCTGAGTATCATCAGCGTACTGATCGTATCTCATTCTGTGCCGATGGATGATCTCACCCAGTGGCTTCATGTAGATGTTAAAAAGTAGGGGGGGAGAGAACCGACCCCTGAGGCACCCCACATGGGAGTAACCTAGAGGTGGACCTTTGACCCCCCACAAACACCGACTGCGACCAACCAGTGAGATAGGAGGAGAACCACCGTAACATGGTTCCTCCCACTCCCAATCCCTCCAGCCGGCGCAGAAGGATACCATGGTCGATGGTATCGAACGCCGCTGAGAGGTCAAGGAGCACCAGGATAGAGGACTGGCCTCTATCCTGGGCCCGCCAGAGATCATCCATCAGAGCGACCAAAGCAGTTTCAGTGGAGTAGCTGGGCCTGAACCCCGACTGCAGAGGGCCCAGATAATCGGCTTCCTCCAGAGACCGCTGGAGCTGACGTGCCACCACCTTCTCAACAACCTTCCCCACAAAGGGGAGGTTGGAGACCCGACGATAGTTGGTCAAAATTGCTGGATCCAGTGAAGGCTTCTTGAGGAGGGGGCGCATAAGTGCCTCCTTTAAAGGAGCCGGAAAGAACCCCTCCCTCAAAGAAGCGTTGACAATCTCCTGGATCCAGGTACGTGTTACCACCCTACTGGCCGAAACCAGGTGGCAGAACTTACAGCTCCAATGGCCCTGTCCACTTCATCATAAAAAGTATCTTGGTTATTGTCCCCTGGTAACCAGCATGCACATCCACCGACTCCCAACTGCCTTACACATGCCGACCAAACTCCCCGGCTAACTGCCAGGAGCTCGGTGATCCACAATAACCTCGCCAATTCTCTGTCAGTCCCAGACGCCGATCCAACTCTGTTTAGCTCATCGGCAAGGTAAAAGAAGATGTTAAAACACTCGGCCAGCTTCTTGTCTTGAAGTGGTTTACCCATCCCAGCCTTAGCCCTGAGGCTCTCCTCTCTGCCAATCCTCCAGCTTAACAGTTAGAGCAACGAGTGGCTGCCAAAGCAGCCGTTAGAGCAGTTGGGCAGCCAGGGCGACCAGGAAAATGGACGACGGCAACGGGCAAGTTCTTCCAAAAAAACCCCCAATTTCTCACCAGTTCTCACAATGTTTCTTACTAGTTCTCAATATTCCCAATGCCCTCGGCAACTCAGCGTCCCTCTCGGGAGGACCGACCAGGCGGCGGTTAAGGTGGCGGCTAGAGCGGTAACGAGCTCTCCCGAATCCTGGCCCCTTGCTAAACTCTCAATGCTGCTGTCTCTGCTCAGCAGCTCGGCAGCTCGGCGTCAGCGTCCAGGACGACAAAACTCCTCAGGGCTTCTTGTTGTAACCACCAAAATAAGTTAATTCAACTCCAAGTCCGTTTCTTCTTATTGCAATAGTTCCTCTGGTCATACAATACATAAAGTGGGCAAAAACGTTCTTTGGCGGCATCGACGGTGGTTTATAACCAAGTTAAAGTTCTTAAAGTTCATAACCAAGTTAAAGTTCTTAAAGTTCTCAAAGTTCTTAAAAATTCTTAATTCTAATTCTTACAGTTCTTAAAAATTCTTAATTCCAGTTAAAGTTCTTAATTCCAGGTATGGTAAAAATTTCTTGTTTCTGCTCCACTCCTGCCTGGCTCCTGCCGGCTCTCAAACACATCCTAAAAGTACAGAGGTACTTTTCCTATTTGTTATGAATAAAGAACATTATTTTGATTTCAAAATAAGTTATCCTGATCTTACTAGAAGTATTACACAAACTTTCCAACTATTCTGGAAATGTTTTTGAGCTTACAACGGCTTTACTTCCAGTTCAGATTAATCACTCTACATTTCAAATAGGATCGTTTTAAGATAAGAAAAGACAGATAACCTTTATTGTCATTTTTTTTACTATGAGCACACTGGCTCATATTAAAAATGAAATTTTGTTGCCTGTTCTCAAAAGAAAGTATATATCAACCCATACACATACATAACACACATATACAGGCTATATGCATACATAGATAAATATACATATACGTCTATGGAGATTCTCAGTCATCCAGGTCATAGTTATCCCAAATATGCTTTTTCATGAGGCAACTGTTAGCAATTTAAATTGCTAACAAAGAATAAGGGAGAACTGGTATAGCTATTTCGAGTTTCTTAACTCTCTTCAGCCAGAACTTACCCTTCTGAGATTCGAACCTGGGCAGTCTGCATGTTAGGCAGTTGTATTAACCTCTAGGCCACAGGCTCTGTCTCACTTTTTTAGCAGTCAGGGAGGGAATAGATGTATATCGAGTGTTTCTTTTTTAAATTGCACCCTGTAAACCCAAATATGGGAGAAAGAAATCTTTCTTTCTTTTACCTGTTTCAGCTCAACCCAGAGCCATCCGCAGGAACAAATATATATATGTTTTTTATTTAAATTGCTAACAAAGAGGTTAATACAACTGCCTAACATGCAGACTGCCCAGGTTCGAATCTCAGAAGGGTAAGTTCTGGCTGAAGAGAGTTAAGAAACTCAAAATAGCTATACCAGTTCTCCCTTATTCTTTGTTAGCAAGGCGGAGATTCTAAATTCCTATTTTGTATCTGTTTTCTCTAAGAAATATAATGTAATTGCAACTGACCTTCACTGTGCTAGTGAAGAACTAAGAGAATTAAGGCAGGTAATCGACACAGAGAAAGTAAGGGAACACTTAGCTAACTTAAATGAGTTTAAGTCTCCAGGTCCAGATGGATTACATCCTCGGGTACTGAAGGAATTAGCAGAAGTAATAGCTGAACCACTTGCTGTAATCTTTGAAAAGTCATGGAGAACAGGAGAAGTCCCAGATGATTGGAGAAGGGCAAATGTTGTCCCTATCTTCAAAAAAGGGAAGAAGGCAGACCCAGGGAACTACAGGCCCGTTAGCCTGACTTCAATACCAGGAAAGATTCTTGAACAAATCATTAAGCAGCATCTATGTCAGCATTTGGATGGGAATTCAATAATTAACAGCAGTCAACATGGGTTTGTAACAAACAAGTCGTGTCAAACTAATCTAATTTCATTCTATGACAAAATCACGGAATGGGTTGATCAGGGAAATACAGTAGACATAGTATTTCTGGATTTCAGCAAAGCTTTCGACAAAGTATCTCACACCATCCTCATTGAAAAAATGATCAAATATGGGATTGACAGGGTGACTGTTAGGTGGGTTCATAACTGGCTTAGTAACCGTACTCAAAGAGTGGCTATAAATGGCTGCACATCCAACTGGAAGAAAGTCTCAAGCGGAGTGCCACAAGGCTCTGTTCTGGGCCGTTATGTTTAATATTTTTATAAATGATTTGGATAAGGGAATTGAGGGGAAACTGATCAAATTTGCAGATGACACAAAGCTAGGAGGGATTGCAAACACCAGAGCAGAGAGAGAAAGGATTCAAAAGGATTTAGAGAAACTCGAACAATGGGCTGCAACTAATAAAATGGTATTTAACAAGGAAAAATGCAAGGTACTACACCTGGGTAAGAAAAATGAAAAAAGCACATATAGTATGGGAGGAATCCAGCTGAGCAGCAGTACATGTGAAAAGGACCTCGGTGTCCTAGTGGATCATCGATTGAACATGAGGCAACAGTGTGAAGCAGCTGCAAAAAAGGCAAACACAATCCTGGGGTGTATCAAGAGAAGCATAGAGTCCAGATCACGTGAAGTTATTATTCCCCTCTACTCTACCTTGGTCCGACCTCACCTGGAGTACTGTGTCCAGTTCTGGTCACCCCAGTTCAAGGAAGACACTGACAAACTGGAGCAGGTTCAAAGGAGAGCTACCAAGATGGTGAACGGTCTACAAACCATGTCCTATGAGGAACGGTTAAAGGAATTAGGAATGTTTAGTCTACAGAAAAGAAGACTGAGAGGAGACATGATAGCTGTCTACAAATACCTGAAGGGCTGTCACAGTGCAGAGGGATCAGCCCTGTTCTCACTTGCCCAAGGAAGGACTAGAAACAATGGGATGAAACTGCAGGGGAAAAGATTCAGATTAGATGTTAGAAAAAAATTTCTAACAGTAAGGGTGATCGACCAGTGGAACAGGTTGCCACAGGAGGTGGTGAGCTCCCCTTCGATGGGGGTCTTCAAGCAGAGACTGGACGGCCATCTGTCTGGGATGGTTTAGGGAATCCTGCCTCAAGCAGGGGGTTGGACTCGATGACCTGGGAGGTCCCCTCCAACTCTACGATTCTATGATTCTACGATTCTATGATTACATGTATCAAAAAGCAAATGGAAACCAAAAGCATTTATTGATATTTTAAAAACAATGCATGGATGGAGGAGAGTGCCACATCCTGCCCCAAACATCTATTTCTGATTTCTCACATTGACCAGAAACACTAAATGTGATTGTATAACCAAATACAGATGAATGCCATTACTGTTTCTCTGGAATTTGGGATTCCCAATTCTGTGGAGTAGTGCAACTGTGTTGATCTAAGCATGGTTATATGTTCACTCCAAGCTTTCTGCTCCAACAGAATATCCCTATTTCTCATCCATTTTGTCTACAATTAACAATAGAGCAAAGTACACTATAATATTGTTAAAAGTCTCTGCTTTGCGTTATCACTTCAAATAGTGTGAGAAAAAATTATTTTCGTATCTCCCGTCCATGCAAAGAATGCATGTTACTTTGTTTCTTTTGTTTTCTGCTTCAAAGGAGGATACGTGTGTGATGGGGATAAACAGCAATCAAAAGGAGAAATACTAAGAAAAAATGGACAAACCTTAAGGAAATAACCTTACCTTATGGAATGCTTATGATTCTAAGCACAACCTCTTGAGCTCATAGTTGTTGTTTTGTAATCAGGGATAAGAATGATGCAGGAGACTGAAAAAGAAGAAGGAAAATGCTCTACTCTATTCATAAGACCAAATTTCAGCTTGCTCAGCTTCTTTACATTCAGAGCAAGTAGCACATGTATGTATGGCAGACTTTGGCCTTCATCCAGGAGACTGATTACACGGTCACCAGAACTAATCACAATCAGCTGTGCCAAGAAATTAGGTCATTCTAGTCCCTAACTCAATAGTAGTATCACCTCAGAATGATAACAGGGACACTGCCACTATGAAGCAACACAATACAGAAAGAAGGCAGATATAAGCACCACATTTTAAACTCAATAACAAGACAGATAGGGAAGCTGACTAAAGGCTCATCCTCTTGTTTCCTGAATTAAAGCACTATGATGTTGCCTGGGATTTAGCTCTAACCACTGCTTAAAAAGCATAAAGTCATCTCTGGTTGATCCAGTTTTTAAAAACCATGTTTTTTTTATCATGTGTGTATGTTTATTTGCTATTTCATTTTCATCAACAATTTCTTGAGAACAAAGTCAGGGATGGGATCTATTGGTCACTTTAGATGTAGCTTTTGCTTTCCAATCCATGGAGAATTTCTGCTTTAGAGGTAGGTTCTTCCCACATATCCCTCAGATTACTGAACTGGCTGGCTCAGGAATTCTGGGAGATGAAGTCCACAAATCATAAAAGAGCCAAGGGTGCCTACCCCTTGCCTAGAGAACTGAACCGGGCCAAGTTGCATTTGACTAACAATGTCAATAGGAATGGGGTTTCCAAGGTGAAGCAGGAAAACAAGAGCTGTCTATTTTTCAGAGCTCAAGCTCCCATCATGTCATATTGAACATTACACATGATTTCCCATTAGTAATATTTGTCAGAGCCTCAATCACAGGAGAAATGTATAGCTTCTTATTCCATGGATCAGCTCCGCAATAGAGAGAGACCTAGCACTTAAAGAATTGGCTCCCCTCTGGCCCTATTTCTGTGACTGGAGATCTATTGAGTCAAAGAGCTGAGAAATATGGTGGGATTAGGATGATAAAATGGCAGAGAACATCATGGCTCCCCTGAGGGCCTGTCAATTGTTTGGGTTCCTTTTCAAGACAAGCTTTAGCACCCCTTCAGAAGAGTGTATTTAATAATATTTTTAGAAAAAGCTAACAGTAAGGACAGGTAGCAGTTCTGTCCAACCACACCAAGCAACTGCACTTTCCTACTGAGAGGTGGGACACTTTCAAATATGGCTTCCACCTCTTTTCTGAATTATACCAGACCTATATTCAAATCAGTTAAGCTCCAAAGAGTACTAAACCCAGACTTAAAAAATATCTGCTACCCTGAAAATCAGCTACTAGCAGGATAGGGGGAGGGCTGCCCTCCCATCCTATGGGATCATTTGTCTTGGAACTAAGTTTTGAAAAATGATTAAAGCTAAGGGTCTAACAATCTATCAAAACTGTCTCCACCATCTGCCTCGGCAACATCCCACATTAGGGAGTCATTGTTATATGTTGATTGTTTTTCTACAATGAAACTTGCAGGAGGGGAAATGAAGTCAGGAGAATCTACAAACTGCTTTTCTTAACCAGCATTAAACTGAAAGGACAACACCATTCACTAGCTTCTGCATTCACCATTTGCCACTGAGGAGTTGAGGTTAGGGCTTGACCAGTAGACTTAGTTTTCAGCCAGCTCAGAGACCCACCCTTCTCTGCTGTGTGAACCAAATTCCATATTAGAGTATTCCTGTTATGACAGCCATACTGGAGATGTATGGATTGAAAGGAGCAGGTGCTTCTTCACCTTTTTTTCCTTTTGTGCCTACACAAAATTATCCAGGGAAGCTATATGGCTGTGCAATTACCTTTTCCATAAAACTGAGTAAAATGCCTCAGATATTTCAGCAACAATGAACTAAATCATAGGTTACTTTTATCCCATCCTTTTATAATGTGTTTCAGTGATAGAGAAGTGGAAAAGGTAAGTTTTTACTAAAGTAAAAAAGCTTCTTGAAATTTCTTTCCTAAGCAGGACATTTTGTAGACATTGCTAAGATGTTTGTTTTCTGTCCCTGGGTAGGACTATGTTGTTTGCTTCCAGAATGGTTCATCCAGGTTCATGGGCATTTTACAGTTTTTATTGTAGCAAACTTCCCAATCCTTCCTTTCAAATTCCTAGTGAAGGAAAGTTTTGTCAATGTGGCTTGCACAAGGAGACACAAGGAACCATGACCATAAGGTCAAGACATTTGTGAGTCTCCAGAACATGGCAGAAGATTTATTAAGTAAAAAAAAAACCCTAAGCCAACAGGACATTAGTGTGGGAGGTTTCTTGTCTTGGGTTTATCAGTTATTTGACCAAAATCTTATGCTTCCTTTTTCATTAAATGTATAAACAATCTTCAATAGTAAGTGGTTAGGTTCAGGCTCATTTGTCTTAAACAGACAAGAAATATTTTCTCCTGCTCATAAATTACAAATTTAATAATCCAGGACTTTGATTATTCTATGTGGTCTGACCTGCATTGTAATCTAGGAGAGACTATTTGACACCATTCCAAAAGTCAGTTCCACTTGTATATGTTACAAGATCACAGTCTGGTGCATGTATGTTTTACTGGTAAACAGTATCATAAATGAAAATTTTTGTGAGCTTTGTTCCCTTAAAAAACATTTTCCCAGAAAGTGGTACTACTTTTTTTTCCTTTAAAAAAGATGCAATTTCTTTTTAACTCAAATGAGTGTTATCCTATAGTCATATATTTAACACTTTTTTTTCAGATTACCCTGAATATGTAATTCAAAATAAGGCTTCTATTTCTCCCTACAGCCAAGATCCCCAGTTGAGTATCAGAAGCAAACATTTTGGTTGGGTTTCAAGGTCAAATGAAGTTCCTTGGAATTTAACAGAACAAGAAACAATACCAGCTTTTATTAGTGTGAAACTTTGCATCATTAAAAAAAAATACAGAGACTTGAATGGAGAAGGGTATGTGCATGTGCACATGTGTGGTGTGTGGTGTGGTGGTGGTGGTGGTGTGTGTGTGTGTGTGTGTGTGTGTGTGTGTGAGAGAGAGAGAGAGAGAGAGAGAGAGACTATTGTTCTTATCTGAGGGCCTTTTCCCACTAGCACCTAACTGCAACTCAAGATGCCCTGGCAGTATTTTTCTGCATCTACTCTTCATCTCATTCCCAGACTGTGGGTGAGACATCTGCTCCCTTATTCTGAGATCACTCTGTGACTAACCATCATTGTCCTGAATGGCCATCAATTGACCAGAATGACTTGTAATAGAGACAGGCTACAGATTGTCAAAACAGCAAAACACTTTCCCAGGCTCAATTGTGGACATAGGTTGAGGATTACTTATAGGATCTGGAACATAAAGTAAGACAACCCAAATATCCAATGATGTGAATGCATTTAAAAAGAACAATTAAGTTAAGCTATCTAAATATGCCCAAACATAAAAATACTGTAGCAAAAATTAAGAAAATATAATTATAAAATGATAAAGGATATGGACGTTACTGTGAAATCTTCCCCTTTATATTAACCACATTGGGAATTTTGCTTTACGTTTGGGGATATCTTGGAAAATTCTTCTTTCTTGGTAATTTTGATTATCTTTAACATTTTCCTAAGCTTCCCAGATATGGGTGTGGTGTGGTGTGATGACCAATATGTGGTGTGATGACCAAACCAACCCATTCAGTTTTGTCCCTGTTAATAGCAGCCTTATTCCATCTAACATAAAGATATATGTTACACAGGGTTTTGTCTTGGTGACTATCACACATAAGCTACACCCATATAGATTCAAAGGGATATAAATGCAGTGGCTTGCTAATTTAACAAGAAAATGGAATCTCATTCCTCCAGATATTAGAATTGCCCCAACCTTTACAGCTATCCGTATGGTGCTAAAATGTGATTTTGTGGCTGAACTGGGATATGTGGTTGAGCCAAAATTATGATTACCTTGACTGTGTGATTGATTTTATCTCAGTTCTTGGGTTTGTTATTTATCATTTTACTAGCATGTTTTTATTTTGCTTTTATTGTCTTTTAGTCACTCAGAGTCATATGTTTGAAATGGGCAGCCATATATTTTATATTGAATAAATAAATAAACCCTGCAAATCAGCCCCAATTTTATTAGGTAACAGCCAGTTTGGTGTAGTAGTTAGGAACCGGAAGGCTGTGAGTTCTAGTCCTGCCTTAGGTATGAAAGCTGGCTGTGTGACTTTGGGCCACTCATTCTCTCTCAGTTCCAACTCATCTCACAAAACCTAAACACAAATTAAGTGTTGTTATGGTGGGAAATAGGAAGAGAAGGAATATTAGATATGCTCACTGCCTTGTGTTACTTATAAAGTAATAAAGGAGGGATAAAGGTGGGCTTGCATGAGGGGCACAGAAGACCATGCAACCATGGGGCTGGTTAGTGCTGTGAGAACCTTTCCCCCACTCCCCCGCCAGCAGTAACTGTTATTAAATGATCATCTTTGGATTTTTCTTTTTCCCCTTTTGATATTTAATTATCATTCTATATTTTTTAAAAAACTATAATAATCCAAATTTAATTTTAATGTTAGTGTTAATTCTCATGTCATTTTATTTATTTATTGGTTATATTATTGGCAATGTGTAACCAAAGAGGCACATAGCTGCCAAAGTTATTTGGATCCTTGAGCTGGATGTTGACAATTATATTGTGTGTACATCACCCCAGAGCCCCTCTTTGAAGGAGAAGGGAAATTTAGAATATAAAAAAATAATAAATAAATCTTCAGCTTGCCTTCTAAAAAGTTGGTTAGCCATGCATTGCTCTTAAAGTTCTTGCTTCTTTCTCTCCCCAGCTCTTTGCAGTTTGAAGAGCTGCAATAAGAAACAAGGAAAAGCAATCCTTACCTCATTGCTGCTTGCTTGTTAGGATTGTTGGTTCATCTCTAACAAATGACCTGTTTTGTACATTATATTAAACCAGAGAAGAGGAGAGGGGCTTGGCTCAGAGCCAGCTTGAATCTAGAAATCTGTGGCTTATTCAATAACCTGGTTAAAGAAGTTACAGTTTCATACAATATGTGAAACAAGGCAGTTCCCAAACTTGAAAATTTATGAAAGCTTGGCTTCACTATAGAATTACAGTTAAAATGCAACCATTAACATCTCAAAGCTCTTCATTAAAAGTCATCCATTGAAATAGGCAATAGAAAAAAGGAACTTAAAATTCACAGTAAGTCTTTCTACTTTTGAAGGCTAAGTTGGCTGGTTGCCTCTCTGATGGCCTTTGGGCAGTTGGTGAAGACTTTCTTTAAAAAAACATTTGTTTCACAGGGAATGCAAATGTTATTTGATGTTTTATTTTAGCTACTTAGTTTGCTCACTTTTAATATGACATTCCTATGCACTGTTTTAATTGTTGCCAGCTGTCCATGTTTCAGCCCTGAAAGAGTTAGATATGAGGGCTCTGTAAATCCTTTCCAAAAGTCATTTCAGAATGCACATGTGTGTTCACACACACACACACACACACACACACAACTTTTCTTTCTTTTTTTTTAATAAATATTTTTATTAGTTTTTTATAAGATTTTTAACAACAAATGAAATAACAGTTCAACTGTAAACAATTATATACATATACAATTCGCAAACAATCAAACAAAACTGCTCGGTACCCCCTCCCCACCACATCCTTCTAAAACAAAACTAACCCACTCTTCTTCCCTCTAGCAACCTACTTAAACCTTTCTCCAATTCCATCCTCTCCTCCCACCTACACTCCCCCTCATACCTTCTTCCTACCTGCCTGACTTTCACTCCTCCCTCTTCTTCCAACCAATGTGGTGCCCTTCTCAGCGAACTTTTCAAACCATTAAAGAAGCCATGACTTTTTCCCTGGAATACAGGGCTGCTTTGAAAACTATTCTCTGCTGCCTTGGCATGTATGTGTCTGCATAGCCATTTCTCTCTTTTCAAACTGCTTCATTTTACAAACAATAGATTGTACACACAGTCTTTTAAAATCCCTCATGATCACTTTGTGATCATAATCATTAGAACAGATGTTGAACATGTTGCCTCAGCTTAATCCACCTTAGAAATAACAAATTAATTAGTTTACAATTGCTACAATTTGTTCTAATTTATTGTATTTTGTTGTTTTTATGTGGTTCTTTTTTTGAAGAGCAAAAAGTTAAGGAACTAAGCCACTGGTGTCAAACTCGATCATGTCACATGATGTATCACAACATTTTTTGCGTTTGAGGAGCTGGAGTGGGCGTGGCCTGCACATCTGGCCCACAGGCTGCCAGTTTCACATCCCTGAGCTAAGCCATCCTGATCACAATGTCATAGTAATTTGAATTTAAAGTTGTTAAATTGTAAATGTTGGTGAAAATTGCTAAGTATTCTTTTCTTTCCAACAATTAGTATTCGTTAACGATGGCAGTTCATCTTTAAACTTTTGAATATTTGTAGCTCAATTAAGTTTGGTAGGTGTACTTTTATTATCAGAGTGTCATTTTTCTGAACATGATTAACAATTAACTTTGTTACCTATTTTGATGATTAATGTTCTTATATGTGATATATTCTTGCTATGTTATTATATGTAATATATCTTTATTATAAATGAACTGAAGTCATTGGGTTTATTCTATGATACTGGGCTTTTTCACATCACTTGCTTAATATACAATTATTATTTATTGCCACTGAATGTTCATAAATCATTGTAAACCAGAACTGTGAATTTTCTAAATAAACCTTTCATGCCATGTTTACTATGACTGGTGATCTAGAATTGTTACTTGTCCCTCCAAAAACAAATCAGAGTTTATGTTAACAGGAAATGGTAGGCAATTTTCAGGTTGCATAATATCCCTTTTACTCCATGCACCAATAACTGAATTTTGTCAGTGCATTTTATCTTTTTTCAAATTAAGGCAACATAGCCACAAATAGCAGGAACTAAGTCCATATTGCATTGTAACCTTCAACTCTTAGAAAACTTATAAAATGGCCCTTAAATGCTTTTCTGATTCTGGAAAGAGGTCAATGATGAGAATAGGTATGGTTTACATCAGACATGTCAAACTCGTGACATCACGTGTCATCGCACGACGTATCGGAACTTTTTCCCCATTGCTGGCAATGGGGTGGGTGCGGTTTCTTCGTGACGCATCTGGCCTGCGGCCCAGCAGTTTGACGCCCCTGCTTTAGATAAAGTGTGTACGCCAAAGATCTTACTATATCACCAAGTGATTTTTCATTCAGTCAGTAGGCTCCATTTTTCACTGATCCTTTTGTGGTTGCCTAATCCCCATAAAGCCAGTTTGGGTAATCTGATGAACATTTGGTAGGTGAACATTGCTTTCAGCAAGGGTCCTTAGGGCTATAAAAAGCAAATTCAGGGGCTTAAAAAAACTCACATTTTTTTTAAACAATCTGTGACTTATTTAACTTCTCCTTCCTGCTAGGAAGAGCCAAAAGTGTCTGAACAGCATGCATTCTTTTGCTACCAATTTTATGTGCAAAAATGACTATTCTGTGTTTTGTATACAATGCCACTTCACTAAATGCATTATCATAGCATTACCATAATGGATATAACTGAAGGGTTTTAAATTGTGTACCAAGAGACAATATTAAATTATATAGAAATAACAAGTTGACCATAGGTTTTAGAACAAATTCTGCAAATGAAGGTCAGAGGTTCAAACCTTGGCATCTTTCATCATTCTGTAAAATCTGTTGTCTGAAATCCAGAAGAATGGTTGTTGGTCATTGTCAACAATACTGGGTTGCACTCAGGATAAAGCAATTTCCTGTACTCTTATGTCAGCTGAAAAGGAATGGCCAAATTATAGTGGGGAAAAAACTCAATGCATTTTCAGTGCTGTTTTGGCATAAATGATCAGTGGAAGCATAGTTCAGAGTTACATGTTTTGAAAAGAAATGTACAGCACCTTCATACATTGCATAACGATTTCATTATCATAGCTTTTTTGTTGTTTGACTTATTTGAAAAACTCAGGCTATAGGTTTTGCCTATAACTAGTGGACCAACAACACTTAGGTGAGCAAAATATGTTACTTATTGTTAAGTTTCAGGTAGCAGCTAAGCCAACAGAAAACTGACCATCTGTGTTGTCCATCTACCCTTAATGGCTCTACTACTTATCTGAAACTATTGTTTATGCTGAAACAAGTCCACACCGCAATATATATAAAAAAGAGCATGTAAAGGTCATTAATAAAGATTTTCCTTCAGGACTGCAGCCAAGACTTGTACGAAAACTCATTTGTTCATGGATTTGGCAGCAAAGACTGACATGAGCATTTAACCATGGAGACTGTGTACATTCCTTGCAGTGTATTAAATCTCACCATACAATGCAATTCAATAGTATATTTTGTTGAATTAAGTGGATCCTTGACACTTACGTTAATGTATGCCTTTGCTTAGAAATATATAAACAGTTTTGTTATGGGTGGGTTTTTTTTTTAATCCGTCGTTGAAGTTGGCACTTGAGTAAGTCCCTTTCTTTTTTTCTTTTTTTTCCTATACCTTAGACTGCACATATTTATTCATAACTAATAGACCACCTACAATATCTTGCCATCCCATGCCCTGTGATATCTCAGGGCGTTGTTGTTGTTTTTTTTTTTTTACCACTGAAGTGCAATGACTTGATTCCACTATGCTAATATAATCTGGCATCTATTTGTACACTTTCTTTTTTCCACATTTTCCTTATGGGATTCTTGCCAACACCTCACCCTCAGTAATCAGAGGCAGAGCCTGCCTTATTGTCCCCCATGCAATTTCTTATGAAAGTCAATGCCACCTCTTCCTCATTGCTCAAATTCCCTTACAGTACATCCTTATATTTTCATTATACTTCATATTCTAATTTAAATAAAATGACCTTTTGTTCTTTCATTCCTCATTATGCAGATTCTCAGGCCCTGATAGCACTTAAATCAAGCACTTTATTTTCTCTGTGTGCACTAATTCTTTAGGTCACATTTATTCTCTCCATTGTGGTCCTTTCTCTCCTGAAGGATTCAGTGGCCTGCATGGTATATGTCGAGGTGTGTGTGTGTGTGTGTGTGTGTGTGTGTGTGTGTGTGTGTGTGTGTGAAGCATGGCCTAGCTCAAGGCTACTTTCCCAAACTTGCCATCTGCAGTGAATATTTTGCTACACAATTGCAATATCCAGCTGCTTTTGACAAAAGCAGACTATCTGAGAATGAGACAGTGAACCTTGGCACTTAGAATTCTGCATCCAATTCTGGTCACAATACAAAAAAGATGTAGAGAAAGAGTGCAGAGAAGGGCAACAAAGATGATAAGAGGTCTGGAAGCTAAACCATACAATGAATGATTGAGGGAATTGGATATGTCTAGTCCAACAAAGAAAAGGTCTAGGGGGTAACATGGTAGCTGTCTTCCAGTACTTGAAGGGCTGCGTAGAGAAGAAGGAGTCAACCTATTCTCTAAAGCACCTGTGGGCAAGACAAGAAGCAACTCATCATTAAAGAGAGAAGCAACCTAGAATTAAGGAGAAATTTCCTGAGAGTAAGAACAATTAATCAGTGGAGCAGCACCCAGAAGTTGTGAATGCTTTCTCACTGGAAGTTTTTAAGAAATGGACAGCCATTTGTCTGAAATGATATAGGGTCTCTTGCTTGAGCAGAGGGTTAGACTAGAAGATCTCCAAGATCTTCCAACTCTGTTGTTCTACAATCTGTGTTCATACAGAACTGTACCATGCAGACATGTATAACATGTAAAGCAGGGCATAGAAGGGCAGGATTGTTGACCCAGCTTCTAGTGAAATCTATGACAAGGAATGTACTTTTATGCCTCCACTTGTGTAAGTCAGACAGAATTAATATCACTCTGTCTACTGTTCCATGGCATCAGCCTTGGACTTTTTCTTAAATGTTTCATTTAGACACTCTGGGCCTGGACTATCTATGATGTAGCATTTCCTGTTGCCACATAGAGAGACTCCCATATGGCTACCTTCTTCTTGCCTTCTTGATATATCTATAATAGAGGATTATTGCAGTTATCTACAACTCTTGGGCTTTGCTTCTAACTCTGTCAAGAGGCAAAATTCTGTGTTGAACATGGATTTGATGCTCTCTTTTCAGATATTTTTGAAGCTTTAAAAGGTATGCCTGAGTATGGATTTTACTGGTGTTTTGTTATACATTGGTCTGAAAGCTTTTATCTATAGAATGACTCATACATACTAAAAATAAAATAAATACTGAAATACTCGATCTGGGGTTTGTTTGTTTTTTGTATAGTTCTATACTTTATATAGTTTTTATACAGCTATAACATTTTGTACATTTTCAAGCATTTGATTGTACAATCAGAAAAATAATGTTTTATAGTCTATAAGATACATTGCTGCAATCTTATTTCCTCATTGCTATTTTTCAGCAGTAAAGGAGTGGCTTTTAATAATAATGTTTATATTAGAATAGAGCTATTTTTAAAGCTGTGGATTTCTTTTAGCACATATTAAATAAGTCCGCATTAAGTCTGCTCTGATAACAAGTATCCAGTTTAGATATGACATCACTGACAACATAAAAGCAACATGCAGACTTTTAATTCATTCTGACCTGAAATGTTAATCCTTGAAACATTCCTCCTGTAAGTGATATTTCATCCTGCATGCAACTTACACTTGTGATGCTGTCCGCCCCTTCTTTAATTGAGTGGATACAATTTGAAATCAGTGATGCACAGCTAACTGCTAGTGCATTGTGTTCAGTTCCACCCATCTGTGAATGATTTCCAGAAGTTGATTATTCCAGGATGAATTGTTTTCTAACAAAAAGTATGTGCAGGTTTGCGAAACTGTGGCTCATATTTGCTACTGCAAACATGTAACTTTAATCAAGTGTCCAACTTCATTGATAAATTAGTCTTCAATCTGTACGTTCCACTGACTATGTTCTTTGATATTTAACAATACACTGCTCATGCTTAAATGATATATGTGGTCATGAAATATTTAGAAATGGCTAGGTGTATGAGTATAAGCTAAGTCAGTTATATTATTATGTTGCCCTCCTTGGAAGGGAAGGAGGAAGGGAGGGAGCGAGGGACGGAGAGAGGAAGGAAGGAAGGAAGGAAGGAAGGAAGGAAGGAAGGAAGGAAGGAAGGAAGGAAGGAAGGAAGGAAGGAAGGAAGCCACTACTACTGGAACGCCAGTAATTTGTTTCTTGGGATTGTTTCTGCTGTCATATGTGGTCCATGAATTTTCTCAAATTCCTCTGAGAAAATGATATCTCAGTCTGCTTGCATTAAATATACATTGCTTTTCCATAGTATAATTCCAAATGGAAAGATTTAATTTCAAACAACCTTGTCATCCTTTACCAGGAAAAATATTGAGACTCCTGCCACTCACTGCATCAATCAGGAAAGATGATAGGGAAATTAAAATCCTATTACTACTCAGAGTGATTAGTCCTTTGCCAGACTCTGTATTCCTTCATTAAAGCAGGGAAATGGGCTTGATGTTCCAACTATATAATTCAAAAAGCAAACACTTGTTCTGTTAACTTGTGGGAGATTAAATATGAATTAATATACTGTAGCATCTGATTGCCTTTATTTCTTCCTAGTTTCTGGCACAGCCTTAGCATTTTCTAGTTGCTGGGCTCCACCAGAGCAAATTGTAGTGCAGTTGTTGAAAAGGAAAGAGTAGTATTATGGAAAAATCAGTAGAGACATTTTGTGTTCATTGTAAAGGACCTTCATCCCATTTCTTGGAATCTCTCCTGCCTCCCTCCCTTCCCTACCCCTGCACAGAATGGAGCTCCCAACTTTGAGGAATCTGGGAAAATTTTGGGCTCAAAGACACGAAAATGGAAATTTGCATTTGTCCATTCTGAGGACAGATATTGAAATCCATTTTAATGTTCTATATTCTCACCAATTTATATTCATTTAGGCATTCTCTCTCTCTTGCTCTCTCTCAATTAAACATAGCTAAAAATTCAGACAAGCAACTATGAACTCATAGCTGAACTGTCTCAAAAACAAGTGTTTTGCTTATTATGGAGAGAAAGTTCATAAATATGAAATCAGAGCCAAAAGTTGCAAATCTAGTTTTAGAAAGTATGAAGACCCTAAACAGAAATCTTAACAAAAATGAAAATGAATTTGACCAAAGGTGAATATGATACATCAGAGGCTGTTTCGAAAAGCGAAAGAATTGCACTGAAAATAGACAATGTTTTGGGCTAGGTGAGAAAGTTGACTGATGAGGTGTAGGTGTGTGTTTGCAAGAATTTTTAATTCGTTAGAAGCCATTACCTGCTTATTTTTTTTAACAAGTTATTCCTCAGCAATATCTTACAACAGATCTTCACTATGGGTTTGTTCACATATCACATCATCATTTTATTTTAAAATAATGTTTACACCCCAGAAATTGCTTCATCTTTAGCTATTTCCTCTTGCTTTTGGTCGCCTTTCGAATTCCCATTATGAAACCGATAAGATTCAGGGTCGGCCCAAACAACCATGGGGAGGAGGCCTAGAAAGAAGGAAATACCTGCCCTTTTTAAGGTGTGGTTCCCATGGAAAGAATACAGATACATTGCAGCCAGTGAAAATAATTAGAGTCAAGAATAATTAATGCAAGACTGAAGGAACTTTCATTCATTACTTGCCACAATGCAGGTCATAATAAAATGTAAATCCAGTTCAGTGACTTCTTGCAATTTTCTCAATGCAAAAAAATCATAAAGCTGATTAAATTCCCATGATATAATTTAGAGGAAAAACAAACAGTCTTGTACTCATCCTAGAGGGTAAAAGCAAAGAGATTAAGTATTTTGTTTTGGGAGCGTACTTGGTACTAGGCAATCCATATGCCGTTGGGTCATCCTTTCAGAGATATCTCCTTACTTAAACAGAAGCAGAATAGCCAGGGCATTTTGCCACAGGCGAAAAAGCAGTGCGAGTAGAAGTGACTTCTGATTTCCTGCCACCTTCCCCACTGAGTTTCGTTGTGGGAATCTGGAAGGCAACTTCAAAAAAAAAATCTCCCCTTCCCAGCAGGCAAATGGCTACCGCTGGGTAGGGGTTGGAAAAGGGATTGTCAGAGTGGCTGAGAATCTATTCTGGAACAGTGAAAATGAAGATCATTAAACAAAAGGATTTCAACATGTCCAACATGTTCTTCAAAAGTGAAATAAAAAAGCAAGTTGCAGGAATGGTAATTTCATTAGGGTTGCATAACAACTCCATAACTGGGCTGGGCCCATGATTTGTGGTCTAGTTTGGGAATGGTAAGTGATCAGATGAGTGCCTTAAGCATCTGCAAGATTTAATGTACTGATTTTGTCTGTTAGCTCCTAATCACTCAAAGTACAAACAGAGATCTAATTTTGGCCCACCCACTCTGATGTAGGGAAGCATTCTATCTGAAGATCTGTAGAAGGGAAAAGACCAAGAAACACATTCTTTTCTTGGAGGGCAGAATTCCTGAACTATTTTTTTAGTTTTCTCATTTCCTTCTGGAAAGATGGAGGGTCAATTTCATATAATATTCCCCCCACATATAAAAAGTATAAATTATGAGTTGCCACCATTATTGCCAATAATTCTCATGTGGAAGATTTCAAGCCTATTTTTACCTTAATTTTTATTCATGCATTATTTAGTAAGGATACTTTGTTGAGATCAACATAAAATCATTAGTCTTGATGTTACAATTATTCATCTTCTGCTCAAATATTCAATATTGGAACCTACCAGATTTAGCCTAAGGGAAAAAAAACCTTGTAGTAATCATTGTGATTCATTAAATAATAATCACAGACAAGCAGAGAATTGCAAACATTAGTCCTGTTTCAGATCTCAAACTCGCATACATAGAATTGCTAAGTGAGGAAAGCAATTTATTCAAGGTTGAACAGATAACAACAGACAAAGAAGAAAAGTAAATGATCAAAAAAGAAAGAAATTTAATATCTTTGTTGTATACTGCCTAGAGTAACTTCTTTGAGATTGACAACCGTATAAATATGATAGAAAGAAAGAAAGAAAGAAAGAAAGAAAGAAAGAAAGAAAGAAAGAAAGAAAGAAAGAAAGAAAGAAAGAAAGAAAGACCTTCCTTGGGTGGTTTTGCTTTAAACAGGAGCACACAGAAGAGTAGTCAAAAGCAGTCCAAGGTTCAGAGATCCAAATTGGTTTGTCAACCAATCCAAGGTCAAAGTTTCATGAGCAACATTCACAGGAATGATACACCAGACCAGGAAATCAGACAGTTGTTTCCAAACACAGTCAGAGTCATGTAAGTATTAGTGCAAAATAATCATTGGCACTAGTTGTTGAAAATAGTTCTAAGAGGAATCAAGGATAGTATATTGAGCATGAAGACTATTTATGCAATGACAATGATCTTTAAAATAAGTAGATTTCAACATAATAAATAAGAATAATTCAGCATAAGGGATATTTCATCTTACTGTGTACATGAGTCCCTGTTGCCATACAATAATGGTAATAATATAATGCTCGTATTACTTAGTAGTAATCTATTTTGCATTTTATCTGAAATCACATTTTTCATTTGACTTTCTAATAATATAAACAATATTTCATAATTATTAGCAAATTAGTAGACTCTGCTTCAACTATGTATAAGCTTTTAACAATTGTGACAGAGACTCAATGAATTTGATCTTTCTGGCCTAGTGTTAAAAGATAAATGCAATTTTCATTATTATTTTGCTCAGAAACTAAATGGAAACTGTGTTGGATCTTGTTGAGATCTAATATTTCAATTCAATACTACAGGCTATGTAAATAATATCTAGAATGTTATATATTTAGCAAAATGAAGCCTGACAAAATTTATTGTTGCATCTGCCTTAAGCATTTTCTTCATCAATGCGTTTTTCCCATAATATCCTGTCTGTACTTTATAATTATGCCATATAAGATAAAAACTTGTAAATCATTATGCTAAAGATCCTTTTTATACACTTGAAATCAAAGCAGCACCCATACACAAACAAGGAATAGATAAATTTCTCATTTTTAATTTCTGTTATTTTCTCTCTCACACACACACACACACATATGTTTGGCAAAACATTTCAGAAGTAATTTGCTCTTCATTTCTTCCTAGAAAACAAGAAGGGGGGCACAGTGGCTCAACTGGGTTTGTCAGCTGGAAAGTCGGCAGCCCATGCGAGTAGATAAATAGGTACCACTTTGATGGGAAGCTAACAGTTCTCCATGATGTCGTGCTGGCTACAGATCGTGGGTGTCTTCAGACAGTGCTGGCTCAATGGCCTTGAAATGGAGAGGAGCACTGCCTCCTATAGTCAACAATAACTAGCAGAGTAAAATCTGCAGGGACTCCTTTATTTTTAACTTTAGGGCCAAGGTCACCTAGCATGGTCCCCTGGTTTTTAGCCTGGTGCCTTTAATATCTGCATGAAATAGCTCTCTATCGGGCATTTTAATATGAGTCTGAGTTTTTTTTACAAATGAAAATACATTTTTGTGTTCAGGTACTGATTTATTTTATGCATATTGTACCTACTTTTTCGTAATATGCACCTTTTTTGGAAGCGATACTCCTAATACCATTCTTTTATTGGTTTTCTTTAGTCATGTATGATTTTAATATGTTTTAACATAAAAATAACAGCACGTTTCAAAGAATATATGTGTAAGTTTATTTATTAACATTACTCTATTGTTCCAAAATAACAGATCTGAAATTCTTCCATCAAAATATACAACCTCCACCATGATTATGTGTTAAAATGTTAGATTATGTGAAGAATTACATAATCCTTACACACAACGGATGTAAAAGATCTTTAAAGAAGTCTCAAACTCTGACCCCATAGAACCTTGAAAAATTATTATAGATGGCCACATCTTGTGGGCACAAGATAAAAATAAACGTAAAGTTTTAAACATGAAAAAAAAACTTTGTGAAAAAATTGCAAGCTTTGTATGCTTTTGCAAAATTCCAGATTGGGATATTAGAGGTGGCAGTCATAGTGGCTGAGAGAAGGGAGAAAGAAGATGGTGGTAAGAAAATAGAGGGAAAGGCAGATGAGTCAATGGAATTTGCCACTCTTGAAGTTGTAGAGGTGAGAGAAAAGGGTTCACACCAGCTCTATTATACTTCAGACCAACAATCAAGTAAGCAATATCCCAATCAAGAAACTGCCAAAGAGCCACTAGTAAGCAGCCCAACCAAATAATCTCTAAGACCCCCCCCCTCACCCACACAGACAGGCAAGACACGAGAATATAAACTGACAGCAAACAGCACTCCTTACTAGCATTGATGATGTTACTTAGTCAGGGTAATGAAACGTCTGCAAGAAAACAAGCAAGCTCAGAGAGCACCAAGGACTCCCTCATATTATACTTTCCCTATAGGATCACTCGAAGATCTCTTTAGGATTCCTCTGGATTTTATTTTGTTGTTCCCATTGACATTCATGATATCTCATCTGCAGCATAAGCCAGGGAAGAGGTTTTCATCTCAGCAGATTTTTAAAAATTAAATATAAATGTAATCCTTTTGGGGAGGAATATAAACATAACCAAGCTTGGAATATTTTATTTGAGACTCATCCTGAAACCAATGTGGATTCATATAGAAAGGTAAATATGTAAGCTACTCAGAAGTGTACCTTAATTTTTCCCCAGAAATTTTGATTTAGCACAGTAGAGATGAGCAATTGTATGGCTTTTGGTGTTTTTAGTTTGCAGTTTTAAAACTGGCAGTGCTATTTCCTTTGTTATACTTTCACTTAGTACACATTTTGCTAATGTTTGCTGAGAGTGAAATAGAGATTACACAACCTCCAGATTTTTTGATAATGCTAAAAGCTGCGTTGATGAAGTAGGCTGCCCTGTGGGATCAATTTATTTCTGTTTCAAACATAGAATATATTCTCCAAGTCTGCTGAGGCAGAGATGCTTCTCTTCATGTGTCCAAATATCTTTGCCAAACAATCAAAGTAGATCCAAAACAGGAGTAGCCTTGTTAACATATTTTAGAGATTTGACTCAATCATATTGCACAATGTAACAAAAAGTGCTTGATATATTATGAGTGTGCTCAGCATGCAGCCCATTAAGGCAAGTGTGTGTGTGTGTGTGTGTGTGTGTGTGTGTGTGTGTGTGTAGAACATTTCTGCAGCCAATCTTGAACATCTGTGGTTTACTTGGGTGTCACAATTGCTATATTTAATGGAGCTTATAAATCTCTTACTTTAGAATTAGTGCCCATTAATCATTACTGTTATTTTAATATTTGTTATCAAATTCCAATCCTAGAATAAAGAAACAAAGGACTATCAAACCTAAATCTTGTACTTGAAAAGTTTTATAAAAAGCAAATATAAAAGGAACAGTATAAAATAAAAATAATACTATATATCACACAATGTTATATGGACTATAATCTAATGTATAGTATAATTATAATGTAAAAGTATACACAGCATGCATCCTTATTATCTGAACATTTAAAAGCTTTTTTATTTTGTTGTAAGCTGCCTAGAGCAGGGGTCCTGGAGTCTGTGGCCCATTACCAGACTGTGGTCCATTCACAATTGGACCATATGTCTGGCTAGCTGGGGCACACGCAGCCCAACTCACATGAACAGCAGATGCCCGTGCCCGCAGCTCACTTAAATAAAGCTGTGTGTTTGTGCGCGCACTTGCCTTTGCACAAAATCATCCTCTCTTTCCGCTCTCCCCCCCCCCACATGCCAGGCAGCCATCCCAGAAAGATTGGGAAACACTGGACTAGAGTCACCTCTAGGTAAGATGGATGGCATATAAATTAATAAATTAAAAATCTACCTAATATACACACTTAGATAGATACATACACACATATATGGAAAAACTCTCTTTATAGAATGCATATATAATTATATATTATTTATGGATGAAATACAGAATCAGAGAACAATGATATGCCTACTTCCCCACACATGCATCTTTGAGTTAAATCCTTCCAGAATTGATTTGGCCACATTTCTTCATAGATGCAGGATTTTCTCCCCACTCTAAATTTCAATTCAGCAAATAAATTAAAACATGCCCTGCATAATATGAATTGCTTCATTCAATCAAAGTCGAACTCATAGGCTGAGATGGAGATGAACTGAACATTTGCCCTATTTTCTACCAGCCTTTTCATTTTCACTGCTAGCAGGTGTGAAGTAGGTTGGGACCTATGTGAAATTACAGTTTTAAGGCTTGAACAATATGAAGCAGATGACTCATGAAAAAAAAAGTCTAAAATAGGAATTCTCCAACCTTAAATTTGTGCAATCCTCCACACAAGTGAAACTAATTAATTAATTAATTTCCTTGATTGGTAGAAGATTTGACAAATGGTTAGACCCATAGGTTCAGACATGTCTCAAAATACATTCTCAGCTTTGTTCCCTGATTAATCTGTGCAACTTCGATCAGCTTTAAAGTTCTTACAGAACACCCACTTTGCTTCTGCAAGCCTGAGCAGCCTAGCTGAGAAATAAATATTTCCAAGAAGATTTGAGGGCTCATGAATATGTTGAATTTCTGCTACTGTAATATTTATAGGCATTTCAGGGGTTATTGCATGTAATGTATTTTTAACTTTGTACTCCATGTGGTGACGTCCGGCAAGTAGAATAAATAATTATATTTCACTCTTTATTTAAATAAATAAAGAGTGAAATATAAATCGGATGAGGGTCTAGGCACAGAATATGAGCCAATGTTAGGTCCGCAAAAATAAATTGAATAGGACTTCGCTCATGGCACTGATGGAACAAAGCATTAAAGTCATTAGTCAGCCACCCTGAGGGAAGTGTCTTCAGCACACATATAGGGACTTGTTGGAGACCAGAGAAGGTTTTAAAAGTAGTCCCACGGGTGATTTAAGAAGCCTCTTGATGTTTTAAGGAGTCTGTCCAAATAGTGGACCTTTGCTGCATTGAGAACTTCTGCATTTTTAAAACTTTTCTCATTCAGTCAAGTGGACAAGACTATGGAGTTTTCTCCTGAACAAGAACATGCCAGTGATATTCTCATAGCTGAGGTGCTGTGTTCCATTGCTCAAACATATCTCCAAGAATCTGCAGCCTTCCCAACTTCCAGGTCCAGTCAGGGAATACATCAAGCAGGAACTCTTTGCATAGGGCACTTCAGATGGGAAAGCCTGGGAGTGTGGGACAGCTAGGGAGGGCAACTGGAGACCTCTCCAAAGGAGACCGCAGCATGAAATTAAATTAATAAATAAATGACAGCGCTAAGGCCACTTTACCTCTGTCATCTTACAACAACTCAAGAATTCAACCCTAAAATAAAGAACCTTGATCATGATCTACAAAACATTATAGCTTTCTAGTAAACAAGGGAATCCAATTTGGAAGATATAAAAAAAATTCATCACAATATTAGAAAATGAAATTTTATCATTAAGCATATGAGATGAGGAGAACTTGTTTTGTCAAAAAGTATTCAGTTTTGCATCTACTTCCAGAATAGATTTCTAAGCAGATTTAGGAAGATGGACTATTTTAGTTGAACATTTAATTTGGCCAAAGACACACAAGGAATTTGTCTCCAGTGCAGAAGTTCTTAATCTTCTCTTCTTAGATACCTATAAAGTGATTAGACACACATATAGTGAATTCATAAACACAGAAAGTAACCATAATGATATAGCAAGTAGTTTATAAGTTGTATGTTACTATATACTTTAAACATAAAGCATCTAATGGAGCTTTATAGCTTTTGTGAACAGTAGAGCTTTCTTCTTACTCATAACTCTCTCGGCACACTTTTACTTGTTATTAAAAACATGTTAAAGTCTTTTATTATTAACTGGCTTGAGGGAACCAGTCAATGCAAATACAATTGGCATAAATCCTGCTGTATTCTGGGGATACTAGGGATTAAATATGCTAACTACCAAACAGAATGATAGCAATTAAAATTAATGAAAAAGTTAGCACATAACACCCACACATACCAATTTGATTCTTTCAACACTTTGCAGCATCTTAGAAACAGCCATTATAGAGGATGTTTTGGAACAGCACAACAGATTTTCAAAACAACTTCAGAGTTTAATTAATATTTCCAAACAAACTGGAAATAGTATTTCTTTAGATTAATCTATAATTATGGGATAGTGAAATAAATGGCTATTATACAGGGTAGCAAATTACTAATGCAGCCAGTCTTCTGTGTATTAAAGCTACATGTGAGAGATTTAGCTCAGCAGTTAAGAGGATGCAGTAATACAATATTTTCAGCTCCACAATATTTTCAAGATATGTTAGCTCTTCGAGGTAATCCAAACAAGAAACCAAAACACTACCTTTATTGTAAGGTTACAGTAATAGAATCTTAAATGTCTGAAAGCACATCTCTCATTTCCTTTCCAGGGAACTAGAAAGAATCTCTTCTGAGATGCTCATCACACCCCCATTCTTTCTGGGCTGAAATATCTCTTACCTGACTGTTGCCCCAGTTGTGGTTTTTTTTAATCTTCCTTCTCTCAAGGATATTCCCACAGGCTGTTATGTCATCTTAAAAAAAACAGAAAACTACTACTGTTTAGTTCAGGGGTCCTCAAACTTGGCCTTTTATGACTTGGCATGCTGGCTGAGGAATTCTGGGAGTTAAAGTCCACAAGTCATAAAAGGGCCAAGTTTGAAGACCCCTGATTTAGCCACAAATGCACAAGAACATCCTGGTAAGAGGCAAGGAGTCTCCTTAAAGCAGGTGAAATGAGAATTCATTAACCAAAAAGATGCTCCCATGGACTATCCTACTTCCAAGGTCCGTTCAAACTCTGGGTAGATTCTCATTCATCCAGGTCATAGTTGTCTCAGAAGTGCTTTTTCAAAAGGCAGCTGGACTGTTTTTTTCCTTGAGGAAGAAGAACAAAATGTTTCATTTCTCATGCAAGAAACTTCATCATTTGTGATGGGGGGGGCATGTCTCTGTTCCAATTCTGTTATATTGTATTCTGTAATTTCCAGAATTACAGAATTACAGAAGCTATCTATCACATTTATATCTACCTTGTCAGTTCTAAGTTGGTTGTTCTACCTATCATTAGTTTGGTCTTCTTAATCTTTAGTTTTAATTCCATTTTTTCACTGTGATCCTTGAGTCTTATTAGAACTGACAGTTCATTTTCATTTTCAGCTATCAGGGTACTGTCATCAGCATGGCACAGGTTATTGATGATTATTCCTCAAATTTTAAAATGGTTATCTTCGTCCAGTCCAGCTCCCTTAAAATATATAGGTTGAATAAATAAAGGGACTGTGTACAGCAGGGGTGTCAAACTGCTGGCCCGCGGGCCAGACGCATCATCCGAAAGCCATGCCCACCCCATTGCCGGCAGTGGCAAAACCGTCCTGATATGTTGCGCGACGTCATGTGACGTCACGAGTTTGACATGTCTAGAGTCATTCTGATTTACATTTTGTCTTTACTATGGCTTCCTGACTTATTGATTTCTCATGAGGACAATAAGATATTCTGGAATTCCCATTTTTCAAAGCACGTTCCACAGCTTAACATGATTGACAGAATTAAAGTCATTTCTATAATCAATGAAACACATAGTGACTATTTCTCAATTATCCAGAAATATGCTGTTCCTGAAGAAAACTTGTCTTCCTTGGCCATTTCTAAACCAGTTTGAATATCTGGTATCTTTTTATCCATGTAGGGATCTAATTTGCATTGGATGATCCTAAGCATTATTTAGCCACCATGTGAAATTACACGCTCTGCTACCTCTCCTTTTGGAATTGTGTGGAAGTTAATATTGTAATATAGATTTATCTCTTCCAATCGGTTGGCCATGTGTCATTTTCCAGGTTTTCTTTGAATAGTCTGTTCCTTGAAATATTTCTGTGAGCATTCCATCAGTTCCTGTAGTTTTCCAACTTGGTAATGACCTGATCTAACTTCATCATTCAATACTAGAGGTTCTTGTAAGTAGTGAATATCTTCTAACCTTACAGGGATCCTTAGTACTGGATGATGACTTGAGTGTTGACATCTCTACTGTACAGTATTTCAGTATATCCCTTCTATCTTTTATTTTCTTTGAATCAGTTACTATCTGTCTTTTAGCATACCAACTCCTAAATTCAGGATTTTTTAAAAGGATTTTTCTTATTTTTTCGTATCTCCTTTGATCTCCTGTGTCTTTATAGATGTTCTTCTTTCCTTTTCTAACAGAAATGTTTGATTAAGTTTCTTCCTTAGATTTTTCTCTTTGGATTCTCTTCTCTGTTTAGCAATGTCCATTTGTTCTGACCGCCTGTTTGCTCTCCTCTGTTTCTCCATCTTTGTGAGTCTCTTTTCACATTCATCTTGAAAACAATTTTTGTTTTTAACCCCATAGCTCCTCTATTCCCTATCAGTGATGATTCTTGATTATATCTTTGCACATGGTGTATATATGTAGAAACTGGTTGATTTCCTTCTTCAGCTTTGGAACTTGGAATTTGCACATGAGGACTTGGGAATCTGTTCCACAATAAGTTCCTGGTCACATCTTTGTTGTTAAAACTGATTCTTAGAGATTACTTCAACTATTTAAATGTCTTTTTGAATAGGAATACTAAATATGTATTTAGTATTTAAAATTTTGTATATATCCTCATGATATATACACTCCCAAATTATGTGTTTTCCTCTAATAATTAGCGGGGGGGGGTTATTGTGCTTTTTTGGGGTTTTGAACTTGTTATTGTTTTATTTATTTAAATAAATACTGAGGAATTTGCTCAAAAATATATATTTTTTTACTTGAGGAAAATAACACACATTACGCAGAACATACAGTTGCACTTTTTTAAAAGAATGAAAAGCAAAATTAACTTGCTGTTTTTCGACCATGTTCTTGGGATAAATGATTGGAAAGCTGTTTCAGTATTCTATTCATTGTTACTGGTTTTCATGTGTTCTTAATGGCTTTCTATGACAGTAATTCATTTGGCTATATTGTCTGCACAGTTCAAAGAAAGGTCAGAGAGAAAGGGTAGCTTTTGGGGAGCACAAGGCTTATAAAAGAGGAGAAAGAGTCATAAAAGACTAATAGCAGTACCTAAGTTCTGTTTAATATAGCCCATTTGTTAATATTAGCATATTACAGGTAGTGGCCCAATGATGAGAAAGAATGGTTGTTCTTACTAGCGTCCTAGTAAGTTCATTATGAATAAAAAATCATGGTACTGTCAGCTATTTCAGATAGCACTTGGTACATTGGTGAATTTCTGATTATTTGGACATCAACTGTTTCATATTCTAAAATGTATGCTATATTTTCCTTTTGGTTAAGCCACCATCTTCCTGTCCCATATCTTCCAAATTTGTTGGACCAAAACTCTCATTATCCCCCAATAGTTATTGGTTATGATGGGAGATGAAGTTCAATACATCTGAAGAGCACCAATTCAGAGAAATCTGTCTGTGGCAAAGAGTTGTCTTTACAGTTTGTAAATACTGGAAACTTATTAGAAACTTATTACCATTATTTTTTTTTCAAAAAACCTTATTAGTATTATTCAGATGCTGCAGTAGAAATTTAATTTATTCTTAGAACTTTAATTGCTTGACAGACAAGAGAGTGTTACATAAATCAAAGTCAGAATTTGTAGAGCCCTGGTATCATCTTATCTCTTGGAATGGAATGAAGAAAATCAAGATTTTCAAGCTGCAGTCTTTAATAACCAAAGACTTTGATTTCAGACAATTACACTGGAGGCCTTCAACAAGTCTTCTCCAGTCTAGCAACCTCCAAGACATCTGAAGGGTGTCAGGATGGGGAAGGTACCCTTAGATATTGTTAAAGATCTCTATATTCACACAGTTATGATGTCATGGTTTGATAGCTGGGAAATCACAGACCAGATCAAGTCAGTGGAATAAAATAAAACATAACGTAAATAACACTAAGTCATTTTTTTCTTATCAAGTGTTAGGCATTCTTGAGGATTTGGCAGGATTTCTTAATCCCTCAAACTCTGGATAATTTATTGTTGTCCATTATGTTCAGCAAAGTATTGATATACCAGCTGCACAGTTTGCTGACCAGTGGCAGTCTCCTACTCCCTAATCCAAATCTGTATGTACTGAGACAAGACCCATGCCTGCATATCCCTAACTGTAAATTGGAATAGATTTTATTCCTTTGAACTATGCCCTTCATCTAGATATACTGTGACTTGTTGCTTGATTGCTCTTTAGACCAAAAGTAGTGTGTTCCTCTATTTTCTTTACTGGTCATTCTAAAATAGTTTATCTAGCTAGAGTGCTACTAGTTTGATTGAGCCATTTTGTTTGTGTTTTTTCATGAGGGAAAGATAACATATGGAATAGGTTATTAAATAGTTTTCAGATTATTAATGGCTATGTAAACACATTCTTGATAAATATCTACACCATGTATCCTCTGTAATAATTTTCTATTACCACCACAAGTTAAAAATAATATTTAAATCTTGATATACAATATATCAGCAAGACTACTGTACTTAGATAATTGAGAATACAAAGGGTTCTTTTTTCCCCCCCCTAGGCTTCTGTCTGATGTGCAGAGATCCACCACAGGGCAGAATTTTTAGATTTGTTTTAGAAGACAGGATAATGAAGGAGATTTCAGTAAGGCATGAGCAGACTTGCTTTGGGAAGTTGTGGACTTACTTTTGTTTGTGTTTAAATAAGGGCTGGTGGCCATTTGTTAGAGATGCTGCGCATTCTTGGGTAGGAGATTGGACTGGCTAATACCCAATCCTTGCACTCTATGAAAATGTATGTAGACTGCTAGATTCACTCTGGCACCTACCTCCATTGGTTGGGGCTGGGATATTTGATATTTCATTCTACTGAGATGCTTTTCCCAAAAACAGAATAGCAATGGAGAAAGTTTTTCTCAGTGCTGTCCCACTTGTGAAATATTTTCTTTTGGAGGCAATTTTGGGAGTACCAAAACATCCACATTTTTTGTCCGATACTTTTCTTTCTCATTTTAAAATGCAAGAAGTGCCTTGCTGGATTACAAGAACAATAATAAAATCCTCTTTATTATAGATTTCTAGAGAAACTCTGCTTCTTCTTAAGAGCTGTGGTGGCACAATGGTTAGAGTGCAGTACTGCGGGCTAGTTCTGCTGACTGCCAACTGCCAGCAGTTCGGCAGTTTGAGTTTTACCAGCTCAAAATTGACTCAGCCTTCCATCCTTCCAAAGTTGGTAAAATGAGGATCCAAATTATTGGGGAAATATGCTGACACTATAAACTGCTTAGAGTGGGCAGTAAAACACTGTGGGGCAGTATGTAAGTCTAAATACTATTGCTATTCTTCTTCTGTAACATGATCTCTATTAGCAGCCATTAAGTTAATTCCAGTTGTATATTTTCCCCTTCTCCCATCAAAGTTTTATAGTAGATTGTATGAAATTGGGAGAGTTAGTAGAATTGAAGGAGCAAAGGTGAATATCTACTAGTGATACCATAGCTTTGTCCTCTGTGATTCTGGCCAATCCCTTTTCTTCAGTTTTCTAAATTGGTGCCTTCCAGGGAGGCTATGGGAAGCTAGACATCCCTGCCAAAGCAGAACAGTGTTCACAGTGGAGATTGGTGGCTGGATGTTGGATTCTGGCCAGCAAAATCTCTCCAGAAAATTGATAAAGTACGAGATTGCCATGGGCAATCTGGGCAGCTGCTCTTCATGAGAAGACTACAGGAACTGAGGTTTTTGCCATTGGTTTATGAGTTGAGCAGCTGGGAATTATGGGATGTCATCTAAGCTCACACTAGTAGCATGGTCTACATGGACAAAAAGCTAAACCAAACCTCATTTCTTAATCACCTTTGGAATTATTTTTTTACTGCTTTTGAAATATCAATATCCTTTGGAATGGTAAGGTTTTGTCGTATTCACTGGTGAGTCTTTAGTCTTTAGAAAAGAAATTTTACATACAACGTTAAGGACTTAAAACAATATTTCTTTTTGAATAAACAGCAAAATGGTATTTAGAGTGTTCACTCTGAACAATTAAAAATGGTCCAGATGAATTTGTAATACAAATTTGAAATTAATTATAAAAATTATAATTTCCACATGGGAAAATGACATTATTTGTGTTGTTTGGAAAAAAGAACATGATACGATGAGACTTTGAAAAGTTGGACATTACAGAGAACTAGAAGAAAATAAATATTAGACATAAATAAGAATGCCTAAATTTAACTTGTTAACAAAGAATGGAGCAAAAATATTTTAATAGTAGATGTCTTGAAGGATAGTTTTTCACAATGTGCTCAGAAATTAATTTTTAAAAAATCTGGTATCATAAAGAGTGTGTTAATGATGTCACAGAAGAGGAACAAGCTATACCAGATAAGACTGAAATTGATTTGAATGTGAATTTAACTATGAGAAATTACAAGAATTGTAAGGAAAATGATAATATGCTGGACATACAAATGAAACTGGTTGATGTTTTAATACTTTAAGGAAATATACAAAATATCAAATCCAAAGAATGATTTGAATAATCTTTTTTACTGGATGTACAAAAGAGATATGTTAAAAGTTTTGAGGGGACAAAAATTTGAAAGGATTAAGAACAAAGATCGTTAAAAGTACATGGAACAAATATATAGTTGGTTTATTTGATCAAAGTTAAAATAGATATGTAGTTATCTCTAGTAATCCTTAATGGACTTTTTCTGGTAAGGAATATATGATGAAGCTTTTGGATCTTGTTTATAGTTAAAAGATGAGACGTGAGAGAAAGACAGCATTTGTTGTATTTTAATGGAGGATGATAAGTTACTAAAATTATACTTATGATGAAGGGGAAAATTACTTCTTTTTTCTTTTCTAAACTTTTAATTTTTCTTTTTATTCTTTTTTGTCATTTGTATTAGTTTTTTTATTTATTCTACTTCTACTCTAATAGAATTATTACTAAAAGAAAAATAACTGATGCCCATTGCCTTTTTTAAACTATCCAAGCACTTGCTTTTCTCTCTCCTGCATCTCTCACCACTTGGCTTCAAAGGTTCAGCTGGAGCTTAAGATTTCTGAGAGAAAAATCTATCATCTCCATGTCATTTATGATTTTAAAATTTCCATGCCTTCCTTCTTTCCCTTTTTTCTATACTAAAATATTTCTAATATTATATCTCTTGTTAATAAACCAGTTACTATGGGTTTGTTTGTTTCTATTTTCATTATTTTGGCCACCCTGTATTCTGATTATTTGCTTTCTTGTCTGTGTGCCACTTCAGTCATACAATTCTGAACATATATTTCATATGCAGTAATATAATTAAAATATGATTAAGAATAAAGGTAGCAGAATAAACCAATCACATAATATCTAGCAGTACTGAGAATATAGGACAGCAGTCATTTACTCTGTCACTATAGAAGGGATCATAAACTCCAATCAGACTCCCAAAGTCTTCTGAAACAGCCAGGTCTCAACAGGCAATCTAATCTCCAGGGAACTGGGAGAAGAGTAACAAAGAAGGCCAGCCCCATGTTCTCACTGGCAGTACTCCCTAAGAATAGACATTCCTTGTAGATCTTATCAGAGGAGTAGGTGGTGACACAAATACTCAGGACCTGAGCCATGTAGGACTTTACAGCTGACAACTATCAGTTTGAATTTCACCTGGAAATCAAATGGTACCCAGTGTGATTCTCAAAATGGTAAAGTTACATGGCCAAAATAAATGGCACCTGTAAACTGTACAAGTGAACAACTGTCCTCAAGCTGCTGCATTTTGGAATAGCTGAGCATTCCCACGTATGGTGCATTCCAATAGTCCAGCTGAGAGGTGACCAAGGCATGAGAGGATCATGACAAAGACTTCCTGATCCAGGAATGTTTGAAACTGGTGCATAAGATGGAGTTCTGCTGTGCATAATTTATTAACCCAGCCGCTATTGGGGGAGTTTAGGCAAAGTGTAGCTAGACTGATATGATATCAGCTTAACAGCATCCATCCATATTTAAACTGCAGTTGCATTTTCTTTCAAAGTGAAGTGGATTACATTATGCTATATTAAATTCAATTATGCTGAATTTTAATTTTAACCACAATCTACTCTATTACCCTGAGTTTCTCTCAGAGCACTTTCTAATCAGATGATAAGCTACTACCAGTTAGTGCTGCTGGGAGACAATCTGCATTCCTACCTGTTCTCCAAACTCCCCCAGAAATCTTCAGGGATTTCACGAATATGCTTATATTCGTTTTGATTGATGTTTTTCTAAGTATATAGTTAAGGGTCTGCTGAGTTATTGACTCAACATTTCGAAGAGATATTTGAAAGGGTGTGACTAAGTGTATTTTAATTGCAAACACATAGAAATTAAATGCAATTAAAGCGTATTTTAATCTAAATAATGCAATTGCAATTAAACTGCAGTTTAAATAGTGATATGCTCCTTGTGTAAATATTAGCAGAGGTAAACTATTGTCTGTAATAGATGGTATACACTATGTAGAAGATACTAAAGAAACTGTGGCATTTGATTTATTTCTCAAAAAAGTTTTTCCTATTTCCTTTCTGAAATGCATCCATATCTTTAATTCCTAGTGCAAAGCAAACATCATTAGATGATGTTATTGGTTTTTACATGATGGTACTGTAAATGGTTCACACATCTTCTGTAAAAAGCTTTTCAAAAATTGTTTAAACAGGGAAATTTTGTAAGTGATACCAAACCATTTACAAGACTTAATTTTACAGATCTACAGAGGTAGTCCACCCAATTCTGAGGCCTACAATGGATTACCCATTTTAGGTGACTGAAAGTCAATTTTGGTATAGGCAAAAACTATAGTGGCAGAACAGGGTGAAAAATCGATATAACTCTGTTTTTGCAGTTTTGTGGAATGAGATATTCCTGCTATTGTCCTACATTTCCATATGTTTTCCACCTCAAAATGATGGGATATTGTGCTGCTGAATTTTGGCATCAAAGATCGCCCAAACAGTAGCATGTAGACCACACTTAGAAAACTGCATCCAGTTCTGGTCACCACAATGTAAAAAAGATATTGAGACTCTGGAAAGAGTGCAGAAAAGAGCAGCAAGGATGATAAAGGGGCTAAAGGCTAAACATATGAAGAATGGTTGATGATGATTTTTAAAAAGTGTCTAGGACAGCTCACTACAGCCAGCACACCACGGCATCTAAATTATTATAACTCTTGTATTGTTTCTCAATTGACTTTTATTATTATTGGCCTTTGTTCAGTTGAAATTAATTTAACTTTTGTATTTGTTGAATTGTCCTGTGGTGAGTTATCCCATTTTGGGATAAGATTCCTGGACATTCTTTGAATGGCAAGGGTGACACACAAGCAAGAACTGGAATGCATAAAACCAAATATATCACTGGAAGGCAAAATCACAAAATTCCACCTTAGTTATTTCTGCCTTCAATGCAATCAAACTCATAAGAAAATGCAGTTATGCTCAGAATGGTCAGTGTAAAAGGAAATGAGTCACCCAAAACCACAGTGGCTGGTATACCAAAGCTGACACTAGCCAGAACATAAAACAACTGAAAGAAGCCATAGAAGATCAGAAAATATAGAGAGAGCTGGTCCATAGAATTGCCAAGAATCTATTATGATTGAACAGATAACATCATTACATGCCATCATCTCAGCTGCTGTCCAACCATTAGATAAATATCATCTTATGTAAAAATGGAATCATTCGTCACAGTAAAGCATTGAATTTTTTTTTATCATTGTTTACAAAAACGTATCTGATCTAAGTTGCAGAAAATTCAGACAAGTACTAGATGATAGGGGAAACGGATTTCTCTTTGTTGTCATTTAATGGTTTCATCTGATCTGATGCTCTTAGGTCTCACAATTCATGTAGCTGTGATTTTTAATGTTATGGCATTTTTTCTAGTTTAATTTAAAGGTATTTATCAACTGCTTTGTTTTCAAACAGCAGATCAAAGTTCTTGATAGGCAGTTCTGAATCATGAAAGAAACATCCATGTTAGTAAATATAAATATAAATCTACAAAAGATAGTTCAACAAAGATTATGATAGAATGAACTTATGTTTCACTTTTCACATATTTTTTCCACAACTTCAAAAAAGGTTGCTGATAGCTTTGTATCTGAGGGATGATATAATATTATACATGATGTGGAATAACCACAAACTCATTTTTTTTCAAAAATATAAACACAAGCATAGGGTACCCCAAACTGAATACAGCAGTTTATCCTTCTTTTCCCCTTGCTAAAGTATTGATTGAATTTAGAATAGAATAGAGCAGGAAGGGAGCATGGAGGTCTTCTAGTCCAGCCCCTTGCTTAAGCAGGAGAACCTATACCATCTCAGGCAAGTGACTGTCCAGTCTCTTCTTAAAAACCTCCAGTGACGGAGCACCCACGATTTCTGGAGGCAAGCTGTTCCACTGGTTAATTGTCCTCGCTGTCAGGAAGTTTCTCATTAATTCCAGGTTGCTTCTCTCTTTGATCAGTTTCCAACCATTGTTTCTTGTCCTGCCCTCTGGTGCTTTGGAGAATAATTTGACCCCCCCTTCTTTGTGGTAGCCCCTCAAATGCTGGAATATTGCTATCATATCACCCATTTCTTCTTTTCTTTAGACTAGCCAAACCCAGGTCCTGCAGCCGTTCTTCATATGTTTTAGTCTCCAGGCGTTTGATCACTTTAGTTGCTCTTCTCTGAATTTAGTCTCTCTCCCTCTCCCTCTCCCCCCCTCTCTCTTTAGTGATGAAAACAACTGAAGATAATTGAAATTTGAATTAGCATTATGTTCTTCTGGTCCATTTCACTAGAGCATTTGAGGTCCAATTCATTAGTCCATTTCCTCTCTGGTCCATTTCATTGAGAGCATAAGACCATTTCAATAAAGTTTTAGTCTAGGACTTAACATATGCAGAGGTTCTGAGATGAAAAGAAAATATATTTTGGTGAAATAGATAAAAATGCATTTCATCTGTCTTATGGTATACCAACTTCCTAAAACATGAAGGAAAAAGAAAAAAAATCTAGGCCTTTAAGAGCTTGCCCTTCCATTCACATTTTCAACACCTGGCTAAGGGAGGCTTTGGTGTTACAAAGGCTGATGACAGATCCTTACAGAAGCATTCTGTGTGGTGCTGCCTGCCTGTCTGTTCGCACACTGCTATTTTGTAAAAGTAGAATTGCTTTACAGCTTACTTGTTTTCAGAACCAGAAACACATCCTTTTGAACTTAAACCCATGAACTGCAACCTCGTATTAGTCAACTCCCTGTGAGTGTGACAAGGAGTTTGGCCGGAAAATGATGTTTTCCACAGGTAAATCAAGCCTTGTGGTTCTTTTTTTTTTAATTTTTGAAGATATTTTACTGCTGAGTTTTCACATGGCAAACTCTCTTACACAGCAATTGGTTGTTTAATTATTTATTTATTTTTTAAATAAAAAATTCTTTTATTAAAACAATCAACATTGAACATAAAAACATATTATGCAGCAATCATCATGGCACCTGATGTACAATACTAAGTATTAGTCTTTGAAAACATCTGAATTAGTAAGCCTTTTTCCACTCCTCGCGTCTAGCCTCAACTATACTCCTGTTACACTTTGTTTGATTGGTGTTTCTCTTATCTGGTTCAATATTAATGTAATCAACATTAAACATAAGATCCTATTGCTAAACAATCATCCTAGAACATAGCATACAACATTAGGTATTAATCTTTGTAAACATCTGTTTTAGTAAACGTTCTTCCCTCCTCCCTTCCATCTTTAAGTATACTCCGAATACATTTTGTTTGGTTGGTGTTTCTCTTATATATGGTCTATCTACTGTATCTAGTCTATTGCATATTGTTCGTTTGCGCTTCTGAATTGACTTCATCCCATTACTAGTGCAATCTTTTATAGTCCCTAACCAGAGATCCTGAGGTAAATGTATATGTTCTATAACTAATGCCTCTTAACATAACCTTATGACTAATGTTGTTTGCTTTAATATTGTTAAAGCGGACTGAAGCCTTGTGGTTCTTTATGAAGCAGTGTTTTTGCCTCTTTGGCTTTGAAAACTAGAGGGGAATGACATGAAGTTCTGGATTTCAACAATTAAAGAGTGTAATTAAGATAAATGAGTCTGATATCATGGACATTAGCAAGTAAGATTTGTTGACACCTCTCCTCCCTTCTCTATTTTCATTTTCAAGAAAGATCTTGTTTCTAGCTCTTCTAGAACCCGTTACAAACTATATTAGTCATTAATTCACATACTTTTATAAGAAAGGCCTGTAGCTGTCTTTCAGTAAAGAACTATGCTTGTTTTGAGTCCCTAAATATTTTAAAGAAATATCCATTATTTAATATGTAGTTAAATAATTTGAATTATGTCAGCTTACAAGATAATCTAATATCATTATGTCATTGGGGGAATGGGGGAAGAATTTATAATATGTCATCCTGCATCTTGCATTGCATATATCACAGGTGTCAAACTCACCACGTCACATGACATGTTGTGACGTATCACGACTTTTTTCACATTGGCCGAGCTGGGGTGGACGTGGCCTTCACATGATGCAACCAGCCCACGGCACGGCAGCTTGCCACCCCTGGTATATATAATGTAGTTGGGGAGAGGGGGGAAGAGAATGTTCACAACAGACTATCCACATCTCTCATTTCATTCTATCCCAGTGCCTTCTTTATGGCTTTCCATAATAGGCAGGATTTCTCTGATCACTGGGAAAGGAGGCTCTAGTCTCATAGAGATCTATTTTATTTTTGAAGGAATGCAGTAGAAGGGGACTGAAGTAGCAAAGCAATTGATTGAAGTGATTGTAGTGTTCTCAGGAGGTTTCTAGAGCAGGCCTTAGTACCTATAGTTTTCTAGGTCTGTGCAGAGTTTTGAAGGTGTACTTCACTTTGACAAATATTCCATATTCCTGCTTTTCTTCTTTGAACAAATATGGTTCTCTCCTTGTACATTTGCTTTTCTGAAAATAAACAAATGGTGAAACAACCTTGTTGGTTACAGCATCACCTCTATGGCCAAAAGTATTGATCCACCTTAAAGGGACTTTAAGGACCTAAGAAGCTTTAAGTAATTTAGATCTATGAAAGATAATCTTAAAACTCTCAGCTATGTTCCTTTACTGTTGTGCATAATTGCAATATTAAAATATTATGTTGGGCTGACAGTACAAAATATGTAGGTTTCTAATACATGCATGTGAAAAATAAGATTCGCAAATGAGTGGAAAATGTATCTCTTCAGCCAGGTCTCAAAAATTAACAATTGTACTGTTTATATCCTGAGTGTTTGGCCTTTGTAACTTGGGCACATGCTTTGGTTCTATTATCCCAAATGTTACCTTGAGTATTCCATTTGAACTGAAATGCAGATGAAAAATAAATGAATAGATAAAAAGTATTTAATTAAGATAATGTATGGAGCATAGTCTTAGATATCACTGGAAACTAGTAGGTTGATTGGTGTTCCATTAATTTATTTATTGAAGCTAATGATACAGGTCATATATATTCAGTTATAACTCCTTAAAATAAGACATTCCACAAGGTATATTAGTGCATTCTTCAAGACAATTGTACACATGCATCATTATTGGGGTACATGGTTAAAACATTATGAAATATACCATAATGTTAATTATGCTTAGGATAATAGATAATTAGTAAGATAATTAGATAAGTATAAACATCTTCTCTTTTTCTTCAAAAATAATCTAATTCCTGAACATGAGGAAGGAAGCTAATGAGTAAGTGCTGAGAGACAGCAGGAAGAGGAAGAGTACCCTGAGAAGTTTTGCTATTCTAGAACAATAACTGTGTTAGTAGGGACACTTGAAATTAAAGTCCAACAAAATTTGGAAGTTTCAGGTGACAATAAGAAACAAACTTTCAAATAGAAAGTTGACCAAGTCCCATAACTCTATACTTAGAATGATCTCTTTTCCCCTTGCATTTTTACTTTAATCTTAGATTAAAGTACAGTGAAGTGTACAAAGCAAATATAAATCAAGTAGTACAGAAATATCTGCCTTCTATTTTTTTAGCTTTACATCTTAGTTCATTAAATTTCAAAAGAGCCATTCATTTAACCACTCAACCATTTATTGATGGTAAATAAGTGGTTTCTGCTTAAATCAATTCCTGGAGGGTAAATATTTTAGTTTCTTAATAGTCTTAGATTACCAATTTGGAGCTTATTTTTTGTGAACAAAATTTTAGTTAATCATTCGAAAAACTCATCGGGTGATCTTATACCAAATAATTGACTCTCAGCCTAAACCACAGCAGCAGAGCATTAGGGAGAAAATAAAATGGGTCAGAAGAGGTCCATGTGGACTTCCTGGAACTTCTCAGAGGAAAAGGAGTGTTGTATAAATAATGAATAATGGGGGAATCTTGAAAACCAAAGACCTTGAATTTCCATATGAATAAGCAATGCTCCCCTGAAGAAAGACTAGTTCACAGTGTTTCAAAATTGGGACCATGCCAAATCAGTTTCAGAGGAAAGAAACCATCATCCATGGAGATATTGAAGAGTTGAATGGAAAGAAGAAAACTCACAGAGGCATTTAAGTTTCAGACACCATCTATAATTTAGTGCACCCATGATGTTTTTGCTGTATTAACAAACAAGCTTGTCAGGATTGCAAATATTAGACTGGATGTTCATTAAAATCAGTCTCTGGGAATTGTTTCATTCACGCTCTTCCTCCTGTACAATATAATGAATTTTTTTACTTTGAAAGTGAGCTGTTGTGGCCTAAAGTAACAAATCAGTTTTGGAATGCATGCTGTCTGTTGTAAATGATTTGGTGGTAATAAATTTTCTGTTACAAAGCAATAGGCAGAGTTTTCATAATGTTGAAAAGTTTGGACTTGTCTTGAAGTGAACAGTGTCACTAAAGCAATGCTCTGGTTCCAACTATTTGTTATTATAAAAGGTGAACTTTTTTTGTCCTTAAGGTAGAATCCTCATCAAATTTCATTCTTTGCAGTAACATGTTTTATTTCATTTGTAGAACAAATTTTTAAAAATCCAGGTTTGTTGAGTTTTTGCTGTAGTCTTTAATGTAAACCACCTCTGGCTAGTTTGTAAAGTAGATTTCTTATTAATGAATAAATCAATGTGTGGTTAATGCTAGCATATGGGGTTTTTTAATTCCTTTGTTATTTAGCTATCTTGTTATAATCATTATGCAACCAAAATGAAAATTCTTCAAATATATAATTGTGGATTGATAGTTTTTACTATTATTGAAATTATTTGAACCTTATTTTAAAATTATTTTTTCCAAAATGGTTTATAAAAGAATTTCATAAATAGTTAACAACAAAACAAAGATTAATAATAAAATAAACACAAACATAAATGTATGACTGTTACTGCTTTGCCCTTAAAACAGGGATTATTATTCTATTTCTGGAATCTCCTGACTTACAACTTTTGCTATTGCTGAAGCACCCAATCTTCTCTTCTCTTCTCTTCTCTTCTCTTCTCTTCTCTTCTCTTCTCTTCTCTTCTCTTCTCTTCTCTTCTCTTCTCTTCTCTTCTCTTCTCTTCTCTTCTCTTCTCTTCTCTTCTCTTCTCTTCCCTTCCCTTCCCTTCTCTCACTTCTCTTTTCTTCATCACTGTTTAAGTTATGCAATCATGCACATTAAGCATAAGAACATAATAAATATGTAAATAGCTAGTTTATGGAAGAGTAAAAGCTATTAGTTACCTGGAATGAAAATTCTTCAATAATATTCAAGCACCTGAACCAGTTGCATTCCTTTATTGACTTTTTTTCCTCAGCAAGCCCTAAGACTTCAGGGTAAGAAAGCCTATAGGAAGAATTTGATATGTCTTAATTATAAACAAGTCAGAAATTATCTTTAAATTTATTTGCCTATAGAACAATCAGACTCCTGTGACTATTCCTGATAAACACATAGAGACAGAAGTTCCCTGAGAATGGGCTCCAGCATGAGTCCAAAAGTTGGGAGGCTAAATCTCTGGTCCAGTTGCCAACTCAGACTGGATCTTGCAACATTATTCTAAGTCATGTATATTTGCCTTCATTCATAACAGATGCAGGCAGCTATTGCTTCAAACAGTTCAGTTTTGGGAATCCTTTACAGCACGCAAGGTGTCCGCTTATGAACAACTATGTTTCTTACACCAATGCCGTTGGGAAGGGGTCTTTACATGCAGCCTACGATACCAACCACTAGTCAGCTCAGAAATGGATAGATGCACGACAAAAGCATTCAGCAAATTATGTCAGAGGTCTTAATCAATGATTGCCATTTACAACTGGGCAAGAATAAAGCAGCTATTAAAATACACAAGGGGCATTGTCTATCACAACTTGAAGAAGAACTAGTCACTCACCTAGAGAATATCATTAGGACCCTTGTGAAATAAAGACAGATGAGAAAAAGGAAATTGTTGGAGGATAAAGTTCAAAAGCTAAAGCCATGCTCACAAACCTGTGTGAATTTGGTCCATAATTTATTGAATAAACAAGTAAGCCACCAGGAATTACAAATAATTAAACATGATGAGGAGTTTAACACATGAGATGCCATACCAAGAGAATTCATAGCAGCGTTAGAATCTATATTGAACAGAAAGAAATAGAAGAGCCAGAAAAACAGTATTGGAAATGCTGGTTACCCATAAATCAACAATATGTTCAACCCCTTTCCATGAAAGTCCTGAAACAAGATCAGGTCGTTACTATTTTACCAGCAAATAAAGGGCACTCAACAGTGGTGATGAACTGCACAGATTATGAAATGAAGGCATTTGCCCTGCTCAATGATTCCTCAGCATAGAGACTAGTAAAACCATCAGGGATGAAAACAATGGTTATATAATTGAATGCTTATCTCAGTCAACTTAAACAAAACAACTATATAATAGAAAAGGAATGGTAGAAAACATGATAGGAACAGATGCTGTCCCAGCGGGATTTTACGGACTCCCCAAGATACACAGAGTAGGGATTCCCCTCAGACCTATTGGGCACATAGAGAGAAAAATTCCCTGAGGATGGGCTCCAGCACAAATCTGAAAGCTTGGAAGATTAAATCTCTGGTCCTGGTGACCAGCTCAGATTGGATCTTGGGACACATACATTTGCCTTCATTTGTAACAGTTATTCAGATCGTAATGAACAAATTCCAACCTGAATATAGATTTCAAATATTTTATATCAAATTATATGCTTTTTCCTAAGAGGAAAGTATATAAATATAAACAATTACACTTCATTTATCTAAATAATTTAATGTTGGGCATTGTTAAAGTTAACAATATTTGAAAATGTCTTTTCTGTTTGAATTGAATCATACCTATGAGTTCTTTCTGAAATAGCTGTTTTTCCTGTCTCCCTGTATCCATAATTTCCATTGCTTATTGGCATGAAAACAAGTTCGCACCAAATACCTCCCATTCCATTCTTTTCTGCACATACACACTATAACACTTGATGCTTGACTTTTTAACTTAACTTCCCAATATGCTTTAAAATCACTTGTTATCAAATGGTCTTAAATCAAGCTGGTATGCAAAGCCTATCCCACATGATATAGAAGAGGTTCTATAATATGACAACGAGATGCAAAAGACATTTTTACTATTGCAACATTTCAAGATAGCACATGTTACACTTTGGCAGGATAATTTTAGTGGGTGTAATATATAGCCATCTGAATGATTAATGAAAGTTTATAAACTGTACTGAAGTAAGCATGAAGGCCACAAAATTGCCTAATACAATTCTTAATAACTGCCAAAAATGTATCTAGGACATTATCAATATTTTTGGACATATAAGAGCTCTTCATGGAAATGGTGGCCCAGGTTAAAAACTAGATTATATAATCTCAGTTACCTCAGAGCTACATGCTGTTGTGATTCTGCTCTTCAATAAACTACAATCTTTTTTCTAAAGCAATCTCCATTTTGTTTATTCCCAGCTTGGACTGTACCCTGATGAAGATTTTTCTTTCAACAATAGTAAGAACTAATAACAAACAAAAATAGAACAAAAAATACATAGAAAGAGATAAATAAAAGAAATACCTAAAAGTGCAAAATGATGTTAAGATAAGGAGTTTCTGAACTTCTTCAGAGCGATTAAAAGCATTATTATATTTTAACTTTTCTCTCTAAATTTACATCATGAATCTCTTCTTTCTATAATCTATCCTGACTAATCGTCAAAGCCATACTCTTAATTTCTTTCTTTTTGTGCAAAAAGTTCATAATGGATTTATGAATGTAGATATTGTATTTTCACTAACCAAACAAATCAATTTAACCATTTCAGCAAGTTTTGTCATCGTCCAACCATTCCTTCATTTTAGTATTGTTAAATCCTTCCATCTTTGTGCATACAATAGTCTTGCTGTATTTTTCACATAATGTGATATGGAAAGAAATATAAAAAGGATGGGTGCATATTAAGATGGGTGCAACGATTATTACTGGTGGAGAGAATTTCTGTGATAAAGATGAATGTTTTGCCAGTTATATCTAAGTATTATGGCAAGGGAAAAAGCCACAAATTAAAGATAACCTGATCTGAAATTTCAATTATTATTCCCTCCAAAGTTCATATCTCCCAAAGCTATAAACAGAAAGTCCAGTTCAAATTGTCACAGGCCTTTTCTGTATCTAAGAAAATAAATGAAGTTGTTTTTCATTACGTTGCTCCAAATATTCCAAAATGTCTAACACATTTCTAATATTAACCCTTAATGGTCTTTTAGGAAAAAAAATCCACATTGCTTTCCATGAATAAATTCTTGCAAAATAATTTCAATCTCTCAGTCAAAATTACTGTAAACAATTTATAGTTATTTTTCAATAATTGTATTAGCCAACAGTTTTTTTTTTGTTAAAGTCAAATATTGGCCTTCTTTAGGTATTAATGTTAATTCATGCTATGTTAGTCTCTTTCCAGCTATCCAGTATCTTTCTCTTCTGTAAAGTAGAATTTATTATATTTTGTAAAGATTGTAAAGTTCACCCTTAAAACTTTTGTAATGAGAAGCATCTGATCCCGGCTCCTTTTCTGTTTTGGTCTTTTTTTTATAGCTTCACAAGCTTGCCTTATTTTTATAGGCCTTCATAATTTATCTTTGTTTCTCTATAATCTTAATATGAGATCCAGTTTGGTGTAATGGTTAAGGCATTGGGCTAAAAACCAGGAGACCAGAGATTTTAGTCTCACCTTTGTCACAAAGTCTGCTGGGTGACCTTTGGCCAATTTCTCTCTCTCTCTCTGCCCTAGGAAAGAGGCAATGGCAGACCACATCTGAAAAGCCTTGTCCTGGCAGGCTTCAAGAATTGGTCACAATTGAATGGTGAAAATAATAATAATAATATTGTTTTCTCGTCTTTTTCTTTTCTTTTCATAATTTGTATGCCAACCATTTGCAATTTTGCCAAACTGATCTGCAAACTTTTTTTTAATTTTATTTTCCTTTCTGTTGCTGTTAGCACTGACTGTAGAAGCTTAATTTTTTGAGCAATATTTATAGCTCAGGAAATTTCTTATTTGTGTATCAGTTTTGTTACTGAATGAGGAAACTAATGAGTTCCCTAATATCTTCCTTCTAATCCAGACATGTCAAACACAAGGCCCGGGGCTGGATGTGGCCCGCGAAGTGGTTTCATGTGGCCCGCAAAGCCATCCTGGAAACAATGAGGGAAGGGGCCCCACTGCCTTGGCCCTGGCCCTGGCCCAGGCCAGCTGGGAGCCATTGTACAATTTTGTGGTGGCCATCTATGCTGAAACACATTCAGTCTTAGCTCCACAAGGCCATCTGGAAACAGCAAGGAACCAGCCCCTGCAGTGTCAGCCCCACCCCCTGGGTGCATGCTGGGGAGGTGTCACCCTTTGTGAGGAATGAAGAAATACACCATGGCCTGGAAGTGGCCAGCAAATGGCCCTCGCCTACTTCACATATCCGGCTTGATGGACTCTGGGGGAGGGATTTCTGCAGGCAGCAGGGCTCTTTCCTCACAGCACCAAGAGGCTGAGCCAGGTGGCACAAATCCAAAAAGAAATGCGAGGCCGCCCAGCACCCAGCCTGCCTGGTTTCAGCAGGCAGTGGGCGCTTTCCTCACAGCGCCTAGAGCTGAGCCGGGTGACGTGAATCTGATGAGAAGTACAATGCTGCCTAGCCCCCAGCCATCCCAGTTTCACCAGGCAGCAAGGTGCAAAGCTGGTGAACTTCGCACTGCGCGGCTCAGTCTCTCAGCGCTGTGAGGAGAGCGCCTTGCTACTTGCTGAAACTGGGCAGGCTGGGGGCTGGGTGGCATCACACTTCTTTTTGGATTTGCGCTGCCCGGTTCAGCTTCTTGGCGCTATGAGGAAAGCGCCCCATTGCCTGCCAAAACTGGGCAGGCTGGGGGCTGGGCGACATTGCGCAGGTAACATTGACTCTCACGTTGCTCATGGCATCCTCTCCCCCAGAGCCCACCAAGCCAGATATGTGAAGTAGGTGAGGGCCATGTGCTGGCCACTTCCAGGTGATGGTGCATTTCTTCATTCCTCACAAAGGGTGACACCTCCCCAGCTGCATTTCTTGTCTGTTTTTCTCCCTCCCTCATCTCAAATATTTTCCCACCATTCTGTACTTAGGAAGAAAGAAAGGAAAGAAGGAAAGAAGAAGAGGGAAGGTCTGAGGGAAGTCCTGCCTTAGTCCTGCCCTGCTGCCCTTTCACCATCCCCTTGACCCCTCCTCCTGGCCTATCCTGAGGGTCTCCCATCCTATTGCTAAGGAAGCTTTGGATACAAAGTCGGGTCTCCTCCTATGGAGAGGGAATGGGCCTCCCTCTGACTTTGCCCTCATACCCATCATGAGCAACCTGGGTAAGGAGAGCAAGCACAGCAGCAGCAGCCTTGAGGAGGAGGTAAGTGCAGCTGGGTGCCCCCTTGGAGAAGTGGGGCTGGGCTTGGTGCCGCGAGTACTCAAGGGCCAGGCTGGGCATTTGACCCCTGTACCACCATCTAGCACCTCCCCACATGGCCTGAGAGGAACAGTGAGCTCTTGCCTTGGCACTTGCCCTGGTCCCACCCCCTTCTGCCAGAGATCCTCAGATCTGTCCCACTCCTGCCCAGGCCCCCACAGGCACCCTTGAGGTGAATGATGTAGAGCTGGCCACGCCTATCCAATAGACCACACCCACTCCATCCACGCCCACACAGTAGGCTGCACCCACTCTGGCCACCCCCCACCCACCCCCGAGGGCAACCACACTGCTAATGAGGCCCTCAATGAAATTGAGTTTGACACCTTTGCTCCAATCTTTTTCTCCAAGATTTAATTGGCAACTCTTGGAGATTCTCAGCTGCCATTGCTTAAGGTGATAGCTTTACATTCCTAATCAACCCACATCAAGGCCAACAGGGTGAGACAGACAGATGATATATAGCTATACAAACATGCTCATTTCTACATAATATTCACCTGACAGCCAAAATATTATTCTAATTATAATTGTAGATGATAATTGCCAATTAAGATTATCACATTAATGAAAGTACATTGCAGTACATTAGAAAGTAATAGCCCTATGGAATGTTGAAGTATTAGTTACTTAAATTAGTTACATATCTAGGTATTCTAAAAAAAATAAGTTGAACTATTTTTTCTGTAACAAATTTAGGGTGATTAATACTGCCAGAGAATAAATCTAGACTTTGTTGCTTCTTTCTTTTGGCTGTTTTCAGAAAGCAGTTTGCCTACCTATTTAATAAGCATTTGTTCTTCATGCTGATTTTATTTATTTATTTATTTATTTATTTATTTATTTATTCATTCATTCAATTTCTAAGGCCACCGATCTCAGCCAAGTGATTCTAAGCAGCTTACAATTCTTAAACTATAAAACAGTTAAGACAATTAAAAATGAGAAAAATATACAGCAGCCAAGAGAGTTAACCAACTACCAGTAAAGCTAAGGAACAGGGCCTTAACCCATTCAGAACCCAGGTACTCAGCCATTTTTTAAAGCCTTACAAAGGGCCAACTGGTTTGGGTCTGACTGGTCAGTAGGGTTATGTCAGCCCCAAAATTCCCTTGTTCTGTTGTAATATGGTTTGATCTCATGGATTGTAGTTTGTAGCCCTTCTCATTAGTTGTAATATCACTACATGATCCTTTTGAGCTAATGTGCCAAGAAAAAAGGAAAGGCATTCTCTCTAGGGTAGGAGAAATGTGATGGCAGAACAGGAAGAAAAAAATAAAGGTCCCATAGCATCAGTTTCTTTGCCCAAAGAATTGTTCAAGCCTCTAAATCTGAAAAATGTATTGCCATCCTAAATAAACCACAGCTCTATTGTAATTTAAAATGCACATTTTTATGGAGCATCAAGTCAATGTGACCACATAGATATAAATTATTTAGGAGAGTTTGTCCCCAACCTGGCCTTTCATGTCTTCCAATGGTACACCTATTGCCATTGCCATAGAACTTCCAATTCCATTCCAATTTAGTCCATCCAACTTACTGATGGTCATCTTCTTCTCCACCTTTCCAGCATTAAAGATATTTTTCAAAGCATTAGGTACTTGCATAATGTGTTTCAATAAATCACACATATACATGCAAATAACAGGGCATATGACTGAATTTATGAAAATGACATCTTCAAATATCTTTTTACACCATTGGTTCTTAACTTTTCATATCTTAAGTCCCACCAGGCAATTAAAAGAAACTGAATTCCAGCATGATCAAAACAAAAGACCTTTTCCCCCAAGAAGAGTATTTAAATTTATTATTACTATGTTAATATATTGATATTTAATATATTAATTGGCTAATTAAAGTTTCAGTGACTTAAATTAATTAATGTTTCATTGACTTAGATTTCTTCTTAATTTCACTTGTGATACAGATACTAATAAGAAAAAAAAATCATTGTCCTACATTACATGCTTCTACAGCATCCAGTGCAAAGGATGCTATGACTGGTATGCCTACATTTATGGAGATTTCATACAATTCCACTAAAGTGAAGGGTAATTAAATATGGCTATTTGCATGGATATGGGTAGTAAGGTCATATAAAAGTAATGGGTTTGTAGCTAGATGTATGGTTTGAAGTATCATCCGTGCACAGAATTCTAGAAAGCCAGAAATACAGTTCAAGGTTGTCCTGATAGTTCCAGTGAAATGCCTAAGAGAACTTTCACTAACTTATATTGGTTCACCAACTGCAAATCTAATTTAATTATATTACTGCAATATTTTCTGTTTGGAACTGTCTTTAAAGGTGCTTTCACAACCTTCAGCCAGTAAAATATGCTGCTGACAGGTTTGCCATTTAGAGCATATTTGCACTTTTAGAAATTGCTTATAAGTATGGATTACCAACCGTTATGGGAGGACAGAAATGGTTGGGATCATCTTCTATTCATCCCAAGCCCACCACAAATATGATCCCACTCAATATACTGAAAGCAGCATTATACTGGCTCAAGCATTGTTGCCCAGTTGGCCTGTTGCACTTTACTTTATGCTAGATATAATCCTGCATTTTGATAGGTTCCAGTGCTCAGTAGGAGAAAGCACTCTCACATGGGTCAACAGTTGCCTTCATGTTGTTCTCCAACCTCTTTTTTTTTTGTTATAGTTGCTAATAGTCTTGAGTACTGCAATGGTTATAATATGTGCCTGATATGGGAAGGATCACTGGTTTGAAACCTAAGAGAAACAAAGAAACAGAAAAGTATTATTTTTCTTTCCCTGAGCTGGTCACTTTTACCCTGGACATCTTTTCAACAAGTTCATTGGTGCACTATTGAAATGCAGCAACTTCCCCCCCCCCAGTGCAGATAGCCAAATCAATAAGTCTTTTGCAGTATTTGTTCATTTGGGATACTTGAAAGCTGGGATTAAATCATTCCACCTTAATTGCCAAGAAAATCAATGAAAAGATGCACCAGTGAACTTAAGACTTGGAAAGAAAGGAATCCCCTATAACAGTGATAGCGAACCTTTTAGAGACCGAGTGCCCAAAAACTGACCCCGCCCCTGCTTCAACACCTGCCCCACCAATGCTCTGCCCCCACCCTGTCCCCCACCCCACCTGCCCTCAGGGCCACTCACCGCCTCCAAGGCCCACCGCAGATTGCCCAGGCAGCCCAGCAGTGTCAGGGTGGTCACGCCCTCTGCCCGTGCCCCACAGCATCAACTGTGAGGGATGGGGTATGAGGGCAGAGTCTTGTCTATGCTGCCTGGCTGCCATGTCCTTGGCTGTGCTGCTCCGCATGGGCCATGCTCAGGGGTGACTCTCCTCCAGGGAGGCTGCTGGTGAGGAGCGGGTCATGGGCTGAGGTGAGGCTGGGGCAACGGCATGCATGCCCAGAGAGGGCTCCGAGTGCTGCCTCTGGCACACGTGTCATAGTTTCGTCACCACTGCTCTATAACCTTAGAGAGGTGGGATAAAATATGAATGGATTTATAACTGCTATAAAGAACTTCAGAAGTCACTAGTTTACATCATTTTCTTTTCTTTTCTTTTCTTTTTTTATTTCTTTCTTACTTACATTTAATATAATTGTGGGGTCTGGCCAGGAGAAAGCTGAATTTTAAATCTCTTATTTCATTTTCAGCATTTAAGTTTTAATATATTGCCAGCTAAGCAATGGAAAGGCTGTACCTTTGTTGGGCTGTGCTTAGGGCAGTAAGCTGTATATTTGATTACTTGCAAGTTGCTGCTCCTACTATATCTATTGTTCTTCACATTACTCCTGTCCTGTCAGGGGCTCCACAGTTTCTCATGTCTGCATCTCGAGTGTTGTGTCAAGTTTGATGCACAATGATGCAGCATTGAAATCTTGGCCAACTTGCCAAAATGTATAACGGATACTCACCTATGTGCTGGAAGTGCAAAAAGGAAAAGGCACATTTTTTCATGTATGGTGGACATGTAGAGAAGCACAGGTGTATTGGCTTATAGTCTGGAAATGGGCAATAGAAATGACTAGGCAAAACATTCAATAAAAACATGAGACATTACTATTAGGAATACTAAGGGAAAATGTAAATAAAGGTGACACATATCTAATCATACATGTGGTAACGGCGGCAAGGATACTATTTGCTCAAAAGTGGAAAGCAATGGAAGTTCCGAGTGGGGAAGCACTAATAAAGAAAATTATGTATTGCGCAGAACTAGACAAGACAACCAAAAGATTAAAAAATCAGGAAGAAACAGAATTTTATCGAACCTGGAATAAATTTTATAGATGGAGGGAAAAAATTGGGGGTCAACAGCAAAGATCTAAGTTAAGGCAGAGACTAGGAATGTACAGTTGTATATAGATATATCATATGTAATTAATGTACAATATGGACTGACAAGACAGAGAAGTATGTCAAAGACGATTTATCAAAGACAATTTATCATGTTTTTAATCTTTTTTTCCCTTTGTACGCAATAAAAAATTAAAAAAAAGAAAAGAAATCTTGGCCAACTTGTCAGAGCATCTGATGCCTACCTCCTCCGGCAGCGGCAAAATTTCCCTCTATAATCATTATGATGTAATAATGGTTCGATTTGTGCTGAAATTTGTCTGTGAAATGTGAACTCGTATGACTGCTAGTAGGAGCAAAATGCAATAGTTAATGCATTTCAGATTTCAATGAGAGTTAAATTTAAATAGTGGATGAAAAAAATGGGTTATTTGAATTACATTGGTAGCTTGTATGCACTCCTATCTTCCCTTAAGTTAGCAGCATTAAACTAACCTCTGTAAGAAAAAAAACAAATTATAAGCATTACATAAAATGAAAATGAAATGCCATAGAGTTAAAAAGAAGTATAGATCCATTACAGTTGGGCACTAAAGTGGCTTATTCATGAATTAAAACCTTTAATGTGCTCTAAATCAAAGAAAATAGGCCAATCCTGAATATTTCCTGCCATTACCTTCAGTACCCCCATCTCTCCCTCACAATTTGAGGTTTCTTGCCTTTTGCTGGGTGGTTTCTCTTCTTTTTTTCACAAACACCATTCTTTAGAAAACCTTCAGACAAATTTACATTGTTTTACAGAGGTGGGATAATTGAACAAATTCCCATAAACTATAGCCTGCTAACAACTAATAGCTGTGATCTCAAACAAATCCAGTCATGATGAAATAGAGGAACCAATAAAGCAAACAGAACAAAAAAAAAACCCCTCTCATTCAGCAAGAAATCTAATACAGTTCCACAGCAAGTGATCAATAGCTTGAATAAGTACACAAACTGGACCTAAATTACCATCCACTTATTCCTTGTAGAGCAGAACTCTCAAGAAGGAAACTTGCCAATATCTGCCAGGTAATCCATAAAGTGGAAAAACAATAATATGTGGGCAAAAGGAATATATCTTTCATCAATATCTATTGATTCTGACAAAAAAGGTTTTTTTTTCTTTTATGGTTGAAAATATAAATTTAGTATAGTATCCAGTATTTCTTGAGGAGCTAAATCATAATCAGCAAAATATGAGAAAGGCTAGGCTAAAGAATAGAACTTACACTGCATTTTCTAATGTTGTCCTGAAATTTTTCAATAAATACTCTATGATTTTCTTAGCTCATATAATTGAATCAAATCATGCTTGAAGGTATCTAATTAAAAAAAAGCCAGGCTGGACTGTCCTGTTGCTTTTTTTCCCTTTTTATTTGCACTATGTATCATGACAAAAATTATATCTTTCTGTTGTCACTACATGGAGCTAAAATCTTAATCCAACAACTTTCCCTTTCCCCTTTGAACTTAGATTACAGCTTGTGTTTCTGTCTGAGCAGTTCAGCCTTCCTTGTCATTAAATTAAGGCAGCCAGTTAATTTACAGGTTTTACAGCAGGAGTATGTAACTTCCAGCAACTCAGAGTTCATAATTAGACAATGCTGTACATAAAATGATCCCTGCCTCCTGGGACTTGCCAAATGTAAATTATCTGGCAGAGGAGACCCGCATCATACCTTCTCTGCCAGACCTGATGGAGCAGGCAGAGGTAATCTGGGAAAGGTGGTCCTTAAGATAACCCATCCACGAAGGCTTTAAAGGTCAAAACCATCACCATGAATTAAACTGAGTTGGATATGGATGCAGATTGGCAACCAATGCAGCTGACAAAGCAGAGGTGTAATGTGTACCACTCTAGGATACAGATAACTGCATTTTGCACCAGCGGCATTTGTATCCAGCTGAAGCTTCTAAATACACTTCAAGGGCAGCCCCATGTAGAGTGCATTACAGAAATCCAAATTGGGGGGTAGGGTGAAGTTACTAGGGCAGTGGTTCTCAACCTTTTTAATGCCACGACCCCCAACCTGTCGTAAGTCGAGGACTTTCCCTACCTGGGAGCACCGCGCATGCGTGGTGCCGCCCCCTGCGCCGGCTGAGGTGTAGCTGGCAAGGGGCAGCGACAGCGCAGGGCGACCACCGGCTGGGCCACTAGCTGGCCCAGCCCAAGGGAGGTAAGGCACCCACTGGGCCTCACGCATGCCAGCAACCCTCCCTGTGCCCACCGGCCTCCCACCCCTGGCCCTCTTTTACTTACATTTTTAGTAGTTGCTCAGCAGGGAGGGGTGGAAACTTCTAGACAGCTCACCTTCGCTGCAGACAACTTGCAGCACCATTTGCAGACTGGGACTTTTGGCGGGCTCAGCAGGGCAGAGACAGCCTGGACAATTCCTATTGGCTTTTGAAAGCCAATAGAATTAGACTCTATTCAAGAGAGTCTATTCTATTGGCTTTCAAAAGCCAATAGAATAAGAGGGAGTAGCACAGCTAAGGAAAAGGGGGGGAAATGGCGGACTGCGTTGTTTGGTGACCCCCGTGAAATGGTCGTTCGACCCCAAATGGGGTTGCAACCCACAGGTTGAGAACCACTGTACTAGGGCAATGGCATCAAAGAGCTCAGGCAGGGAAGTTGCTGTGCCACAAAGAGGCTGGTACAGACAGCAGCAGACTCAACTAATATAGGGCGTGCGTGGGTTATGACATTTTCTACAATAAAAGAATTTATAAGCTTTGGTCAACCTAGAAATCATATAAATATAGAATCCAGAGGATAACTATATCCCAATCTACTAGTTAATAAATTTGATCTGATAAAAGTCAAAACCAAATAAAAGTGTGCACTACATTCAATCCCAGGCATGCTTTCTGTTAATTGCCTTGCAGGTTGTCCATAGTCTTTATATTTTGCATTTATATCCTGCTTTAGTCATCCTATCTGTTTTGATAATAGACAAAAAAATTAAAAATATTTCTTTTTAACAGTGTTTTGTGTAACAATATCTCCAAAACTGCTAAAATCGCATATTATGGTGAAAAAGTTCAGAATTCCTCTCTTTATCATTTGATTTTGGTTATAGTCTTAGAAAAAATAATTTACCTCTAAAATGTCTACCTAACATCCATTTCTAAATTGTTTATAGAGCCTTTTTGGAATGAGAAGAAGCAAAGCTGGAATGCCATGTTAGCATTTTTGTTTTCACGTCCTCTTTATCACCAGCCAAAGAATGTGCTTTTCATTTATACCTACCTGGTATTTTACATGGGCTGACAAACACTTCAGTGCATTTAAAGAAATGAAGATGTATCATGGTAATGATATGTTATTTTTCCCACACCCTTACCTGCTACCACGTGAAGAGTAATTTAAATAATCTTCCAAGTCATGTAGGTAAGTAGATAAGTCAAGCACTGTGAATGGATGGCGTAGGAGGAAGAGATTTTTTTTTTTAGAAACCTCTAAATCCAGATACAAAAAATTAAATCCTATTTCATTAATTGGTAATTGCATTTTCTGTAAATATATTTTCAGAATTGAAGAGCTCCATAAAAAATGTATAAACAAAGAATTTATTTTCGGAAAATATTTTCCAGATATATAAATTCAATTCCTGTCAGAATATAAATTAACCTGGGAATAATATTAATTTTGGGAGTGTTCACCTTTCCCTAAACAGTGAGGTTTAATTACTCCCATCTAGTGATATATAAAGAAATCTCTCTATATTGTATTTATATTATATGCTACTAACTGAGTTTTATTATTTAGGTTTACACATGCCTAAATATTTAATAGATTTGGTACAAATATAGACTTGATATTGATATTGATTTCGAATTGAAAATTGATACTGATATTAAAACAAACAAATATTTTTTTCCCTTTGTGTGCATGAAAAACATTAGAGAGGGAGGGAAAGAAGAAGAAGAACTGGACAACTGAGATATATTTCCATCCCCAGTGAATAAGATACCACGTTTGCCTAATCAGAGTTTTTGGAGAATAATTTGTTATTCCCTTCTATGCTCTTTCTTTCTTCTTTCTCAGCTAATAGGAATGTATGAAAAACTTTTATGAAATTACAGGTGGGACTTGCACTTTTTGATGTTGCCAAAGGAGATTTTCAAAATACAATTGGACTTTCCTGTTTTTTTCCTTGAAAACATTTCGCTTTTCAGCCAAGAGTTCAGCAGAACTGAAAAGGTTCTTGGATGTTTTCAAGGGAAAAAAACCCAAGAAAGTCCAGTTGCTTTCTGAAAAGCACATTTGGAACAACCATGACTTGGATGATTGAGAATCTTCAGACATTTTTGGTGTTTCATATTTTTTTCCATCCAACTAACCACATTCTGTACATTCATAAGGATTTTCTTTTTGTGCTCATCTGATTCTTTCACAATCTGATGCTACCTCTAAAAGTTAACTTTTATGTATTGTTGATGTCACTGGTATGTTTTTATGCTACTTTAATCAGTATCATTCCACTGCCCCCCTCCCTTCCAGTTTTGGCCCAGTCAATTCATGTTCTCTGTTATCTCATCTAGTTCTTAGACTAGCACATATCAGTAAAATTATACATAATTCACATAATGTTTTATAATAATAATAATAATAGTAAAGTTGGAAGGGGCCTTGGAGGTCATCTAGTCCAACCCCCTGCTCAGACAGGAAACCCTATACCATTTCAGACAAATGGCTGTCCAGTCTCTTCTTAAAAACTTTCAGTATTGGAGCATTTACCGCTTTTGGAGGCAGGTTGTTCCACTGATTAATTGTTCTCACTGTCAGGAAGTTTCTCCTTAGTTCTAGGTTGCTCCTCTCCTTGATTAGTTTCCACCCGTTGCTTCTTCTCCTGCCTTCAGGCACTTTGGAAAATAGCTTGATTCCCTCTTCTTTGTGGCAGCCCATGAGATATTGGAATACTGCTATCATGTCCCCTCTTGTCCTTCTCTTTGTTAAACTAGACATACCCAATTCCAGCAACTGTTCCTTATATCATCTTTGTTGCTCTTCTGTGCTACTCTTTCTAGAGTCTCAACATCTTTTTTACATCGTCGTGACCAAAGCTGGATGCAGTATTCCAAGTGTCACCTTACCAAGGCATTGTAAAGTGGTATTAATACTTCACATGACCTTGATTCTATCCTTCTGTTAATGTAGCCTAGCACTGTGTTGGCCTTTTTGGCAGCTGCAGCACACTGCTGGCTCATATTTAGGTGATTGTCTACTAGGACTCCGAGGTCCCTCTCACAGTTATTACTATTGAGCAAGGTGCCACCCAAGCTATACTTGTGAATTTGGTTTTTCTTGCCTAAATGTAGAACCTTGCTTTTTTCACCATTGAATTTCATTTTGTTAGATAGGGCCCAGTGTTCAAGTCTGTCCAGATCCTTCTGTATCTTAAGCCTGTCTTCTGGGGTGTTGGCTATTCCTGCCAGCTTGGTGTCGTCTGCAAATTTGACGAGTTCCCCATCTATCCCTTCGTCCAAATCGTTGATGAAGATGTTGAAGAGCACTGGCCCCAGAACAGAGCCCTGGGGCACCCCACTACACACTTCCCTCCATGTAGATGCGGTTCCATTGAGGACCACTTGCTGAGTACGGCCGGTCAGCCAGCTACGGATACATCTGGTGGTGATTCTGTCTACCCCACATTTTTCTATCTTATCAAGTAGTAGGTTGTGATCTACTTTATCAAATGCCTTACTGAAGTCCAAGTAAATTATGCCCACAGCATTCCTCTGATCCACTAATTTTGTCACTTGGTCAAAGAATGCAATAAGATTTGTCTGGCATGATCTATTTTTGACAACCCCATGTTGGCTTTTAGTAATGACTTTGTTTGCCTCTAGGTGTTTGTTGATTCATTGTTTGATTATCTTTTCCAGAATCTTCCCAGGTATTGAGGTCAGGCTGATAGGTCTGTAATTTCCTGGATCCATTTTTTTTTCCTTTTTTGAGGATGGGAACTACATCAGCTCTTTTCCAGTCCTCTGGTAGTTCCCCTGTGCTCCAGGATCTTTGAAAAATATAGTTCAGTGGTTCTGAGATCACATCTGCCAGTTCCTTGAGAACCTTGGGGTGTAATCCATCTGGTCCTGGCGATTTGAACTCATCTAGGCTGGACAGGTGCTCACTTACCATTTTCTTGCCTATCTTAACTTGTGTTTCTATTCTGTTTTTTATGGCACTATTTTTGATAGGTTGGTCTGTTTTTTCCCTTTGTGTAAAGACAGATGCAAAAAGCGAGTTAAATAGTTCTGCTTTCTCCCTGTTGCTTGTCACCTTCTTGCCACTTTCACCCACTAATGGACCAATCATTTCCTTCACTTTTTTTTTTACATGTTGAAAGAAGCTTTTTTTTGTTATTTTTGACTTTGGCCGCAAGCCTTAGTTCATTTTGAGCCTGGGCTTTCCTCACTTCATCTTTGCAGGCTTGGGCTATTTGCTGATATTCTGACTTAGTTATGTGCCCCTCTTTCCACTTTCTATACTTGTCCTTTTTATCTTTCAATTTGTCAGAGAGTTCTTTATGCAGCCATGCTGGTTTCTTTTGAGAGCTGTTGTTTTTCCTCTTTGTTGGTATTGTGCTAGACTGTGCTTTTATTATCTCATTTTTCAAAATTTCCCAAGCTTCTTGAGTTGTTTTCCCATTGAGGATTCTCATCCATGGAATCCTTCCCAAGCCCTCTCTAAGTTTATTGAAATTAGCTCTCTTGAAGTCCAAGATTCTTGTTTGACTGTGTTCTATTGCTTGTGCTTCCATAATGTTGAATTCTAATATTGCATGATCACTTCCTCCCAGGGTTCCTATGGCTTCAACACCTTCTATCATTTCATCTCTGTTAGTGAGAATTAGATCCAAAATGGCTAATCCCCTAGTTCCCTTCTCTACTTTTTGGGAGACAAAGTTGTCTGCTAGGTTTGCCAGGAACCTGTTTGATCTTCCACTTGGTGCAGAGTTTGTCTCCCAGTTGATGTCAGAGTGAGTGAATACTTTAGTTTGTTTTGTAAATTGTATTATCTGTGCAAACATTTATTTCGCATGTAAAAACTGGTGTGAGATGAGTGACAAACAAAAGTATTTTTATCTAGTGAAGTGTATTCTAAGTAACCACACTTTTTAAAATCAATATAAAGAGTTTGAGATTATAGTAAAACATGGGTGGTACCACGAGGTAGAAGAAGCAGAGTCAGAAGTTGTTGGTCCTGTTCTTACTTCAGTTAAGATGCTGTATCTTCAAAAGAAGCCATAAATCAAACTCAACCCCGACAAGACGAAGTGGCTATGGGTTCTGCCTCCCAAAGATATTTCAATCTATCCGTCCATTAGCCTGGGGGGGGGAGCTTTTGACCCCTTCGGAAAAGGTCCGCAACTTGGGCATCCTCCTCGATCCACAGCTGAATTTGGAACATCATCTTTCGGCTGTGGCGAGGAGGACATTTGCCCAGGTTCGCCTGGTGCACCAGTTGCAGCCCTATTTGGACCGGGAGTCTCTTCTCACAGTCACTCATGCCCTTATCACCTCGAGGCTCGACTACTGCAATGCTCTCTACATGGGGCTACCTTTGAAAAATGTTCGGAGACTTCAGGTAATGCAGAATGCAGCCGCGCGAGCAGTGTTGGGCTTGCCTAGAAATGCCCACATTTCGGCATCACTCCGCGAGCTGCATTGGCTGCCAATTGGTCTCCGAACCCAATTCAAAGTGTTGGTTATGACCTATAAAGCCCTACATGGCATCAGACCAGGTTATTTACGGGACCGTCTGCTGCCTCATGAATCCCAGCGGCCGGTTAGGGCCCACAGAGTGGGCCTTCTCCAGGTCCCGTCAGCCAGACAGTGTCACCTGGTGGGGCCTAGGGGAAGAGCCTTCTCTGTTGCAGCCCCAGCCCTCTGGAACCAACTTCCCCCAGAGATCCGTGTCGCCCCCACCCTCTCCACCTTTCGTAAATTGCTTAAAACATACTTTTGCCGGCAGGCCTGGGGCAGCTAACACCTTGCCCCTAGCCAGTGTATGTTTGTGTGTATGTTTGTGGAATGATTGGTTTTTCTTTTTTAACTTAAGGGTTTTTATATTTATGTATTTTATTGTGATTTCTATCATGTTGTGAGCCGCCCTGAGTTCTCCAGAATAGGGCGGCATAGAAATTAAATAAATAAATAATAATAATAAATAAATGTATTGATCTATTATTTGCAGATAGGAGCTGTTTGAGAAAAATAGTTACTGTCATCCCACTTCTGTAGCTGATACTACCAGGAAAGACGACCTTTTTATGGAAGAAATGAAAAACTGAAAAATGGAGAAATTGGAACAGAAACCTGGAATCCATTCCAGTGAATCCATTCACAGAAGATTTTTTTTAACAATCTTTTTATTTTTTTTATTAATCTAATACATAAAACAGTGCACTGTGGATAGTGCCCTCCACCAAACAAATTACAAAAATACAAACGTTAATCCCACCACCAATAGGGAAGATTCAATTTCTATTACATATATACTTCTCAACTCTGGATTACATTATTCATATTTTATAGAGTGACTGAATTTTATTCTTTATTTTTACATCGCCTATTAAGTTTAACATATAATTTTTAACCTTTTCCCACCGCTTCATCGTTGCTACCAATTTACCTTCATTATAATTGTGTAATCTAATTTCCATTATTTGATAGTGAATGTGGTCTACCATATACTTACACCAATTTTGTATATTCCATTTCTTCGCATCTTTCCACCCAAGCACTATAGTTGCTTGGGCACTTTCTATTGCTGCAGTTTTAATTTCTTCATATTCCTTTACCTCACTATTTTTTATTAATAGCGCCACCTCCTTAGTTATTCTCCAATTAATATTTAGCATCTTATTTACCTCAATTTGTATTTGGTTCCAAAATTTTTGAACTTCAGCACATTCCCAAAACATATGCATAAATACTCCCTTTTCTTTACATCCATGCCAACAATTCCCTTTCTTCTCCCTTTGGAAGTGCGCTAATTGTAATGGTTCCATTCACAGAAGATGTAGAAGAGGGTTTCTAGTGGGCATTGAGCTTCCTAAGGGAGTCTCAGGTGACTTAAGCTGATCAGTAAGTAGGCAATTTCTTCCACCTATTTGCTCTCTTGCAGAAGCCCATATTAATGAGGATAGCAAAAAGCCAAAGCAGAAGCACCCATGCCAACAGATGGCTCTCTAATGTTTATCATAAATTGGTGATTATGGAGAGGACCAGCATTAAGGCAATAGATCCAAGTCATCAGAGAGCGCAGGATAGTCCACTTAAATGGGACAACAGATCCCAGGTATATTATTTGATTATATTTTGAAAATATCCTAGCATAAACAGGCACTGAGAGTGATATGTTCCTACAAGTCTGGTCTTGAACTTGAGAAGACAAGAACAAGCACTGTGTAACAACCAAAATGCAAAGCATTGCAGCATAAAAGCCATCATATTGCCCATATATCTCTGAACCCTTGAATTACAAGGGGATTAGAGATGGTGAACTGTATAGCTGTTCGGCTTCGCGTTCGTGGTCGTGCCTCATCTTCATGGTGGGTGTCAGTTTGCTTCGTGTATGGATTGGAGGGGTTTAAGGTGGCTAATGATGCAGCTGTGGTCTGGCTTCTGGTTTGTGGTCGTGCCTCCTCATCAGTGTAGGTTTGGGTTTGCTTTTTGTCTGGATGTGTAGTGGTGACATCCTGTGTGGTTTTTGTGAGTGTAGGTCTGGTGTCGTTCCCCGTGCTATGGACTCGTCTGTCAATAAGGGCGGGTTTCCAAATGGATGGTAGGCGGGAGGCATCATCTCATTTGTTCGCCATCTCTAATCCCCTTGTAATTCAGACTAACCTGAGCACAACAAAGCCCCCACCCAAACAGAACACTCCCCCATCCAATCAGAGCACAGCCAAGCCCCTAACCAATCAGAACACACCTCCACCCAATCAGAACACAGCCGAGCTCCCAGCCAATCAGTTCAAACCCCCACTGGCAGTTAAAAGGAAGAAACAGCTACAGTCACACATTGCTCCTAGAAGCAGAAGCCGAAAGCACCAGCCTGAAGATGACGAATGAGACTTCGTCGAAACGTCGCCAAGACACTTCAAATTCTACGTGGGAGAAAACCCGAAGAACCAAAGACCTACGTGTGTGTGTGTGTGTGTGTGTGTGTGTGTGTGTGTGTGTGTATTCTGAGGTTTTCGCGGGTATTTGTATGTAGGTCTTTGGTTCTTCGGGTTTTCTCCCACATAGAATTTGAAGTGTCTTGGCGACGTTTGGATGAAGTCTCATTCATCATCTTCAGGCTGGTACTTTTGGCTTCTGCTTCTAGGAGCAATGTGTGGTCTAAGCTGTTTTTTCCTTTTAACTGCCAGTGGGGGTTTGAACTGATTGGCTGGGAGCTTGGCTATGTTCTGATTGGGTGGAGGTGTGTTCTGATTGGTTAGGGGCTTGGCTGTGCTCTGATTGGCTGGGGGGTTGGCTGTGTTCTGATTGGCTGGGGGAGTGTTCTGTTTGGGTGGGGGCTTTGTTGTGCTGGAGGGGTTCAAAGTGGCCAATGATGCAGCTCTGGTCTGGCTCCTGGTCTGTGGTCGTGCCTCATCATCGGTGTGGGTTTGGGTTTGCTTTTTGCGTGGATGTGTGGAGGTGGCATCCTGTGTGGTTCTGGTGTCAATCTTTGTGTTAGGAATTCGTTTGCCAATAAGGGCGGGTTTCCAAATGGCTGGTAGGCGGGAGGTATCATCTTGTTTGTTCATGCTGTGGGGGCGTTTTTCTATCTTGATGGCTTCTCTGATTATTCTGTTATTAAAATGTTCAGTTTTGGCAATAGTTCTGGTCTTTTTGAAATCAATTTCATGTCCTGTGGCTTTAAGGTGTTGGACCAGGGAAGAAGTTGGTTCCTCTATATATATACATATATATATATGTCATCCATATATGGATTTCCCATGGCAGCCAAAAGGAGAAATTATGTTCATGCTTCTAAATCTATTTAAATTTAGTTCCAGCCATTTCCTCATGAATGATTTATAACTTCTTATACTGTATAATCAACACGTCAATGATTGGATAATGCTATTAAATGCTACAAATTATAAAGAAATGGCTTCAGTTAATCTTGATTGCTTTTCTAATCACTAAATTTAATACTGAGTCAAATGTGAATTACTTATGGAAACCTCTAAAGGGGTATGAAACCTGACAGAGTTGAATTTATTTTCTGGAAAGTAAAATGACATAAGAAATGAAAGCATCTAGGTAAATAACAGCATGATGTCTACTTATTTATTCATGTATTTGTTCCATTTATATGGCCACCCATCTCAAATTCATGATTCTGGATGGCTAACAATAATCAAAAATAAAAGCCTAAAGAAATTAGGAACCATCGTCATATATGTAATCCATAGCTAAATAAAAAGCCACAACACAGATCAATACAGCAATTACACCCAGATACCCTGGCTCAGTGATAAAACTTTACAGAGACAAAACACTTTAAAGCCTTACAAAAGGGTCAATCTAAATTCAAGAGGGAATGATTTTCAAAGATCATCACAAAAATTAATTTTCCATTTCATTCTGCATTATAAGATTCCAGTAATGAAAAAAGCAAGCAAATTATAAAGAATGATGTTCATGAAAGGAAGAATATGAAAGTCAAGGGCGCCTGTACTAAACTCAGATAATTTAAGAAAAAACAAAGGTGACAGATCACAGATTGTGATCAGAGTTGCTTGCACCTCTTCATCACAAGAACCAAGAAACATTAAATTTTAACAAGGACAGAAATAAGTCTGAAAGGCTCCCATTACATATAAACGTATGTTGTTCTACCCAAAATAAAAGTCATCTTTAATACATCTAAATTTCAGATTGTGTCAGATCTGGAATGCAAGAAAATGGGTAGGCCATACAAATGATAAAATAAAACAAGAGGAAAGGTTTTTCTAAAAGAGACAGGAATGAGCATAGTAATCTTACCTTCTTGTTGATCTCTTCCACAGGTAGAGACAAACATCTCAAGTGGGGAGCTTTCTCTATCTATGGAAACTCTCTCCATGAAAAGACAGACTCTCCACCCCAGACATTCACCTTCTAACACAGCGGTTCTCAATCTTTTTCAGGCCGCGACCCTGACCTGCGCCGCACATGCGTGGTGCTACCCCCTGTGCTGCGCATACGTGGTGCTACCCCCTGCGCCGCGCATGCGTGGTGCTGCCCCCTGCACCACGCATGCGTGGTGCTGCCCCCTGCACCGGCCGAGGCGTAGGCCGCCACCCGTTTGGGGCAGCGGCAGGCAGGCCCAGGTGCTCAGGCGCTCCTGGGCGGCCGCGGCGGCAACGGTGCAGGGTGACCATGGGCTGGGCCACCAGCTGGCCCAGCCCAAGGCAGGTAAGCCACCCGCCGGGCCCCATGCATGCCAAAAACCCTCCCTGCGCCCGCCGGCCTCCCACCTCCCACCCCTGGCCCTCTTTTACTTACAGTTTTAGTAGTTGCTCAGCAGGGAGGGGTGGAAACCTCCGGAGAGCTCACCTTCGCTGCAGACAACTTGCAGCACCATTTGCAGACTGGGACTTTTGGTGGGCTCAGCAGGGCGGAGACACCCTGGACAATTCCTATTGGCTTTTGAAAGCCAATAGAATTAGACTCTATTCAAGAGAGTCTATTCTATTGGCTTTCAAAAGCCAATAGAATAAGAGGGAGTAGCACAGCTAAGGAAAAGGGGGGGAAATGGCGGACTGCGTTGTTTGGCGACCCCCGTGAAATGGTCGTTCGACCCCAAATGGGGTCGTGACCCACAGGTTGAGAACCGCTGTTCTAACAAGTAGAAGGCAATGAGAGAACATGGGAAGAGCATATTGCTCAATAGAAGACCTAGGCATATTTATCTGAAGTCAGGGCCACTCATTTCCAAGCATGAATAGGTTTCCTTCTGCACAAACTTTCCATTGGTTCAGTTTCTTTATGCAAACAGAAAGGAAAGGCATTTTAGTAATCCAAAGATCTTCCTTCCCAGTTTACATGAAGAAAGTTGGACTAAACAGATCTATTCCCAATACCACAGTAATCTATACACTCTTCTCTGGAACTAAGAGCTTCTTAAATCAGCTATATGTAATACAGAGTAAGTGTGCATAGATTTCTGCAGATGCTTTTTTTCTTCTTTGTGTACTTTGAGTGAGAGAAAATGGTTTATATTCTATATGAACATAACATGAATTAACTAGGCTGCTTTATTTTTCAGGCAATTCATTTTAAGTATTTGTGTAGGTTTATGATCATTTTAAATCTAGCTAGTACTCTTTAGAGAATCATCTTGAATCTAGGATAGTTTTTCCTAAGATAAATACATTTGTGGAATATAATTTAGAGCCCTGATGGTGCAGTGGTTTGAATGCACTATTGCAGGCTAATTCTGTCCATAGTCTGGAGTTTGATAGTGACAGGGTTTGAGATTAACCCAGCCTTCCATCCTTCCAAGATTGGTAAAATGAAGACCCAGATTGTTGGGGGCCATATGCTGACACTGTAAACTACCAGAGAGTGCTGGGACAGTATATAAGTCTAAGTTTTATTGCTATTGCTATAATTGCTATAATTTGTTTTACATTAATTCTATCATCTATCTATCATCTATCTGTCATCTGTTTCATAATAATAACTGAAATATTCCAATATAGTCTGATGTGATCTTAAGTTTGGCACATAGAAATGCTTGACTGAAGCCTTTCTTAACTTCTCTATTCCTTTGTAAAACTAGGCCACGAAGATGTGGCATTTTGTAGATTCATGTTTCTTCATTCTGTGATTCAAGAAATAGAAAAGAAAAAAGAAGGTAAACTGATACTTGTCCACACTTTCATCTCACCTTTCGGAAAGTGAACTAAAGGTTTAAGGTAAAGACCAGATGAATTTGTTTTTTTATTAAGGCCCTTTTATTACTTCCTAAATATAGCTCCTTCCCAGAAGCTTTTAAAAGTAAACTATCTGCAAATCAGCAACTGGATACTTGAGTGACATTTCTAATATGCATGGATAGAGAGTATTATATGGTAGTCAATTTTGTGTTGTCAAAATAGGGCACCAAAGCTTTAAAAAGACACATTATTGCTAATTTCCACTGAAGTGAAGGTTCAGTGGTCATGAGTATTTATTTGATCAGGTGAAAAGAATCGATGAAAGATTCATTAAGTATACTTCAGTGCTGCAGTAACCTGTCCTGTGGATCATGCATTGTTTTATTTACCCAACTATTTTAAAATCAGCAAGAAACATTAGTTGAACCAAAATAAACTCTGTGAGAATGGAAAGGATTACCTACTTTGTCTTCTAGCAGAACTCAACTGAATGCAGTATTTGGGTTTTTGAGTGTTCAGTGAGTGATCCAGCAACGTATTTTTTTCTGTCTTTGCACCTTGTGTTGGTAAGCAGAAGGAAGTTTTCCTTTTATATATTCAGTTCAAGGGCATTATTCACGAACCTCAGAAGTCTTCCAAATGATTCCAGAAATAGGCAGCCACATATTCCATAGGGAAGAAAAAGGTGACTTCCATGAGGTCCGGTGCTCAGAAAGCTTCTGCTTATCAGATTTGAAGCCTCTTCTGCCAAGTCTTTTTCTTATAACAGGCTTTTTCTTTAAAAAATTAAGTTTTCCTCTGCATACTCTCCAGCATATTTTTTTTAAATGACCAAGTTTGTCCACAGGTTTGTAAAATGCACATAAAAAGTTATGGGGCTTTGATTACATCTTTGCATCCACTGGCCTTTTTTTTTTCAGCCCTCCTGCAGATGCTCATTGATTATGTGATACAGAAAAGCAGCTTAGCGAATCACCAGATGAAGTGGTTCTAGAATACACTTGGATAAATGTCTACTGTATCATAATTAAGGCTTATTTTGTTTTTAACTAGAAAAGGGACCTTATTTCACTTCAATCTCTGCCTAATAAACTTTAAAATGGAGAGGCACAGTTACCTCTAGCCTCCTGGCAACGTGCTTCTTTCTTCAGCTCATCATACAGGGTTCCTATCTTCTTTATTTGATGCAGAGAGTATCTGGTGTGCTGCTCACAAAGCACTTGTTCAGCCATTTTACCAATGAGAGATAATTGATAAGGTAATTGGTACATTGTATGGATGTCACCCTGAGGAATCTCAGATCCAGCTGCACTTTGCAAGCAATTTCTCAGAAAAGTCAACCATATCAAACTGAGTTTGTCCAATGCTAAATTTATGGACAGGTCCATATACTGTAATTTTCTCAGGCAACAATACTAAAGTAGTTTCTTACAGGTTGGTGGTTTTGCTTTGTTTTAATTCCCCAATCTGATTCAATGTTTTAACCATGATAATTCATATTTGAAACATATACACAAGGACATAGATTTATAATTTTATCTTATGATAACACTTCTTGTATACACTATGAATGGAAGAATAGACTTGATGGGTCAAGCCAAATATCTCACAGTAGTTATCCAAATGCATCCAGGAAGCACCAGAGCATGAGTAAAGTATTAGAAAGTGAGACCCATGGAAGATCACCGTCCTGAAGTTTCCTCCCAAGGAGCAGCTGTCTGGAACACAAATGGGTGATCTCTCATCCTCTCTTTATCTAAAGACATTCCAAAGAACTACCCTACTCATGAGTTACTTGTTCTTTGCCACAGCTGTCAGCTCTACTTTGGTGGAAACATTTTCAATTCAATATGCCTTCCCCAGACATTCTTTTATCATTGATATGCTTATGATCCAACTCCAACAATCTAAGGAGATGCTGAATCACCATTCTGAATATAAATTAAAGTACCAGGTTGCATCATGATGAGAAAAATTTATGTGTATAATGTTTGTGTGTGTGTGTGTATGAATTTTATTCAACCACTTCTGGAAGTGCAGAAGGGACCTACTCTGAATTATATCAGAAGCACAAAGAACTTTCTCATTTGGCTCATAAGTATTATGGGTAAACTTCCCCCTGTTTAATTCAGGACTGAATCAGATAACGTAGTTTTATTTTGGCACTGCAATTTTTCAAAATTGTGTGTTATATTTAACTCCCAATAATTAAATCATTTTTTCTACTTAAACCAAATGTTCCCTGAATAGCCATGGAAAGGCCACATTCTTGCTGATCACTGCAGTGACTTCCAAAACTTTGGTCTGAAACTATAAAATATAGTTTCATCTCATGCTGTGTCCATCTCTGGGAAAGCATCAGTAGCAAAATGAGGCATTTCAGTACACCAAGCATCTGTCTAAACACATCCACTTTTTGACTCAAGGCTATTTAACTATTTACTACATTTATTATTGAGATTTGACTGTACATCTGTGAGTCACAGAGAGAACAGTTTGATTTTGTATAAATATTTATATAGCAAGTACTTGCCCCTAATCTTTTTTTATTTCCACTAGAGCAAAAATGATAACACTGGTGTGATGTGAATTGGCTTACGTGAAAACCAACTTAGATATATGCAAATTCTCAACGACATGTTCTTCATTATCGTTACAGAGATTGGCTTTAGGCTAATAACTTTTCAGCTTTGCAGCTAGGCCACTGTAGGAACCATAGTTGGGAACGGTTTGTGTTACTTCATCCCATGAAGAAGTGGTACAATCAGAACTGTTCTTATTTAATTATTATGGGAATCTATAATAATTAAAAATGTAGACAAAGCTTTTTTCCCTCTGAGGAATACCTTTCAAAAAGGAGGATTTCTTACTTTTGCCAAATAGATCATTACTGACAGTATTTCTTGAGGAGAGGCACATACAGAACCTATATTAGGCTCAACAAAGTTTTAATTTGGAGGCATCACACAGAAACTGCAAGCCGGTTTAGTAGAGTAGCTGTACATTTAACTAGAACTAGGAAGTTTCAGGTGTAGATCTGCCATCACTAAACAGCTCAGGGGCCTGTTGTAAACCAATCTTTCTCAGTATGGGATAAAATGAAAGGAAGAAGCTATCTTGTGCTCAAGAGAAAAGATGAAATCAAATCTAAGAAACAAATAAAGGCCTATCAGGGGAGCTTGAGTACAAGATACTTAATTTAATAATTTTAAAATAAAAATGCTTTAAAGAAAACCTAAGTCCGCATAATTTCAATTCTTAGGTCTTCTTTGAAAAACAAATTTGGGGGGAGGTGAATGATACAGTGAAATACTATGGCTGGATTCACACTCAATTTTACATCCATAATATGCATTGTATTCAACCAAGAGCTCTAAACCAACGGCCCCCAACTTTTTGGGCAGTAGGGACCGGTTCCATGGAGAAAGGTTTTTCCGTGGACCGGAAGAGGCATTGTTTTGCGCATTGCCTGCATCCTATGGGGCTTTGCTTGTTTGCATGGCCCGGTTTCTGGCATGCTGCAGGCCAGTGTTGGTCCATGGACCAAGGATTGGGGACTCCTGCTATAAACTGTAGTGCCTGAAGTCCTGTTCTGAGATCAACCATAAAGAAAGCAACATGTTTTAAGACAGTGATGCTGAATTGCAGCCATTGAGTCCTTAAGCTTTCAGAGCATTGAACACCTATGGTGTCATTCAGAAGATGGATAATAGGAAACAGACCAGTGTAGAGTATGATTGGTCTGAAATGTTTCAGCAATTCCATTACTTACAAACAGGGCACCATAGCACTCCTTCTCTTTGGAGGAGCCTTTTATTTGAACTTTCATCAGAGTAAGGAGTCCTTTTAAAGATCAACCCAACTCTAAAGCACACACATACACACATAATAATTTTGATTTTCTGAATTCCATAACTCTCTCTAGCTTTAGTAGAGTAAGCTATAAATGTGATTTAATAAAAACTGGAACATTCTGCTATATTGATCAATTTGGAACTCAGCTGAGGACATGGGAAATTGGGCCAAATTTAACCAGTATAAATTCTAATTAAAAATTAAAATGCACTTAACTTTTAATTTATTTTATATCTCTATTTTTCAGTCTCATAGGATTGTCAGATAATTTACTGTATAAATTATTTATTAAGTTGCAAATGGACCTGCCTGAATTCTTTCTATAGATAAATTAATACAATGATTCTACTCACTAGGCACAGCTTTCTCTTTTTTCCATTGTATTGAAACTATCAACCTCTCTCCACCATTCTACCTGTCCATTCACTGCAATTTGTTTATGGGTGATCCTTAATCTTTCCTTTTCCTCTTTCCTGTCATCTCCTTCTTAAAAGTGATTAGAAACCTTCCTCCCCTTGAGGAATGGTATGTCACAAACAATATATACAGATGAAAGGGAAATACTTGACCAACTCACCTTGTCAGCTCTTTGATCTGTTTCTGCAACTTCCAACATTTCTTTTAGCAAAGATGAAGAAACAAATCACTCTCTTGTTTGGACAGAGAAATCAGCATGTTTTACATACAAGGGAACACTGATCCTATGCCACTCATTTTGTGCAAGAAAAAAATTGAGTCTTGAGAAATGGAAAATATGCATAGAACAAATGTTTTCATGCAAGTGGGCCAATTTGATATAATATTACATATTTTAACAGTTTTTAAAATATTATTTTTGATGGGATTTCTGTGGAATTTCTTCTACAAATGGGTTATTAAATCCTTACTCTCTTTTGTTATTTATTTGGTTCATGAAAATTGATGCAGTCTACACAAGAAAGTGCTTGGTTCCAGGTGGCAGAATCCTATCTCCAAATTATCTGTAAGAGGATAATTTCTAAATCATGAAAGATTTTTTTAACTTTACAAAGCTTCGAGCAAAACAACCACTTAAAAGTATTTTTCAAAAACATGTACCCTCCTTGCTTGTAAGACTCAAGACTACCATGTTGTTTTATGATGTTCTGCCTGAAGCCCTTTGAGTCTTCTTCTGTAGAGCTCACATTTTAGAAGAAGGCTGAGACAAGATTTCTTGTCAGTATTGGCTGAAGGGACTGTGAGTTGGGCAGTTTCAGCAACTGCTATGAGTAACTGCATTTCAGACTGAATCTGGCTGGTCTCAAGGCCACTTGACACACATTCCAAGGTAGGATGTTTCAATACCCTGCAGGCAAAGCCACAATCTACACATGCCAAAGCTATTCAATGAAGTGGTCTCTTTAGCTGGCTACTTTTGATGAATACTGCAGGTAGTTCCATAGAGCTGGCTTGAAAAAGCTCAAGGCCACACAAATTGTTTGATCAAGGTGAATAGTGTTAACTCTATAGACAAAGAGAATTGTTCACTTCCCCAATATAAGCCCACCCACTTAATTGAAGTTGCTTCTGCAAAGGCCTAATTTTCAAAATTATTCAGATCTGGACATATGGCATCAATAGAGCAGTGTTTATCAGCCTGGATAATTTTTAAGATTCTGGAAGCTGAAATCCACCCATCCTGAAGTTGAGAAATACTGCACTAGAGGATTCTCCTTGGTGTTCAAGGTTAGCAATGTACTGATCTTTAACAATATAGTTTGATTTTCTTTTTCATATGTAGCCTATGATGTCACAAAGGGCCATTATAAGCTCCCTTTGTAAGAAGCAGATTGAATCCCTGAATATTGTGTTACATTATTTATGAACATTGATCATTGCGTTAATACATGAGAATAAAACAAGATTAAAACTTTTAAGATAAATATGTTCTGAAATCTGAGGGAGATGAATATTTAAAGAAATGACAACAGTAACTGCCAGCTTCTTTCTTCTTAAAATTAATTTAGCAAAAAAAAAAACTTAGTTTCACACTTAGCTTGTTAGAATTTGCTTGCTAGAATTTCATTACTAAAGGCACTGAGTTCATCTGAAAAAAGCACATAATTGACATGAAGATGACTTGCTCATACATGTTGTGGCAAGCTTTACATAACTTTATTGCAGTAATTATGGTATGCTGCCAATCAAGAATAATTATCGTTGCCATGGCAACCTCTTATGGAAGAAATGATTGGAGATAGAGCTTAGAGAACAGGAGAAAGCTATACGTTCTTGGAAAACATTTCACTGTGTGTTATTTTTTGTTTGGGAATCCATCAAATGCTTTGATTTATGTACTGGTAAAATAATGTATTAAATATTTTATACAATTCATCTTAAATGAACAATACTGAAATACCTAAATTCTCTAGAATCAGAAGTTGACTGAAGCATTAATTATTCAGAATTAGGGATTCCATTCCACTATCTGGTGGTGAGATCTCACAAACCGTTCCAGTCTCTGGGCACACTTCAGAAAAAGTTAAGCTCATTATGCCCTATTGAAATCAGCATACATTAAGCACTAAATTTTGTATTTGATTTCAGTGGAACTCAGTTCCTTTTATTGTATCTTCTGACATACAGTCAGTCCTCAACTTAACAACAGTTCATTTAGTGACCGTTCAAAGTTACAACACACTGAAACATGTGACTATCACCATTTTTCACACTTACAAACATTGTAGCCTCCCCCATGTTTTGTGATCAAGTTCAGACGCTTGGCAATGGACTCATATTTATGATGGGGTGCAGTGTCCTGGGATCAGGTGATCACCTTTTGTAAACTTCTGGCAAGCAAAGTCAACAGAGAAGCAGATTCCCTTAACAACTGTGTTACTAACTTAACAACTGCAGTGATTCATTTAACAACTGCAGCAAGAGAGATCATAAAATGGGGCAAAACTCACTTAACAAATGTCTCACTTAGCAACAGAAATGTTGGGCTTAATTGTGCAACAGTTGTAGGTGTGAAAAAAGGTCATAAGTCGCTTTTTTCAGTTCTGTTGTAAATTCAGTCAGTCACCAAATGAACTGTTGTAAGTCAAGGACTACCTGTATATCTCTTTGGAGAAGAAAGAACCAATACAGTTTGTGGGACTTACTCTAACTCTAAAGAAGAGAGCATTGGAGTAAAGTCCTAATTAGCACTATGGCAAAATCTGTCCTGGCTTTAGTTTGTTCCCAGGGTGAACATAAAATTGTCCAGTGAAATGGACAGAAATTAGGGTTAAAAATATTTTAGGAGTTTTTAGTGGGAAAGGTAACATCACTGTACTTAGTTGTGGGAAAGCAGATGGCAAAGGGAGATAAATTTTCTTCTTTACTTTCAAAGTACGCAACAAGTCTTCTACTTACCTATTTATTCCAGGAAATTTTCATCAGAGAATGCAACCTTGCTCTGTCGCTTGACCAATACTGCACGGCCAGATGAAGGGATGAAGCAAGATACTAAAACAGAAATATCAGCACATCCTCCAAAGTAAGTTGACCTCTTTCTTTCCCTGTTTCCAAAGTGATTTTGTTTACAGAAATACTATTAGGACCTCCATTCACATTGAGAAAAATAATTCCAAACAATAATTCTGGGTTGGGATTGAGGGTTCAGCCTGAGTGTTAGTGCATGACCATCTTATGTTTCTTTGGAAACATTAAAAGAAAAGAAAATCAATCACTTCTCCCTGCTCTGAATGTTCCCATATCTTCTCATTGCTTCATCTATATATGGAAGGTCATTAGTATTATTTGTAAATCATATTCCACATGTTGCCAAAGAGAAGTATATGATGATTGTGGATTGTTGTGTGAATGATGAATGTGTTTTTATTTTTAATGTTTTTTTTAAATTTGGACTTAGATTGAATATTGTTTATATATGTTGTAAGCTGCTCCGAGTCTTCGGAGAGGAGCGGCATATAAGTCCAAATAAATAAAATAAAATAAAATAAAATAAAATGTTTCAAAGTGCCATGCTTAAGGGTAAATGACAGCTTGAATCATAACATTGCAAATTATCAGTTGTGTACTCTGCTCAGCTTGTCAGCAAAGAACATAATTAAAACATTAGTGATCAGTTAATTAAGACATTTACCAGAGGTTTGAAGTTGTTACATCATTTGGGGGTAATTTTTTTTTCACTTTGTCATTTTTTTAAAAAAAATTATTATGGGTAAGAGCCTCAAAAGCTGGAAGCGACCTAGGCTTTCTGGATTTGGGAAAGGGCCTGAAAACAGTTGTGATAAGGTATATGCTTTGTTTGCTTTATCAGTTTATGAAATAAAAGTGAGTCAAAGAGAGCAAACCAAGGACAAGGGCTTCTGTCAATAGGGATCAGATTGGTTAGAAGGTTTCGAGTTTTAGTCCCTATTTCGCCATTTTGGAGCAAATTCCAAGTTAGACCTACTGTCCTTTTCATTAGTTATGATAATTAATTCTACTGAAATTAATTCTACTGAAATTCTACTAACATCTCAGTATTTTAATAGATAGAAAGAAAGAACCTTTGTCTAGAATTGATACATACATGAGGAGGATAGGATAGCAAATGCTGTGTGAATCAGATTTTTACATTTCCTGAAAATAGATATGCTAAAGCCCATCAGTTTAAATTTATCTGTTTGAAAACAACATATCACTTAGATTGAACTACAGGCCTCCTCTTAATTTGTTCTGTCATTAATTCTACTAACAATTAATAGCAAAGAAATATAGATGATAAGTCTATATATAATCAGCCAGATTTTCTGACTGCTTAACAAGAAATTTAGTTTGAAGGAGTGTATATGTTAGTTTAAAAAATAGAATAGAATAGAGCTGGAAGGGTCCTTGGAAGTCTTCTAGTCCAGCCCCCTGCTCAAGCAGGAGAACCTATACCATCTCAGACAAGTGACTGTCCAGCCTCTTCTTAAAAATCTCCAGTGATGGAGCACCCATGATTTCTGGGGGTAAGCTGTTCCACTGGTTGATTGTCCTGTCAGGAAGTTTCTCCTTAATTCCAGGTTGCTTCTCTCTTTGTTTCATACTATTGTTTCTCATCCTTCCCTCTGGTACTTTGGTGAATAACGTGACCCCCTCTTCTTTGTGGCAGCCCCTCAAGTACTGGAATACTGCTATCCTGTCTCCCCTATTTCTTCTTTTCTTTAGACTAGCCAGACCCAAGTCCTTCAGCCATTCTTCGTATGTTTTAGTCTACAGACGTTTGATCATCTTAGTTGCTGTAACAACCTGTATGGAACAGATTAAACAAAGATATATTTTTTTTCTTTTTATACCCACAGGGACTTGGGTTGTGTTGATAAATCAATGGGATTAAGTGGTCCTTGGTGCTCACCAAGCTTGGTTCCTTTCCTGCAGACATTTCATTACCCAAACTAGGTAACATCATCAATGCATCATTGAGTTATTCGTGTCCTACTGATTTTAATGGAGTTATTCTAAGCATGAATAAGTTTGGATCCAAATGTAATGGGTTGTGGGAGTGACCTTGGAAAACAGGAGGAAAACTATTGTCTAGACTGCAAGTGTTTGTCCTGTCTCCCAAGGTCATTCCCACGTACAGTACCATCACACTAGGTCACTGTCCATTTAGCACGCACACATCCAATAATTGTGGAGATGTAAACAAAATAAACTGAATACATAATAGATGAAACAATGAGCAACACAGAACTCTGAATAATGTTCATAGGGAAATGTTTTTTTATCAGCATACTTCATCTCAAGCTGCAGGATAGTACAGAATATTGTAACCTGTTTCTGCATAGTGAAATAGTTGCAGGGATAGATGCAAATGAAGACAAGATAGTAGCCATAACCATGTGATCAAGCCCTGCCCTATTTTCACAAGGAGAAAATGATGAAAAATGTGGCAAGTTAGACAGAAGTAACATTCCTAAAATTTCAGAGGAAAAGATACAGAGGACTTTCAGAGTGAGGTCTCATGACAACCAAAGAAGATGAAAGCCTTGGGCGACAAGAATGATGACTGAATATAAGATACCTGTTTATTTGTGTGCTTGCTTACTTCTTTTAATAATCAGCTTCCTCCTAGAACAACCTTCTTGCAGTTTGTCTTTTTAAGCAAGAAAAGACAAGGCCCTGCATTCAAGAATGTTAAGAAATATAGAGGAAAAAACAAGAAGCATGACAGAAGTTTATACAATGATAGATAAATTTGCAGAGAGGTAATATGTCTAGGTGTCTGCTCCAATTAAAAAGTGAGATATGACAAGCAATAGATCAACAGTCATAAAGGAAAACACCAGGTGCAGATGAAATGCCCATTAAACTATTAACAATTGCTGAAAAGAAGGAAGTTCAAGTGCTAACAGCTCTATGTTAACATCTATGGAACAAGGCTGCATGGACTCATGTTTGAAAAGTCTCACATTTGAAAAGTCTGTATAATTACACTAAGGAAAACATGCACATTACCAAACCATATTTCATGTTTTTGCCAAGAACTTATGAAGACGTATACGTTAAAAGATAAATGTAAATTAAAAAAAATAAAAATAAACACGTTTCAGAATGATGAAGGGACATGTGAAAAGATAGCCAAAATAAGATAGATATACTTTACTTTTTCAATGGGCTTATAGCTCTTAGCAAGGAATATATGGCAACCTTTTTTCTTATTATTTATGGGTTGTTATGTTTAGATATAATGGATTTGGAGAAGTATTTTTAGACATTGCATTTTATCAGTGGTTTTACTGTACATAATTACCCATCAGGCAATATAGAAATAAACAAACAAATAGGAGAGCAAGAGATTATAAGAAGCCAGTTTATCTTTGTTTTATTGATCACATAGATCAGGCAAAAATAGGGAATATATTACAGCTAATTGTTCTGCCAAAAGTCCCTGTTTTTACTTCTTAGACACTTTTACAATGAATAAAAAAGGACTGTAGGAATTCAATTTGGAAAAATAGAGTCACTCGGAAAAGAAAGAGGAGTGAGACAAGAATGCATATTATTCTTGTAATTATTGGACTTAGATCAAATGGAAGAATGATAGAACTGGAAGGGATCACAGGAAAAAATATATGCCAAAACACTAACAATTTGGTTTATGTAAACAAAAAAACTTTGTTAAACAGAAATAAGGAAAAAGTAGAAGATATCAAAAAAAAGTTAAAAAAAATGGAAAGTGAAAAAAAGATTATATTTAAAAGACAAAGATAATGTCAATCCTCGTGCTTAATGAATTTACAATTGAAAGTGGAAAAGTGGGGAAATGATTTTTTTTCAAGCTTCAAATAAAATAAATGGAGAAATAGAGAATAAATTAATCGTACGGATGAAGGCAGGGGCAAACCTAGACAGGATCATTAAAGTTAAGGATTACTTCCAGGACAATAAAGATTAGAATAGTTAAAACAGTGGGTCTTACAAATAGTAATGTATGGCTCTGAAAACTGGACACTGAGAAAGAGCAAGAGAAAGAAGAATTATGGATCTGGAGGCAATTACTGTGTACCAGTAAGAATCTGCAAGAAGAATAAATCAATCAAGCTGGGACCTAACTACAGGGTGACTGATCCCTTGAGGCAATGATCAGCAAGCAGATGCTCACAGAACTAGAAATAAAGTCCTATGAAAACATTGAAGGCATTGGGTATATTTAGCTTTGAGAAAAAATGACTGAGGGTAAGAGTGCATTCTTCAACTATTTGAAGAGATGTCACACAAAAAGAATGCCACAACCTTTTTCTTATCATCCCAAAATGCAGGAAATAGGTAAATGAACTTAAGTTACAGGAAGATAGAGGCCAGTGGAATGTTAGAAATGTGTTCTAGCAGTATAAGCAGTTTGACAGTGAACCCAATTGCTCCTTCACTGGATGGATTCAAATGGATGCCACACGGCCATTGAACAGATCATTTGGACTCCACTACTCAGGACTGGGTTGGGCTGAATAGTCTAAATGTCTCCTTCCAACTCTATAATTCTATAATTCTATAATCTATATTATATTCGCAACTACATGGGAATGCTGATATTTTTTTAACTCTGCATGTTATGTTTAGCATATAACATATACTAATAAATTATCATATCTATACAGGGTTTGTATACTTATTGTTATTATTCCCCAACAGTAAATTGAGAAGGACTAGTAAGCAGAAAGCTCAAAGACAGATTGTAATGTTGATTTCTTATTTCCAGCAGTAGAGTTTTAGCTTTACTATATTATAGCATCTCTTTACAAATAGTTTAAAAATGAGAAGTTGAAAGAACATATTGCCAAGAGTTCAGTAGAAAGCTCCCATAGATTGTGATAATAGATTGTTTGCCCTGATTCTGAAGGTAATTTCTGTTCTCTAGTTCTATGCACTAAGGTGATCATTAAAGGAAAATAAAAGCAACAAAATAAAACAAAACAAGAACAACAAAATATTCAGTGTGCAGTTTCAGATTCCATCAGATGTTACTTTGGGCAAACTGATTCTAAGCACTTAAGGATATACTAATCAGTGTCATTTGAAAACAAATATAGCTCAATGGTCATCAGACCAAAGACTAGCACAGTATTTCTCAACCTTGACAATTTTAAGGCATGTGGACTTCAACTCCCAGAATTCCACATGCCTTAAAATTGTCAAGGTTGAGAAACACTGGACTAACAAGAGAAAGCTCTATAATTCAAATTAGTAGCATGTTGACATCAAAGAAACAATTAGTGAGAATGAATTGTTCTATAAACAATTTTATAGAAAGAAAGCATTTCTTCTAAAATGAGCGGTCCATTTCTCAGATATGTAATTAGGACTCTTATAATAATAAGTCTTGTATCTTTTCCTTTGTGTGTGTCATAAAAGGGGATAGCCATTCTATCAATAACTGTAGTATTGCAAATATGTCTCTTTTTACCCTTTCCATTACTCTGGAGGCAATTTCAACAATTTGTCTTGATTTGCTTTGGACAGAATTTCTACCACTTGAATGATGGTTCACCTTTACAAGTTCAACTGAGTTATCATTTATTTTTCTATCACTTGTGTTTTCTCCTATGTGCCAAATACATTCTGGCTTCATTTTACTGTAATATGTATTTGCACAAATATTTCATCTTTTATTTGTGACAGGAAAATAATATATTCAAGAATCAAAATTATACTAATGAAACATTGTGCAACCTGCAGAAGGTTTCAACCCATATAGAGTTCATAGTTTGATAAATGTGTGCACAGATAAAATTATGACTTGAAATAAGGCACATTTAATAATATAATATTTTGGTGGATTTTATGCCCCGTTTCTGTTCATTTGAACTCATAAAACAAATGAGCAGACATTTGTGATTCTATTCTTTTTCCTTCCTCCCCAAATTCTTCCCTTTATCTATCCTTTATTAGTCTTCTAACCTGCCTCTTAGATGGCTGTTAAATGCCAAATTATTACTGTGCTAACAGAATAATAGCATTCCACAACTTGACTCTGGATAAATAATTTCTAGACCCTTATATCAATAAAACCTGGTTTTTTTAAGATAAAGATGATCTGTTTTCTTTGTCTCCACCTAAGGACCCAATGGAGCCTTAAGATATAGGAAAGTGGTACAACTTTAGGTTACTTTTTAGATAATCTGCAGGATTCAGGCATTGTTTAGGATTATCTGTTTTAGAAAACTTAAGAAGCTTTCTTTTTTATTTTAAAGAGTTCTTGAAATAGAGTTTATTTTATGTAACCATGTTTGACCTGAAGTCCCCATCACTCTATAGAATGTGGAGATAACAAAGATGGTAGATACATTCAGAATATTTGGTATTTATTTATTTACTCCTTTTCTGTGGCTGCTCATTTGTACAAGACTCTGGGTGACTTATAAGGCTTAAAACCACTGATACAAACAATTTAAAATTACAATAAAAACAACCAATTCAAAACAGACCATTCATCAGATGGAATATTTAAAGACTAAACATTGTTATGGATTATTTTTTAAATGTAAACCCAGACAACAAGCTGTTTACTAAATATTAAGGTGACTATGTTAAAAAAAATCAATAAAATATATTACAATAAATAAATAAAAAGAGACCATTCAGATTGTTAGTGAGCTTGTATAACATTCTGACCCAGAATCTGGAGAAAGAAACTGCAGGATTGTCTTGAAGAATGTTTCCAAGGTGGGATGCCATTCCAGAGGGTAAGTATAGGGGCAGGAAAAGCACCCATCCAGGAGCCCAGAAGATGGGATCCAAAGCATGTTCAATCCTATCAGATTTTATCAGATGAGCAGATACAAGTAGAGACAGGCCATCTTGTAAGTAACTAGGTTTTGTGTCATATACTGTTTCACAGAAGACTTTTAACTGCACTTGGAAGCCAGCTGATGACCATATAGTCACATAGTAAAGGCATTAAAGGGACACACCAAGATACACTTATCACTATTTGTACCACCATACTTTGGCCTAGCTATAGATTCTGAAAAGTCTTCAAGGGCTGGCCCATGTAAAACCCATTGCAACAGTGAATATACAAGGTGATTAAGATATGAGTGACCATGACTAGACCTCCTTATTTAGAAAATAGTACAATCAGCACACTAGATAAATCTGAGAAAACTTTTTTTCTGATTACAGCTATTATCTGTTCATTGAGCAAGAGATATGAGTCCAGGAAATCCCCAAATTATGTTCCAGTTCCATCTAGAAAAATACAGGCTGACAACAATGAAGCAACAAACTACAGCACAATCAGTGAAAAATTGACAGCGAAGCAGATTAAAGTTAGGTAGGGTTATTGCCAAGCATACTAACAACAGATGTGGTCTTCCTCATTACAGCTTTTCTTCAATTGGTCCCTTCTAGATTTGCGAAATTACCTTCAAAGAACATCTGTGATATGATCACCAAACACATTGGAGATGACCTTTTTTAAAAAATCACTATTGAAGATTCAGGAAACAATAAAAGACAAAAAAGACAAAAAGAGAGGAGTTGGGGGGGAAGGTTAAAGAAAAAGCAAACTCAAGAATATAAAGAGAAAGAAAAAAGGGGAAGAGGAAAAAAACAATAGCTTCCCTCTTTTCATGGTCAAGATATAAAATATATTAAACTCTCAGTATAAAATCAGCAATAATACAACAATAATAGTATTTCTACTTGTCAAATCCCAAAATTAATTTGTCATTTCTTTCGATTTCTAGCAAGAAGTCTGACAGTTCAAGTTGAGACAAAGTTAGCCAAAGACTTTTCTTTAATCAGAGTAGTCATTGTGGCTATGTGATCTAATTCCATTAACTTCACCATCCATTCTTCTGAAGACTACATTTTTGATTTAGCCAAAACATGGATGTAACAGTTGAAACAAGTCAATGTGTGGAAAAGGTCTGAATTTTGTTCCATTCCTGAATTTTAATTTTTGAGGCTTCAAGATTTTATTTATTTATTTATTTATTTATTTATTTATTTATTCGGATTTGTATGCCGCTCCTCTCCGAAGACTGGTACATGGTGTGTGAACGAATCCATCCCATTATGTATTACTTAATCCTTTCCCTTCTTGGCTCATTGGCTGTTCAGTGCAATGAGATGAGAAAGAGCCAAGTATGATTCCATCTATTTTTAAAGATGCAGTGATCTGTCTGCTTCCAAAGAAGTCCATTCTAAATCTAGAAGTCCTTAACAATTATTAGCTACCTGCTAATCTTTCTGTAAGCTACTTGTTTGAGTAATTCTTGCATAACCTCTTGTCTGTTGATAGATGCACATGATCTCAGTTAATATCTAGTGTTGGCACACAACAGCTATGAACATCTTGCTAGATGAACCATGGGATATATGTCAACTGAAGCTTACCTCATGTTCTTTTTTTAATCTTCTTGAAGCATGTAGAACACAAATCAAAATCTTGATAATTGAACAGCAAAATGGGGAAGGGAAAAACTCTCATTTTTACATATAAGTTAGAATAACCAGCCAGGTAAAGCATAAAGGTTGAATCTGAATCACAGAAAAAAACTGTGTAATCAGCATTTCATTCCTACTGAACTTAACCTCATGCAAATGGAAAGCCCACAAGCTGGATACTGGAAAAATAGTATCTTCTAATGTGTGTTCTCCAGTATTTAGAGTAATAATATGTTTGATGCTGGGGTGATAGATAATTAAAATAATGACTGATGATTTATTTCCCATGAATTTATCTTTGTCTTAAAGACATCCCACTTCGATTGGGAATGGAAGAATTAAACTACATGCTCATTTCCCTACATGCTACAGAACTATCGAGTACACCGTTTCAGAGAGTCTTGAACTAACTTGCTCTTGTTTAACACTCTTCAGGTTGCATTTGCCCTGTTTTAAAGGGATTTATAATCATATACATTTATCAGATGGGTTAAGTACTCCTCCTCCTGCTGTCATCCATTTTTTTTAAAAAAATCTTTCAATACATTTAAACTACTGAGTGATCCAATATAAAAGGCAATCGACAAAGCATAAGATTACAGCTCTTAAAAAGACTTACAATAACTCTTTGTTCCTACCTGTGACATATTCTCTTCTGCATTGCCTGAAACCTAGTATAATACATTGTGAACCTTCACATATTTCCATGAACAACAGAAACTAATAGGGGTTGGGGAGCTGCAAAACTCATCCACGAGGAATGCAATTTTTCATGTTTCTTCAAAAAGAGCAATTGCCACTTGGCACCCAGCCTTGTTTTAAACACAATTACTTGAAAGTAATTCTCACTAAGGTCAATGAAATTTTTCCTTCTAGTTACAGTAAATGCTTGGATTCTGACATTTGACCTTAAAAAAATTACCTGGAAGTAGACTCTGCTATTTTCAGTGGGACTTCCAGCCAAAGGATCAGACCCCCAAAGGGAGAAAAAAAACTGTTTGGCATTCCTTTCTAACAATGAAAATAACCACAATTAATGCATTAACTATTAACTATTTTTCATTTCCCCTTTGATGGATTAGTATTACTGACATCAATTTTCTCTACAAGAAAAAATGTAACTGCTTGCTGTATGAAAGTAGGACAGAAAATAGAATAGTATCTTAGAATAGAGTGAGTAAGCCTACAGAGTATTCTGCTACTGTGCCTGGATAATTCAATTTTTGTCAGAATTAGAATAGATTAGAATACCATAGTTTACATTATTAAGAGATGGATGGAAATGCAAAGCACACATTCATATTTTATTATGTTTCCTTTGTTTTCTCTGTTCCATAAGTATTTTTTCATTTTTATATAACATTCATATAAGCACCATTTCATTTACCACTTAAAGAATTGGTAATGTCTCTTTGATAAACTATCTATTTTTATCAGCCAACCAAATAAAAAATAAGATAAAAATAAATGTGTTATATCAACAAATTAAAATTACAGCAGGAAAGGGGCAGGTATCAACTGCTAATGTAACAATAATTAAAGTATGGCAGTCAAAAAAACCATTAAAAATGTGGGTGGCAACATCCTAGTTCTGGGAAATTTTATAGTTTGAAATGTTCATTGAAAAGAACCTGATTTTTTTTTTGTCCTCAAGAGATGGAGATCTTAAACTGAGTGGTAGTTTATTTTTATGAGGTATATATTTAATACAATTTTGTAGATTAATCCATGACATAAGCAGGGGTCTTCAATCTTGGCCCTTTTATGACTTGTGGACTTCAACTCCCAGAATTCCTCAGCCAGCATGCCTCACTGAGAAATTCTGGGAGTTGAAGTCCACAAGTCATAAAAGGGCCAAGTTTGAAGAACCCTGACATAAGGTCTGTTGAAACAGCATCTCACAAGAATAAAAGGCATAAAAATTACAGTACAATTTAATATCCAAATGACCTAAATTTTCTGTTGACCATAAGGATTTTTACAGCCCATACATGGTTGACCCCTTCAATACGTTTGATTGAGTGATTATGTGCCATCAAGTAAGTTTCAGTTTTTAGCAACCACATAGATAAATTTTCTCCGTGATAATCTCTTCCTACTCCTCCCAATGATGTACTTATCTTTACTAGGACAATGTAACTAAGCAAGCCACTATATGTTTGCGTGTCACTCAGGGTTCTGGTGGCATAAAATAAACAGCTATATACATCTTTTAAATAAAGAAATATTAAGATGACATACAATTTAAAATAATGCACAACATTGGTACAGGAAGGGTTCATGAAAAAGGTATGCATGTACCTGTTTAGAACAACAGATTCATAGTTGAGATGGAACCAGTGAGAAGACCATTTCTTCCAGGTAAATAGAGTCCAAGAAGATTTGTACCAGTAGAAGTGGACCTTTACATGTCACATATGCAGAACTCAGAATTTGCAGATTCAACATGGTGGCTTTCTAAATTTAAAAAGTATATAAAATCTTATACTTAAACTCCCTAGCCCACCAGAACAGACTCCTCAGAGCAAATCTTAAAAATCAATTAATTTTGAAAGCTTGATATCTTCCAGGTTCCATTCAGCACTAAACTCAGAGTTTTGATTGTGACTATTCCTTATTTAAGAAATCTCATTTCATATTTTACCTCCTCCAAAGTTGGCAGAAAGAAACATTTCTATTCCTTCATTCCTAATTGGCCTATTTCAAATATATCCTTCATTATCTGTGAGTTCAGTTCACCAGCGGTCTTTGCTATATCATTATACAGATCAACCCATATGAAATTTCTCACACTTCTTCCCATTAAATATCAGGCCCTTAAGGAAATAAATACACACATCTACAATTATCTACATGTCCACAATATCCACATACAAGATAAGGCAATTATCTTCTGCCTCTTTTGTAAATGAGGTTCCAAATTGTTTAGCTCTAAGGAAAGCAGAGGGACCCAACTTTTTAAGGCCTATAAACACAATTGGAATTTTGATCAAAGGCAATTAATCTGCTTTCCAAATAGCGGCCTTCTTTTCAATCTCTTTTTCTTGAGTTGGTGGGGGAGGGGTGATAGGTTGAAACATCTGCCATTTTTTTTAATGAAATACCTTTGGAATTATGCAGGATGCAAAAGTACCATCAGCAAGGCAGATTTTGCTTGGAGCTAAAGCTTTACAGCATATTAACTTTGTTTTTTTAAAAAAAATAAAGTAAAAGAAATAGTAGGCCACGGAAACTGATGAACATCAAATCAGCTATCCGATGCATTGGTGACCATTAGCATCATGGTTTCAACTAATCCAGAAAAGAGTGGGGGGGGAGTCCTACATTAAAGCCTTATTGCTACATTATATATTTAAAATAATACATTCTTGAAAAGTGTATTATACATTAAAAAGCATAAATTGCTCTTAGAACATTTTGTACTACTCTTAAGAAAGAACAGCACAGGATCCAAGAACTGAGAACAACTTAATAATCATCTGAGGTGTATTTTTATCAGTATGCTTAATATTTAATTGTGAGTAGAGCTGTAGATTTTCCTCTTAAAGCTGATAGGATTCTTACTCTGCATCTGAATCTCTCTCTTTCTAAATAACACTCATTGTATCAGTCCAATCAAAAAGACTTCCAAATTGTGATTTGTTTACATTTTCCTGATTGTATTTATATCCAAGTCAGGCAAAGTTTTTGCAGACAATGCTTGGGAAAAAGAGGTTCAATAAATAAATAGAGCAAAAACAAAAGAAGGGAAAGCAGAGGAGGAAGATGACATAAACAAAGTAATTACTAAAAGCCGACGTGGGTTTGTCAAAAACAGATCATGCCAGACAATCTTATTGAATTCTTTGACCAAGTGACAAAATTAGTGGATCAGAGGAATGCTGTGGATATAATTTACTTGGACTTCAGTAAGGCATTTGATAAAGTAGATCACAACCTACTACTTGTTAAGATAGAAAAATGTGGGGTAGACAACATCACTACCAGATGGATTCATAGCTGGCTGACTGGCTGAATCAGCATGTGGTCCTCAATGGAACCACATCTACATCTACATGGAGGGAAGTGTGTAGTGGGATGCCCCAGGGCTCTGTTCTGGGCCCAGGGCTCTTCATCATCTTCATCAACTATTTGGACGAGGGGATAGATGGGGAACTCATCAAATTTGCAGACGACACCATGCTGGCAGGAATAGCCAATATTCCAGAAGATAGGCTTAAAATACAGGAGGATCTGGACAGACTTGAACATTGGGCGCTATCTAACAAAATGAAATTCAATGGTGAAAAAAGTAAGGTTCTACATTTAGGCAAGAAAAACCAAATGTACAGGTAAAGCATAGGGGATAACTTGCTCAATAGTAGTAACTGTGAGAGGGATCTTGGAGTCCTAGTGGACAATCACTTAAATATGAGCCAGCAGTGTGCTGCAGCTGCCAAAAAAGCCAACACAGTGCTAGGCTGCATTAACAGAGGGATAGAATCAAGATCACATGAAGTATTAATACCACTTTATAATGCCTTGGTAAGACCACACTTGGAATACTGCATCCTGTTTTGTCACCATGATGTAAAAAAGATGTTGAGACTCTAGAAAGAGTACAGAGAAGAGCAACAAAGATGGTTAGGAGACTGGAGGCTAAAACATATAAGGAATGGTTGCTGGAATTGGGTATGTCTAGTTTAATGAAGAGAAGGACGAGGGGGGACATGATAGCAGTGTTCTAATATCTCAGGGGCTGCGACAAAGAAGAGGGAATCAAGCTATTCTCCAAAGCGCCTGAAGGCAGAACAAAAGCAAAGGATGGAGACTAATCAAGGAGAGAAGCAACCTAGAACTAAGGAGAAACTTCCTGACAGTGAGAACAATTAACCAATGGAACAACCTGCCTCCAGAAGTGGTGAATGCTCCAACACTGGAAGTTTTTAAGAAGAGACTGGACAGCCATTTGTCCGAAATGGTATAGGGTTTCCTGCCTGAGCAGGGGGTTGGACTAGATGACCTCAAAGATCCCTTCCAACTAATCAAGGAGAGAAGCAACCTAGAACTAAGGAGAAACTTCCTGACAGTTAGAACAATTAACCAATGGAACAACTTGCCTCCAGAAGCAGTGAATTATTATTATTATTATTATTATTATTATTATTATTATTAGTAGTAGTAGTAGTAGTAGTAGTAGTAGTAGTAGTAGTAGTAGTAAGAATCATCGCACAGTCAGCCAGATGTTCAGACTGGATTTGGCATTTTGTCTACCTATCGAGTTCTTACCCAGGACCTGGGATAGGCAGATGTGGATGTTTGATGGTATTACAGATACCGTCGCAGGATGGAAGTAGTTCCTAGTAAGGCTGCCTTTTGCAATTGACTAATAGCGAATTTGTCAATGCCAATGATGTTCAAATGGTGCTCCAGATGTTTTGGGATTGCACCCAAGGTACCTATTACTATTGGTACTACCCTTGCTTGCTTTTGCCACAGTTTTTCTATTTCTATTTGTAGGTCTTTGTATTTTGTTATCTTCTCCAGTTCTTTCTCATCTGTTCTGCTGTATCCTTCAAGCTGACAACATCAAGCACACTGAAGTCAAGAAAAAGATTAGAGGTGAATATATCAAGAGTGAAGAAGATCTTAAAGTCCAAACTCAATGGAGGAAATACCATAAAGGCAATCAACACCTGGGCAATTCCAGTCATTAGACACACAGCTGGAATAATGGACTGGACTCAAGCAGAACTAAAAGCAATGGATAGGAAAACCAGAAAAATAATGACAATGAATCATGCCCTTCATCCACGCAGTGACATTGACAGACTTTATCTACCAAGGCAAATAGGTGGGTGTGGAATGCTCCAAGTACATCAGATGGTTAAAGAAGAAAAAATGGCTTTGGAAGAATATCTGAAGAATAATAATGAAGATGCACTGAAAATAGTATATCAGGAAGGCTTACTGACTACTGGAGACACCAAACTGGCCTACAAGAAAGACCAAATGAAGAACAGAATAGAGGCATGGGAAGACAAAGTACTACATGGCCAATGCATTTAAAAAAATAGCTGGGAAAGAAGATAATAACAAGACCTGGTAATGGCTAAGAGCAGGAAAATTGAAGAAAGAGACTGAGGGACTAATTCTGGTTGCACAAGACCAAGCCTTAAGGACAAATGCATATAAAGTCAAAATTGAGACGACAGCAACAGACAGTAAGTGCCGCCTATGCAAAGAAGCTGAAGAAACAGTGGACCACCTGGTAAGCTGCTGTAAGAAGATTGCACAGACTGACTACAAGCAGCGGCATGACAAAGTAGCAACAATGGTGCATTGGAAGATCTGCAAGAAATATCATTTGCCTGTAAGCAAAAACTGGTGGGATCATAAAATAGAGAAAGTCATAGAAAATGATAAAATTAAACTGCTCTGGGACTTCAGAATTCAAACAGACGAGCATCTGCAACATAGCACCCCGGACTTAACAATTGTCAATAAGAAAGACAAAAAAGTCTGGATAGTGTTGTTGTTGTTGTTATTATTATTATTATTATAAACTAAATTTTCCTTTCCCTATGCGACCTTTCAGAAATAAGCAAGAATAAGTAGAAAATGCTAATTTTTCTAATTCAGAGTCTTCTAACCACCTTTTTCTGGCAAATAAAACACCATCTTTAGAAACAGGGTTTTTTTAAAAAAAAATTCTATAAAATATTGGATAAATTGCAATTCCATATTGTAGTTCCATAAATGTCTGTTCCAATTAACAAGATTTAATTTGGTAGAATAATTGCAGTCTTCTTAAGCAGAATTAAACAGTCCTTCCAAAACTAGGCATCAGATTTTGAATATTAAGAAAAAAAACCTTTTGTTTTTTGGTTAATTATTTTTGTTTGTTTGATGGCATTTTTCCATAACAACAAAAATAATAATAATATTTAGAACACTTATTGCTATATTATATATTTAATGTGGTCAATTCTTGTAAACTAAATTGCCTACAGAGGAGGTTCGCTGCTGCTGCTAAGCAAAAAAAAATAAGGATTCTGCTAACGGTGAGATCCACCTCATAAATTGTTGGAATGTGTTATCTTCCTTTCCAGGAATATTCATCAAAATCTCATCCCTTATTTTGCTGCCTGCAAATCCTTGGTTGAATTTGGCATTAAGTAGTTGCTATTTAATGCCCGCTGAACTTTCATGAACTTGGAATGAAGTCATAGTCTGTTTGCAGATATTGTCTTTTCTATCTTAGACAGAGTCAGAGGAAAAGGAACTGTGGGGCATATACTAATTCATGATATCAGAACCAAGTTCTAATACAGCTGCATCCCTAGATGCTCTGAGTTTGCTATCATCCAACCACTTGTGGTGGGGAATCATGAGAGATAAGCATTATTCTTAATGCAGATAAAGCGATCAGAACCACCAGATATACAAAAGCCTGCAATATCTAAGCAAAAATAGATATTTTCCAAAAATGGAAAAAATATCTGATGAAAATTAGCTATAACTGAATAAGATGGTTTCTCATATACAACAATCATTGTCTACATTAGAGGAAGCAAAGTTTAGAAATAAGTCTGTAGCTTTCATTTTGCAAAACTCCAAAGAGCTATTTCCAAATTGGACCCCAGGTTAAAAAACAGCAAATAATGAAAATATATATGGATTGTGATATATAATTCTCTTTCAACATTTGCATAGATGGATTAATTTGACTCTACATTTGACTCTGAAAATTTTTACTGAGGAAAAACTGGATGAATTTATAATATATAGGTGTGACTTGCTAGTAGAATAGCTATATAACTTTTAACATGTGTGACCTTATGGTATAGTTGGAAGAATACTGTTATTGTTCCCCCCTATAAAGAGAGGAGACCAAGAGTAACACATAAACCAGGGGTTCCCAACCGGGGGTGTAAGACAATATTCCAGGGGGTGCGAAAACTTGGGTTTTCAAAATTATAGTGTATATGCATAATTTGTTGCATTATTTCGAACTTTTGCAAAGGGTGTGAGAATATATCAGAAGTGTTCTAGGGGTGCAGGGTACAGAAAAGCTTGGGAACCGCTGGCATAAACTAAACTGAAGGAAGATCAGTTTAAGTTTGTCTGAAAAAATTGTTTCGCAGAATACTAATTGAAAAAATATGAGACGTAACAATAAGTAAGGTTTGACAAATGCAATGCAGCTTATATGGTCAAAAACTAGACTAAACAAATGAATTTGAATATTTAATGGGAATGTTTATTAAATATAAAGGATAAAGAATTGGAATAAGAGCTCAATCTGAATTAATTATGTATTACATAATTATGTATACATATCTATAATGTGTAATCATGTACTTATTTACATTAGAAAGTATTACATATATGCCCTTAGTTGTATTTCTCCAATAGGAACTTTAAGAATGGAGTTTATGGTGATGTCACTTGGACATACTAGTGACCACTTGATTATAGAATGTACGCCTTGGAAAGAGGTAGTAAATTTGGAGAGGTATAATGCTGTTTCTTTATATCTCCCCTTCCTTCCACAGTAAAATACAGTCTCAGAATAGAAATTCAATCCTTGCCATCTCATAGCTATATTGCCTTTCAAGGAATGTGTCTTCCATGTTTCCACACCATGAAAGAAACCCATGTCTCTCTTTATGGTTATCTTGTTGTTAAGCAATAATTCCTTGATGTGATCTTCTAATTATGCATAAGTATACTCAGACTATCCATACTGTGCATTGTAGCAATTGCTCTTGGCTCATCTGGGTGCAAGCAATCAGCAACTCCCTGTAATATGCTAGCTTTGAAAAACAGAATCTTCTATCTTTGGATTGATTGGGTGAGCTTTCTTTAAGACATGCAAATGCCGGTAGAAAATTAAATGTTAGTATGAGGTCTGTTGTAAGGAATGATTTGTTGAAAAGAAGTCAAAAGGATGAATATTATACAGAAGTGGGAACTGAGTAGTTCAAGGAAAACATAAAAGTTGATTACTGGTAGAATGAGTGATTTAAGAATGAATGATAAATGAAGAAGAAATAGAATTAAGAATGAATAGGAGCTGAATGAATGTAGATTGGATACAAAAATGAATGAGCATGAAAGAAAGTTGATGAGATGGCTGAACATATAGAGAATGAATAAGGATCAAATTGCGAAACAAGTATATGAAAGAAAATGAGTCAGGAGGAAGAGGAAGAGGAAGACTAAAATGTCATGGCTGAATGGGAATGATGAGATACTCAAAAGGAAAAAGGTGAAAAGTTTAAAGAACAAAAGACAACAAATCAAGGAGTATATGAATGTGATGAAAGCAAAGATAAATTGCAGGGATATAAAACCATTTTTGGTTCTACCCCATCTATACATAGACAAAAAAAGTATGGAAGGGTGCAGTGATAGATATTGGTGTAAACTAATGTAACTACATTTTATTTTTCTTATCCCTTAATTTCTTTAACTTACTATTTCTAACTCATTTTCTGTGCTTTGGATAATGTTACTTATGTTACTGAAACGGGAGTAGCAGGGCATGTGGTTATGTGTGCATGTATATGCACAATTTGAGGGGAATATTCATGAAAAATAACTCTAAATGAAACAATAGATGGAACATTTTTTACAAGTGAACCAGATCAGTTTTAACTTCAGTTATAACTTTGGTTTGGATAACTAAAATGCACTGAAATTTCTTTTCTAAATTCACCTAGAGGCCACGGTGGCTCATGTGGTTAGGATGTTGAATGAGAAGACTATTGAAAGCTCAACAGCTCAGTAATTCAAAATTGAGAGAGAGAGAGACGCGTGCTGGAATGAACTCCAATCAATTTGTCCCAACTCTTGCTTACCTAGCAATTCAAAAGCATGCAAATGCTTCAGTGTTTCTCAACCTTGACAATTTTAAGGCATGTGGACTTCAACTCCCAGAATTCCACAGCCAGCAATGCTGGCTGTGGAATTCTGGGAGTTGAAGTCCACATGCCTTAAAATTGTCAAGGTTGAGAAACACTGTGCTAGTAGATAAATAGCTACCACTTTGGTGGGAAAATACCAGGGACATGAAAGGAGACCTCCGTGAGTGTCCCTTGGGCAATGATGATATCACCAGCTAACTGTTTCAACCCAGAAGCACCTTGGAAGGTGCTTCCAACACGGACATAGTAGTACTATTAACTGGAGATATTACATTTATTTCAAATATTTTTGCTAAGTATTCTTGCAATAAAAAGAGAAGGAGGGTTTCAACAGAAACACTTTTTGAGCCTGTTGATCCTCCTTTTCCTGGAGCCAAGCAGCCACTTCAGGACTTTAAAAATACCACTTTAGAGACAGAGATAGAGAGAAAGAGAGATTCTCTGATCAGTGAACAGAAGACAGACTACCTCATTAACTCTAATGTTAAGGGAAGCAAGATTTATAAATCTCTATATATCAAGGCAGAATAGCTCCTAAAAATGTATTTTCAAAGCAATGTATAAGGTTTTAGACAAGTGAATCATTGATATTGATGGAAATTTTGTGACTAAACAGCCAGCCATATATTACTTTCAAATTTTACCTTTATGTCTTCATAACTAAATAACTTTGTAGATCAAACACTGCATTTCATATACTTTGTTGGAAAGGACAGAAAGCTATAAAAAGCTTTATGAATATTATCAACTCACTATTCTTATAAACTCTTATTATTATCTAACTTCACTCTTTGTTATTATTATTCAGGAATATTTTCTGGTAGGATGCAACATGAGATAATCAATGAAACAGAAATAATTGGTAAGCCCTCCAGGGCAGAAAAGATAAAATTCAAAAAAATGTTTTCAGCCCACAAGCAGTATTGCCAATGCTGAAAATGAATTCAGCAGCAGTACCGTTAATGGCATAGGTCATCCAGACGTTATCAAGAGCATTAGCACACGATGTTAAGGATATTTTGATATTTACACAGATATCAAATGGAACAAAGTACAAAGCTCATGGAGCTAGCGAAGATCTCACATTCAACCCAATCCTTCTTGGATCTATATCTGTGCCATTGCTTAGACCAGGGCTTTTCAATCACAGGTACGGGTACCACCTGTGGTACATTGGCACCTGGCAGGTGGTATGCGACCATCCTAGAAAAGTGGTAGTGGGGGAGGGGAATGAGCTGAACTGGTGGCAGCACCGCACAAACCTGAGCGAGAGATGGCTGGAGTGCAGGGCTGTCAGGGCTCAATGGAAGTGCCAGGATCAGCACCAGGCTCTGGCTGGAGCTCGGCGCTGATCCTGGCACTTCTGCTGAGCCCAGAAGAAGCGCCAATCAGCTGGAATGTTGCAGCATCTCCAGGGTCTTGTGATTTACATTCAGATCCTTGGCAACTGATTCATATTTATGACGGTCACAGTGTCCCAGGGTCATGTGAAGTGACCAAAACCTGCTGCAATCACCCAGCAGATGGGGGAAATAAAAACCAAACACCCCCCCACCCCACCCCCACTGCCAATCCTCAACAGAAATGCTAACAACAATTAAAACCTCAGACAGGAGGAAGAGCACTGCCGGATGGGCAGGCAGGTGTCTTGCTCGGCTGTGGCTTGGAGGGCACTTTTTTCAGTGCCATTGTAACTTTGAACAGTCATTAAGCGAACTATTGTAAGTCAAGGACTACCTGTACTTTATCACTTTTTTTTTGTCATCAAGTTTTTGACACCTTGCTAGGCGACTGGTGGTACTCGGATGTTGCCATATCCTAAAAGTGGTACAATGGGTGAAAAGGTTGAAAAGCCCTGGCTTAGACTTTACTGAGCCTTTTATAAAGGGATTTTTTTTTTAAATCTGATGCATTTCATTTGCCTTAGAAATGGAGGGTGAGAGCAAAATTATTTCAGGGCTTCTTCAAAATCGATAGTTTTGGCTTTACTTAGCAAACATAAATGCTTTCTTTACGTCTTCAGTATTGATTCTTGGGTGATGCCAGCAGTAGTTGAAAGCAATTTTTTATCTTCTTTTTCAAAAATTCTTCCTTACCAGATTAGCACCGATATCAGGATATCATCAAACATATTGAATATCCAAAAAAAAATGGAACATATACTCTCAAGAGTCACTAAAAACAATCAGGGAGGGAGCTGTTCATACTTTTCCTAAGATAATTCTTCAAGTATGGGGCCACCTCTTAAAGATTCCTGCCTCTTCTGCTTACTGGTATGAACCAGATGGATTGATTTTCAGACTGTTGAACATGGTCCCTTTTAGCTCAGCCAAATTAATTGTGCATATAAATGGGTTCTTTAACAAACCTGCTGGAGCAGATAGAACTGTGACTGTGTTTTAAGCATTTAACTTTTATTTATTTATTCTCACATTTATACAGTATAACTGCCCATATCACAAACATAACTCTGGGCAGTGCACAATAGAAGAAGACTATAGAAGAAATAAACATTAAAAATGATTCTTCATTAAAAAAAAATCCGTATCATGAAAAAAGACTAGAGAGCATCTTCAGTATTACATACAATATAGCCATTTCATCAGTTCTCCATCTTCTTTCAAGAGATCTTCAAACCTGCTGAACATGAGGGACTCCCAAAAGGTTGGCAGTGATAGGGCCAATCTCACCCTGGGAGGAAGGATGTTCCACAGAGTGGGCACCATAGCAGAAAAGACTCCTGTCCTGGGTCCTGCCAGATGGGACTTCTTAATAGACAGGATCCACAACATAGCAATAGCAACAACATTTAGACTTATATACCGCTTCACAGTGATTTACAGCCCTCTCTAAGTAGTTTACTGAGTCAGCATATTGGCCCCAACAATCTAGGTCCCCATTTTACCAACCTTGGAAGGATGGAAGGCTGAGTCAACCTTGAGCCAGTGAGACTCTGTCAAACTGGTGGCAGCCGGCAGTCAGCGAAAATAGCCTGCAGTACTGCATTCTAACCTCTGCACCACTAGGGCTCACATATCCCTTCTGTCAATAATAATAATAATAATAATAATAATAATAATAATAATAATAATAATAATAATAATAACCATAATCCCCCAGTGAGGCACTACTTTGACGTGGTTGTGGGGCTTGTGTACTCTGAGGAAGATGAGAGCTATGCCAGAGGTTCAACCATACTGAACAGGTCTCATCAGAGGAGTCAGACAAAGAGTGTCTCTCCCATAAAAAATATGGTGAGACGTAAATGTCAGAATGCCATATCGGCTCGGATGTCGCCCAGGTTAACAAGGTCCGCACTAGATATTGGAGTTCCTGGATATCTGGTGAAAAATGGGTTACAGGACTCAGGACTGTTGGCTGAGCAACCAGGGCCAGCAGCTGCAGAACTACTAGAAGAAAAGATGTTTACCCATCGCAGATACACAGTGATTGAAAACAAAGAAATAATGATCTGTTACTACAGATCAAGTCCAACAAGAAGAGGCTATCTAAAACAAATGCACTAGTTCTAGAAAGAACAACATCCAGAATCAGAAATAACAGAACAGAGACTAGCAGATCAATGCCGATTTATAATACAAAATAAAGTATTCACAGAAACAGAATTGGACGAACTGCAAAGGTTTACCCAGGGCAAAGAAATCAAAGCCTTACCAGAAGTAATTCAGAATATAGAGGCAAACCAGGGGGAGTTGGCAGTGAAGGAATCCAGCAGAGATATACAACTGTTCTCATTTGGAAACCAGGCACCTCTTCCTCAGGAAGAACAAAACCCTCTAACTAAAGAAATAAAAGAATTGAAACAAAGAATAACTGAGCATCTAGAACAGCACAAAAACAACAGAATAAGGCTGCCTGCATTGAAGCTTGTTCCAAAGAAACAGCTAGCACAAGCATTAAAAAATGCAAATACTGCAATATCAAGTATAAGCACCAATTCACTGCAAGAAACAAACCAACTAATGTACAGCACAGCTGCAGTTATAACTGAATACCTGGGATGCAAAATCAACAAAGAAGAAAAACAAACAAACAGTGCACCAGAAAAATGGAAGGTTAGACTAGAAAATAAGATCAGCAAGTTAAGATCACATGCAAGCAAGCTAGAACAGATGAAAAAAAAAGAAGCTGAAGAACAAGAAGACCAAAGAATACCTAATCAAGAAATACCACTTAGAAACAAGGAAGATCAAGGAAACACTGGAAATAATAAAGCAACAAATAATCTATAGCCAGGAAAATCAGTAGATATGAAGCTCGAATTGCAAACTATAGGCAGAACCTCCAATTTCAATCCAATCAGAAACGTTTCTACCAATCCATCAATGGAGAAACTGCAATGAATCAGTCAGTACCTGACAAGGAAGAAACAGTGTAGTTCAGGAAACAGATATGGGATAACCCAAAGAAATACAACAAGGATGCGGCTTGGTTAAAAGAGGTGGATGCAAATAAAACAGAAGTTGAAATGAAAGAACTAGTAATAACAACAAAAATGGTAGAAAAAAGAGCAAGGAAAATCAAAAATTGGTCAGCACTAGGGTTTTGGTTGGAACATCTGTTATACACCCACTCATTGCCAAGCAGTTCAACAATATACTACAAGGAGGAGAAATTGAAAAATGGCTAACAACTGGGAAAACCTACCTAATAATGAAAAATCCAGCAAAAGGGGCAACACCAGGCAACTACAGGCCAATTACCTGCTTACCAACAACTTTTAAATTAACTGGTGTGATAGCTGATGCAGTACAACAGCATCTAGTTGAAAACAATCTCTTTCCACCTGAGCAGAAAGGAAACCGCCCCAATAGCAGAGGAACAAAAGATCAACTCCTAATAGACAAAATGATCTTGGAAAACTGCAAGAAAAGGAAGACCAACCTGAATGCGGCATGGATTGACTACAAAAAGGCATTTGACTCTCTGCTACATGACTGGATAATCAAGTGCCTAGAAATAACAGGAGTCAGTAGAAACATCAGAAAATTTGTGCAAAGATCGATGGCACAATGGAAGACACAGTTGCAGATCAATGGTGAGAGACTGGGAGAGGTTAATATCAAGAGAGGAATATTTCAAGGAGATTCATTATCACCATTACTATTTGTTATTGCACTGTTATTGCAACAATACTGAATAACTCAGGACGTGGCTATCAAACACCAAAAACATCTGCCAGACTATCCCACCTCCTTTACATGGATGATCTGAAGGTGTATGGGAAAACATCATCTGAAATAGAATCGCTGCTCAACACTGTCCGTATATATAGCCAAGATATTGTAATGGAGTTTGGCTTGGACAAATGTGCCACACTTACTATCAAACAAGGAAAAATAGTGAAAACTGAAGGAATCAAGATGCCCCACGAAAATAACATTAAGTGTCTGGATGAGGAAGATTACTACAAATATTTGAATATCCTTCAAGCTGACAACATCAAGCACACTAAAGTCAAGAAAAAGATTAGAGGTGAATACATCAAGAGAGTGAAGAAGATCTTAAAGTCCAGACTCAATGGAGGAAATACCATAAAGGCAATCAACACCTGGGCAATTCCAGTCATTAGATACACAGCTGGTGCTGACCAATTTTTGATTTTCCTTGCTCTTTTTTCTACCATTTTTGTTGTTATTACTAGTTCTTTCATTTCAACTTCTGTTTTATTTGCATTCACCTCTTTTAACCAAGCCGCATCCTTGTTGTATTTCTTTGGGTTATCCCATATCTGTTTCCTGAACTACACTGTTTCTTCCTTGTCAGGTACTGACTGATTCATTGCAGTTTCTCCATTGATGGATTGGTAGAAACGTTTCTGATTGGATTGAAATTGGAGGTTCTGCCTATAGTTTGCAATTCGAGCTTCATATCTACTGATTTTCCTAGCTATAGATTATTTGTTGCTGCCAGATGATAGCAAGTGTCCGTAAAAATATTGGTTTGCCACCTACTAAACAAAAATATCTGTCCGGCATATATTGGGTAATCTCTAGATCTCTCTTTATTCCAGAGAGAATTTTAGCAGTCAATATCCCACATCCAGCTGCCTTTGTGGCTGCAATGCCTCCCACTATCCACAAAGAAAAAATGTCAGCCGTTAGTTTGCCATGACTCACTGGAAGTCCCTAAATCCTTCTAAAAACAGAACTGGTACTTGAGATGGGTCTGATCAATATCAAAATGGAGTGAAGCTATTATCAAATCTCAGGATTTGGAAGCAATACTTCTTTTGATTCAGCTCCAAGTTGTGTTTTTTTTTAATTTTGGCAACATCACACTGCTTGAGCAACTATAATTCCATACAATGTATCATCAGGAATTCCCAGATACTTTGCAAACATCTTGTCATCAAACCAAGCAAACCTTATCCTATATCTATGAATTTTAATTTTTTTCCCAAAAAGAATGAAAAGAAAATGCATTTATCTCTCTTAAATGTTGTCCATTTATTTTCAGCCAATAATGAAAATTATTTTAAATATAATCCTACAATTTTGTATTTTATATTGTCTGCAGATTTGATAAGCATTCCCTTTATCTCTTTGCCCAAGTCTTTAATAAAAATGTTGAAGAGTACACAAGGCTATACCTTCTGATATTCCACTTGACACCTCCCTTCTTTTTGATATTGAACGTGGATGAGTACTCTGACTACAATTTGAAATCAGCTATGTATCCATTCAGTTGTTATGTTACTTAGCTTATATGTAACTAGCTTGCTAATCAGAATGTCACAGGATACGCTGTCAAATGTTTTTCTCAAATCAAGATATATTATGTCTCTAGCATTCCTACAATCTGATAATGAATTTACCTTACCCAAAGGGCAGGTACTTTTGGTTTGGCTTGACAAATAGTTGCTATGTTCCTAAATATCATCCCTCCACCATGTGGGACTAATGGATTATCTGATTATGTTGCCTGAGATATGAAGTGACAGGAAAGTAATCACTTTGATCTCTGATTTCAACCATAATCACGTGTTACAATAAGGAGACGAAGAACAAACTATTAGTTCTTCTTGTAAAAATATATGCCCCTCTGCTAAGTAGATGAAGGAGATTATGAATTCCATTAAAGATATGCTTACCTTTTCCTCTTCTGCGGACCCCATGGCTAGCAAATCTATTAATTCTAAACCAGTGCTCCAATATTTCCCATATCTGGGGAGTTGACATTAAAATCTCTATAGATCATGCTCACTGCATTTGGGAATTGTCTTTCAAGCATTTCCATCACAGCTGTCAAGTCAATACTTGGGTGATGTCCAGTTTCAGAGCTCAAAGGAAGGATATAGAGGTTAATGCATTTTTTAAAAAATTACCTACTGAGACTCTGGATATTGAAATAGATACCATTGCTTTCAAATCAACTGACACAAAGATAATCAAGCCACCGCTAATGCATGCCTTTCCTTCCCAGCAGAGTTGAACCCCTAGAGATACACTATCTCATTCCGAGTCCTATTTTCAGAACATAGATAATATGAAATGCTTGTAGGAAGTCAAAACAACTGATCAGAATACTTATTTTCAGAATGCTATATCCATAAAATGGCTTCCAGTATAAAAATCCTCTGCATCTCCTTATTGAAATACAGGTGGTCCTCAACTTACGAACACAATTGAGCCCAAAATTGCTATTGCTAAGTGAGACACTGGTTCAGTGGCTTTTATCCCAGTTTACAACTTTTCTTGCCATAGTTGTTAAGTGAATCACTGCAATTGTTAAGTTAGTAACACGGTTGTTAAATGAATCTGACTTCTCTATTGACTTTGCCTGTCAGAAGTCAAAAGATGACCCCGGGACACTGCAACCATCATACTGTAAATATGAGTCAGTTGCCAAGAGTCTAAATTTTGATCATGCAGCCATGGGGATGCTGCAAAGGTCATAAGTATGAAAATGGTCATAAGTCATTTTATTCAGTGCCTTTGAGGCTTTGAACAGTCGCTAAATGAACTGCTGGAAGTCAAGGACTACCTGTATAAGTGGAAAAGCTGCCACTGTTGTGGTATATTGGAAGAAATGTCCATAGGAATATATAAAGGTTTGCCTATTTCAGGGGTCTTAAAGTTGCCAAGGTTGAGAACCCCTGGCCTATTTCCTTTGGATTTAGAAAACCATCTTTAGCCCACTTTCTATGGGAAGGATTAGTATCGGATCTCCTTATGCTATGTAGCATATCGCCAGTGCTTTCAGTCTTGGGAAGGATCATTAAAATTTTATCCCATTGGAAGCTTTAGAAGATTTATCACTCTTATTGTTAGCATTTGGGACTTAGAATCCTTATCATGTACTTCCAATGTGTGTTTTGTCATCAACTTAAAAGACAAAGATATCATTATGTTATTTATTAGTGGACTCACAAACGGGTTTCTTTTTTTTTGAAAATATATTTTATTAATTTTTTTTAATTTTTACAGAAAGAAGAAACTACTCAAATCAAATCATAGTGTTAAAATAAACAATCATCCATAAACAAAACATAAATACATTTTTCAATACATCTAATACTAATAACTCAACTGAAAATAATCATACCACACAATTAACATTACTGCTCGGTACCCCCACCACCACATCCCCCCCAACCCTAACCTTCCCCCCTCACTTACCAACTAACTAACTACTTTCCTCCCTCCTTCTCTACTTCTCTATATTCCACCCTCCTTACTCATCCCCCCTCTTACCAACTTTCTTTCTACTTTCTTTCTACTTTCCTCCCTCCTTCCCTATCTCCTTCCTACTCTTCCCCCTTCTTATCATCTTCCACTTACATCAGCCTTCACTCCTCCTTCCTCTTTCCAGCAAACGGGTTTCTTACAATGGCTACAAACTTGCAACAATTATTTTTTGTTCTGCATCAGGAAGGCTCCCATAATATTTGTGAAGAATATTATTCTTTTGTAAAGGTAATTCATCAGCTTCCTTATTTATGATCTAGATAGAAAACCTTGTGTTATCCTATTCCTTAACTGGATTTTGTGACCTTTCACAGCCCGATTTTAAATAATCCATAGGTGGGGGATTCTTTTCAAAATTGGTATCATTTTTATCTTATCACTAATATAGAAAATGTCTCACTAAACAAATAACATCTAATAACATCTAATAAAAATGCTTGGAAGTCAAATAATCTGTCCAGACAATAAGGTTCTGGGCTCATATTTGAAAAGCTACACAATTTGATCTAGTTCTATGTGATGATCTCCAGTTAGGAATGAATTAGTTAAAGGAAAAGACCTTTGGTGTTTTGTTTTGTTTTGTTTTGTTTTTGTTTTCAATTAAATAAGTGGAGGAACATGTATGCTTGGCTTAGCTATATAAACTTCCTTTTTTATTAGAAATAAATAGAAACATACCCATTACCAGGGCTTTTTTTTTTTTGTCATAGAACGCCCAGAACGGAGTTCCGGCACCTTTTTTGGATGGAACCTTGTAGGGTAGGCAAGGTGGGTTGTATGACGTGTGTGAATTCCGGCACCTTTTTTTTTTTTTTTTCAAAAAAAGCACTGTCCATTACAGTATTGCCTTTCAGGGTAAACAAGTTTATGTTCATTGTTATGTTCATCCCACAGCCTCTCCATGAGGAAAACAGATCCCAATCTTAACATTTTCCAAGTTGGATGGTCTACACCTGCAGTCTTATAATTTTTCAACTCTCAAATAGCATTTATGTTTTCTTTTTCCTCATATTTCTTGCCTACTAAAGAATATAGCATCCATATCACTCTTTAACATATCATTATCATTTGTACACACACTTCATTATACAGAATAAAATAGATACTTCTTCCAGTCACTGCTGGCAAAGAGCTTAGAAAGAATTCCAGAAGAATGTCCATATGCTGTTTAAGAATTCAGACCCATTAAATCCTTTTCTCATTGGTTTCTCCAGTTGTTGAACCTTATCTTTAATAAATCTAGCTTTCTTAAGATCTGCTTTGTTGACATCCACAAAAGCAAATGTCTAAACTTTATCTACTAAATCTTCCTTATTGCTTAGGATCAGTTTATTATGAGAATAATAAAAAAGAAACAGCATACATGTTCATGCTTCTTCAGCTTTATATAAATTATGAGAGAAGATTGTAGGTAAACAGGAGCCTCACCGTGTTAATTTATGCAGATCTGATATAACATCTTAAAGGAAACTCACATGGATAAAGAGTGCATAGCTGACACATTTGCGTCCTCCTTGAACTATTTCCCTTTTAGACATTCATTTCTATGCAAGCTTTAGCTCATAACACTTACTCCCTGCAGCTGAATCCTGAATCTATACATGTGTCTGAGTCCCTCTCAACTCAGTGGGGCTTAGTTCTGAATAGACATGTATAAGATTGAATAATAACTTATTTTCTTCAGATACATTTCAAATATTTAGACTTGATCATACAGAAATGGCACCATTCTTCAATGATGAAGCAAGCATTTTGCCTTGGGGCTGGAAAACTAGAAATTGAGTCATTTCAACATGATTAGAGCTCATATATATATTACTGACCTAGGGGCAGGCATTAACAGGCAAAAGTCAGCAATGATTATAATTATTCTTTTCTTAATCATATTTCCTTGCATAAAAGCAATCCCCAATGTGGAGATTGTAAGAAAGCAGAATTAAAATAATTCAGCATGTTTTAAATATCAATGAACAGACCAGTTCTCCTTTAGGTAATGGGGAAACAGCTACCAGTACACTTTATTTGATTTATTTAATTCATTTATAAACTACTCCTTCTGTCTGCTGGGAGACCATAAAATAAAAATGCAATAAAAAATTATTCTTAAACCAAGAAAGCCAAATCTGAGCAGGCCTTCATAATACATTCTATATTCTATCTCTGGCAAATGTCAAGACATCACTAGGATAGGAAGAAGCAGCCCTGTTTGCAACCAACAATGATGATGTGTACCAATAGAAGAGAATATAGATCAGGGTTGAACTGTGGCATCATATGTGCTCTCAGAGTTCCAAGGTTGATGAGAGAGAGCTTGGCGCTGTCAAGCTCAGACATCACCAAGGACTCCATAATGATGGTGTGTTTTGATGACATCATCTTTCAAGCATTATGCATTGTATTGTATTTTTGTATTGTATTGTATTTATTTGACTTCTATGCCACCCTATTCCGGAGAACTCAGGGCGACTCACAACATAATAGAAATCAACATTTAAAAATACATGTATATAAAACCCCTTAATTTAAAAAAAACCAATCATTCAACATACACAGAGACATACACTGGCTTGGGGCAAGATGTTAACTGCCCCAGGCCTGCCGGCAGAGGTGTGTTTTAAGTAATTTACGAAAGGCGGAGAGGGTGGGGGTGACACGGATCTCCGGGGGAAGTTGGTTCCAGAGGGCCGGGGCCACAACAGAGAAGGCTCTTCCCCTAGGCCCCGCCAGGCGACACTGTCTGGCTGACAGGACCTGGAGAAGGCCGACTCTGTGGGCCCTAACCAGCTCTGGGATTCATGGGGCAGCAGACGGTCCCATAAGTAACCTGGTCTGATGCCATGTAGGGCTTTATAGGGCTTTGATCCTGATGTCAGGTGCTAGTACATAGGTTGCAACATTTATGCAATGATGTCATCATGTCTGTTTTCATCATTTCCCACACCTTTATCGCCCATTGGAAGGAGAATATGTTTATACTCATCTCTTCCTTGGTTCTTCTCCTAAACGGCTACTGTAGAAAAAGAATGGTGTTGATCCAATACTGTGCTTTTTCTGCACAGTTTTTCCAAACATATTTAACTACAAAGTACATATTGGAAGAGCCGTGGTGGCGCAGTGGTTAGAATGCAGTACTGCAGGCTAACTCACTTCTTACTGCCAGGAGTTTGATCCTGACCGGCTCACGATTGACTCAGACTTCCATTCTTCTGAGGTCGGTAAAATGAGGACTCAGATTGTTGGGGGCAATGTGCAGGCTCTGTAAACCACTTAGAGAGGACTATAAAGCACTGTGAAGTGGTATATGAGACTAAATGCTATTGCTATTAGAGAAATCTAAATTCAAGGTGGTTAAGGCATGAGTCAATGTGGGTCTTTGCACAGGGTTTTGTCATTTGAAATAATTTCACTTCTCTAAAATTTATTTCCACATAAATATTTATTTATTACTTATTTATTATTAAGTAGACAGAGGCCTTAAAATGGAATTAATTCAGGAGGCAGCGATGACTTTACTAAGATGAATGATACAATCTCTCGTACACAGTTTTAAGTGACTTACTTTTCATTTCTCTTTCTTCATTTTATAATCTATTCTCCAGTACTATTTTAAGTGTGTACTACAGTAATTTAAGATCCATAAGCAAACTATTAATGCTGTAAAAGACAGGGAAAGAAGTATTATTTGCCCTGCCCTTTTTCCTTAAATTTAGGTAGGGTTTTTTTTAGAGCTCTTCAGCTGCAAACCAGTCCCTCTTTCTAGTGATTATTTTTATTTGCTTATTTAAATGCTTGTCCAATATCTTTTTATTGGATTCAGTAACCCATAGGTAGGAAGATTTAACAAATAATATCATTATAAATTCTCAGTACAAGAATAACACAGCAGCTAAGCAGAATAACAACACATCCCAGTGTGTTTAAAAGATAAAAAGTCATTCTTCTTCCTTGGTACAATGGTCTTAAATTGGCATTTGAGAATTAAAAGACACCATATTAGTTTTTTTTTCAGGAGTAAGTTCCTCAGGTTTTTCCTTCCTGTTATAGCTCAAATAGTAGGATACTTACAAATCATAAGATCACAAAACTGGAACGAATATTGAAAATAACTCAATCTACTCCTGACATTTGCTACTATTGTACACCATTTCAAAGAGATGAACAGTCAATCTCTATTTAACAATCTCTAAAGAAAGAAAGATTCTAAAGAAAGAGACTTCACCAACAACAGCATTTGTCCAACGGCCCAACTGTTTGGGACATTCATCCTCACATTTAATCTAAATTGTTTTTCTTGTCATTTGGATCAATTTGCTCAATTTGTGTGACCTTCCCAGAGGTGTGGAGAGCTAACTGCTACATGTTTAGTATTTGGATAAACTTTAATCCAAACCACCTGGAGCAGACTGAGAATTTTTCAACCCATGGGCCACATCTGGCCCTTTGATTGTCTGTGGTTGCAGTGGTAACCCTCTATTACAGTCCCAGTTTCTCTTATGGCCTTTGGAAAAGCAATTGTCCACCCCTGATCTGCAGCTTAATCCCTCCATACTTTCCCCATAGTAACTAAGTGGCAAAGTAAGAAGAACTGAGAGAACACTATTGGCCTAAATTACCTAGTTACTAGTCTGAGTTATCCAGTTATCTTCCATGGCTGAGGACCTAGGTGTCCTTGTTTCTTGTCCAACATCTTAGCTATTTTATACCACAACTGTTCTCTGATCAGGGTAAATCTATGTCCTGAAGCAACTATATCTAGCTACCTCACATAAATTTTAAGCACTGTGGGAGAAAAAAAATGGAATCGTAATACTTCATATCTGCAATTACAGAGCAAAGAAGCAAGTTTCCAGCAGTAATTTCCAAGAACTACCTTCTGGAGAAAAATGATTCAAATTAGATTATAGCAAAAAAGAAAATTCTGTACATTCCCTGCCTACTTATCAACCAGTACAGGTCATTTACTAATACAAGTAAGATAACTCACTCCCTAAACGTATAATAATTTGGAAATTGGTTTCATCTATATGTGATGTAACTAAGCTACTGCTATATGCCAGAAAAGCTTTCAAAGAAGGCACATGGGATATCAAGCAATAGCTATTCAAATTCCCAGTGTATAAAGTCATGGTCTCTTAAAAATTAGTGCATTCATTATTTTCTCTATCTCACAAGAGACACGTCTTTGACCTTATCCTTCCAGATATTTTCAAAAGTTCCCAATAAATAAAGGGCTTATGGGAACCAGTTCCTTTCCTATAAGATAAGCAGAGTAATGGAGATCCAAGGAAGATAAAGAATTGCAAGGGAGAAGTCAGCATGGCTATTGGTACCCATTCATGCCACAGAGGATGAAATCAAGAACATGGTAAACGGCACACTACCAATGACACGATCCATTATAGGAAATGCATGAGTGGAGTCAAACTTTGCCAGTCATCACCATTTCTACTCTGCCGGGATGCTAAACAAAGCGCCGGCAATAACAGATGAACGTATATTTTCATTTGGATTAATTAATTAATTAATTAATTAATTAATTTCATTTGAATTAATTAATCATCTGTGCAGTATCATTTTAGGACTCTTGCAGTGAGGAATGATGGGGAATGATTTTCAGTCCGACCTTAAGTATCCTAGCAAATTTGGGTACATTTAAATAGTTCCTATTTCAGACATAATATAAAACTGTGGTTAGATGCTTCATCTTGGCTTGCTTGCTTGCCCAGAGGAGGAATGACACAGCAAAAAGAGGCTATATGCAGACCCCTTTTACGTGTCCTCATGTACTCTGCCAAGACTGCAAATTCAGGCAAAGCAGAGTTTTGTTGTATGTTGACAGCATTGTTGGTGGGGTTTCACTTTGCTTGGCAGCTGCATCATACTGGTTCCACTTTTCCTCCAATAAAATTTAGTTTCTCCAAAGGGGGGGGAGAGAGAGAAAGAGAGGTAATTGCACTCTGCCCGCTTTGTAGTGCCAGCAGGTGGCATACAGAAGATGCTATTTCCTTTGAGGAGATTTTTCTGCCTTTCTCTGGAGATCACAGAACTTGGAGATCAAAAGATTCTGAGGTGAAAACACCATCTTGCTGAAAGGTTAACAATCAATAATTCATCATGAGTAAGTAAAATGCTGTTTGCCTACTTCTCTGTCCAGAAAAGTTTTAAATAACATTCTGCTGTGGTAAAAAGTCCTGGAAACAATCTGAAATTACTATCTTTGAAAGGCTTTTAAAAGATGCTTGCTGTCCAAATGCCTGGTTCTTGGCCTTTGAGATGCTTACTAAGAGTGGTGCTTCAAAAGGAGGGGGGTGAGGATGGGGGGAAAATGTGAGGCACTTTTTTTTTTTTATGTCTCTGCCATTCCAAATTTTTGTGACAACAGGTCAACAAGCTGAGTGCCAGTGGTAACTACGCTTGGATGGAAGAAGAAAAAAATGAGCTTGGTTTTTGTTTGTAGTCTTATTCCAAATGTCTGGCTTTAAGGAGCCTCCGCTTCTCCCACATTAGCTCTCTAGACAAATCTTGAACCACTTTTGTAGCAAGCCTCTAACAAACTCTGTCACTTTGACCTAATCCGGTTTTCTGCACAGCTGTGCTAAAGTCACCTTTAGTTTTATCACATTTTAATGCAAACAAGGCCGGAAGGGGACTTGTTTGGACTGAAGAAGCTGTGACAATTCATATGAATGGGAACTTCAGTAACTGGGAAGAAAAATGTGACAGGGAGCTTTATCACTGCATTGTACACAACAATCTGAAAATTATTGCTTCTTTAGGGGGCTATTCTTGCATTGAGGCCTAGCATAGTCTATGCTAAGCAGCTAGACAGAAGTCTGAATGGTTTGCCAGTCCTAAAGACGGATTTTCATTCTATTGTGTGTGGGTATTCCCGACTTTCCTAAGAGGATTTCAAAAGCAGGACAAGGCAGCTCAATCCGACTTTATGAAGTTTCAAGGCATGCCCTTTAAAATTCAAAGGCCGATATTTTTTTTTTTACCTTCAATGCTTGCTTTGGAAAAGATGGATGTCAAATGTGTGTGTGATCTAAAAGGAAGCAGCAAACTTTATACAGGAGAAAAAGAGTATTTGATAAATAGAAGAGTGCAAATGACACACAGTTTTTACTTGCAAGTGCAAACTCAAATAGTATCATGGGTGAAATCAGGAGCAGCATAATTGGGACTTCTGTATGTTAATAGTGAAATTGTAATTCTGCAACCCAGCATCTATGTAAGTGATGAATGTGTGCAAGTAGAGTTTCTGCAAATTTTGATATGTGTTTAAGTTTAAGCAATTGATTGTTTTTATATTAAAGGACAGTTATTAGTACATAGTCAATATGGCTTCATTATATATTTATTAATTTGGCAATTTTATTCAACCCCTTTTTTGCAAGCCTAAAATAACAAAAGTAGGTTCAGGGAGGAGGAATAAGGAAGTGACCATATTTAGGACCAAAAGATTGTATAGATAATCTCTCATCAATTTGAATTGAATTACCTATTTTCAGCACTAAGTTTACAGCACTAAAACCGGGTGTTACTAATGATAATAATTTATTGTAAACTGTGTTACAACCAGCTGGTCTTTAAGAAAACCCTTCATAAAAGACTTGAAAGTATTTAAGCCACTTTCTGTAATCAGACACATTCCCTTGTGGCAGAACTGGACAACAGATGGGGATTTTTACTGGAAACCAGTAGTCAGACTTTGGGAACCAGTTGTCATCTTCAGGCAGAATCCAAGCTTAAACTGGTGGGGTTCAACAAGTATCTGCCATAACAATTTCCAAAGACAGAAATCTCTCACTGGATTTTCAGTCATGGACAAATCAGATTTATTCCCTCTGTTTATATGGTTCTGTAATGTGCCATACTACAAACTAATAATAACAGATACATCAACCAGCCTTAGAACTAACAAGATATAATAATAATAATAATAATAATAATAATAATAATAATAATAATAATAATAATAATAATAATAATAATTGGAAGGGACCTTGGAGGTCATCAAGTCCAACCCCCTGCTCAGGCAGGTAACCCTATACCATTTTGGACAAATGGCTGTCCAGTTTCTTCTTTAAAACTTCCAGTGTTGAAGCATTCACTGCTTCTGGAGGCAGGCTGCTCCACTGGTTAATTGTTCTAACTGTCAGGAAGTTTCTCCTTAGTTCTAGGTTGCTTCTCTCCTTGATTGGTTTCCATCTGTTGCTTCTTGTCCTGCCTTCAGGAGCCTTGGAAAATAGCTTGACTCCCTCTTCTTTGTGGCAGCTCCTGAGATATTGGAACACTGCTATCATGTCCCCCTCTTCATGGTGAACAGCTTCTGCCTTTTAGGATCACCTATCTACAGTAAAAGAATCAGTCAAAAAATAGGCTGCAGACCAGCTTTTGACATGGTAGCAATAAAGGCTTTGGAAAAGATATTTAGATACCAGTGTCAGTACCTTCAAATATCAAATAGTGCAGGAAATGGTTTCCCCTATGTCACTCTATAGTAGTGAAAGTTGGACTGAGAAAGAGTATTGTCACTTTTAAACTTTAGCATTGGAAAAGATTCCCAAGGTTCATGTACTGTAAATGTTAAATAGCATGGGAATACTCAACATTGCAGAAAACACTATCTCAATCACCCTTCTTCCAGACTGAAACCCCCTACTCAGGAAGTAAGAAACTCATTTCCCAATGTCCAACCCTTATGGTCATTCCAGAAATATACCACAATAAATTGTACTAGATTTCAGAAAGAGCCAGCACAATCATACTTCACTCAGTATTAAGGATGCAGCTGTAGAGGTAGTCAACAGCAGTGATGGGATTCAAATATGTGAACAACCAGTTCTCTGTGTGGATGCCGCTCCTGGAAGTGCATTCTGGGCCTGGGCAACAAAAAATTAGCTACCGTTTCTGCTGAAGTGATGCGAACCAGCTGAATCCCACCACTGGTCAACAGTATTAAGTATCTGGGGGTGCAGATAAGTAACAATCTGAATTGCTCTCTCACACATCATCCTTAGTGAAGCGTGCAAACCAGCATCTGCATTTCCTGTGTCGGATGAGGAGAGCACATCTTTCTCTTTCTGTCCTGGCCACTTTTTACAGAGGCACGATTGAGAGCATCTTAACAAACTGCATCACTGTCTGGTTTCGTGGCTGTGGTGCCCCAGATAGAAAGTCCATACAGAGAATGGTAAGGACAGCTAAGAAAATCATAGGAAGCTCGCTTCCTGGCATTCAGGATGCTGCTTATAAGCACTATGTGCTTAGAGCTCAAAGCATTGTTAGAGACCCCACACACCCACTTTATGGTCTTTTTCTGTTGCTCCCCTCTGGGAGGAGGTTTCGAAGTACTTCTAGCAGGATTACCCAGTTCTGTAATAGCTTTCTTCCCTATGCCATCCGTCTGGTAAACTCGTAAACTCGTTTATTTTTGTCATATTTATGTAGTGTATATCGGAGGTAGTGACCCTTTGAGAGCTGAATGCAACAAAATTTCATTTTAATATATGCCAATTAGTGTACATTCAAAGTGACAATGAAGTTATTATTCTATTCTACTAAACCTAATTAAGAGGTCACTTTGAATGTTAAGTTTGATTTTACATTTTTCATTAGTTGGAAAACTAAAAGAAAATGTACATTTTTGTTTATTTTTCTTTATAGAGGTATTTAATAATAATTTTCCAATAAAAATCCCACTGATTATTACTAACCATATGCAACAGAAACATTGCATCTCCATCAGGTTTGCTTGAACTCTCTCTGTGTAGAAGAGGTTAGACAATGAAATTGGTACCAATATTTGTAGAGGTTTGGCTGCTCAGTAACATTTCTGGTGTTGGCAGATGAATGTGAGAACTTATAAGTCTAGCACATGAAAGCTTTCATAACTTTCACATTGTCTATCACAACTAGTATGAAAGAGATCGAAATAATCATCTGGTGTTGAGGGAAGGCTTGAATTGTCACACAGGTGAATTGTCTCATACAAAGGTGCTGCTTGGCTGAGAAATGTAGTTTATGTAACATTTTTTTAGGCTATCACTTTGTGTAGTACTATGTCTCCCTGGTTATTTTAGCAGGAATCCTTCCTAAATAAGAAAATTCCTCTGCTGGAGATAATATCTGGCAAATTAGCAAGCAGAAGAAGAGCACAATGAAAGGGCACAGGCACTCTAGAAAGGTAATCAAGCATTGCCTAGACTGCAGAATATTATTTTTTAAAATTTTATTTATATATTCATTCAGTCAGTCAGTCAGTTTCTATAGCTACCATCTCAATTAGTGATTCTGGGCAGCTTACAATTCCAAAAATATAAGCATTGGAGCAACCTCCAGTATTGGAGCAGTGTTGGAACAATACAAAAAAACCCACAATCAAAATAAACATATGCAGCAGCCGAGGTACCTGATTAACAGTAAAGCCAAGAAACGGGGCCCTTAACCCAGTCAGCGCCCCAGGCTTGGTGACACAGCCAGGTTTTTAAAGCCTTACGAAAGGCTAACAGGTTGGGGGCCATTCTAATCTCCGAGGGGGAGGATACTCCACAGAGCAGGGGCTACTGCAGAAAAGGTCCATCTTCTAATCTCCCAGTGGTGGGATTCAGCCAGTTTGGACCACTCTGGCAGAACCGGTAGTTAATTTTTTGTTGCCCAGGCCCAGAATGGACTTCTGGAAGCAGCATCCACACAGAGAACTGGTTGTTCACATATTTGAATCTCACCACTGTAGTCTCCGCCACTGTAGTCTCCCTTTGGTTGAAGGGATTTGCAGCATGCCCAATCTACTAGATGAAATTGGATGGGGAGAGTCTCTTGGGAAAAGATGATCCCTCAGCAACTTTAGAGCTATTGTAATCTCAGAAGCAGCCCCTGAGTCAAGTCCAGCAGGGGCAGAGGTTTTCACCCTACTTAGTTTTTCATAATTACCTTAGGTCCACCATTACCTGCCAGAGTGCAGGTTTGTATGCCTCAGATTCAATTCCATGTAATCTTAATAACATTATGTAAAGTTTCTCTATGTAAGCCACTGCTATGGACTCCAGAGAAAGGTAATTGACCACAAAACAACTTACACATTTCATAATGAAAGTACTTGTTATTTACCAGGAGACAAAGAGTCTCTTGCTAAAGTCTGCATTTTAATAGTAATCTTCTTTAAAACTTGCTGTTTTTTATCATTTAAAAAGAACAAATGTTTTATTAACAGCAAGCTTAACCTAAGCTTTATTTTAAAAGAAAAAAGAAAAGAAAGACAAAACCCTCACTGAATATTCTATGAGGCTCAAAAAAAGTTCATTGTAAATGAAATTCCATCACTCTGCAAACAGGCAGGTCCGCTGCTGCATTGCCAAGCAACACTGTGCTGAGGATTACTGCTGAGCTACTTCCGTTTCATAGGAATATGCAGAAGAGCTCCTAGCAAAACAAATGTGAAAAGAAAAGAAATTCATGGAGCGGCAGGCCAAAGAAAATTAGATGTGCTGAAACTTCAGTGATTTGAATTCAGAGCTGCAGTTGCAATTCTTTATTTCTGTTTACCCAGAAATAATAAACTTTGATGGATTCCATCACAACAGAAAAATATCTCTGTGTTGCTAAGTCTCCGTTGAGAAAGCCAGTTTATTGTACTGGTAAAGCATCAGGCTAGAACCCGGGAGACTATGAGTTCAAGTCACACCTTAGACACTAAGCTCGCTAGAGTGACCTTGGGCCTGTTACCTTCCCTTAACCCTAGGAAAGAAGCAATGGCAAACTTCTGAAAAGCCTTTCTAGGAAAACTGCAGGGACTTGTCCAGGCAGTCTCCAAGAATTGGCTTTGATTGAGCAGAATGGAAAAAAGTCTCAATTATATTGAAATATGATTTGCACCATTAAGATCCAGTTAGCTAACACTGCATGCATACCTAGGTTCTAGATATTGAAGTTTGCCCTCAACATCTCAAAGAAACGTCACCTGTTTAATTTCAGAATGTGCATAAAATTTGTTTCCCTCTTTCTGAATCTGTGTGGCAAATGTAGCTGTTAAGTATATATTTCTGTATTTTTGTGAATGTGATATTCATTTTACAGCCTTCAGTTTCATGGTTTGGATCTGTGCTTTAACTGTGTTTAATGGAGTCACAGAAAGTGAGAGAATTTAATTTAATTACAGCTAACTTGTCTCATTGATCCACTGCAGGAAGGTGCACAGATAAGAATTAGCGAATGAACTGGAACAAAATTACCATTGTTTCTTGTGTCGTGTATGTAAAATTAAAAAAATGGTATGAATGTCTGAATGCATGGAAAAAAAGTGAGAAGAAGCACTCAAGAGCACAAGCGTTCATTTTCTGAACCTAATTACTTATATGATAACATTGCTTGCCTCTCCTTGCCCAAATGGTCAACTTCCCAGATAATTTGAATACCCCAATTTTTACAATCATCTCCTTTATCATAAGTCCTAGAAGTCATAAATATAAGTTGAAAACACAAACGAATCAAATTGAGCTGGTCAAGTCCTTTAACATGAACTCATGTTTCATTTCTCAGGTTTCTGAGGCATCCTAGTTAAAGCTGCCACAGAAAAGTTCAAAGGTTATCCTCAACAACTATATTCCAGCTGTTTTCATAGCATTAACAGCTAATTGTACAAATGCTTTGCTCAAATGTGACATTATAAGGACTATAAACCCCTGCAATTGTCTAGTCCAATTATGCAAAGAGGCAGGACTGCTTTAAGAAATCACAGAACTGAATCCAAAACAGTGCACAGCACTATTTCCAATTTTTTTCCTGCATATTGACTTGTGGCTGTCATAGCCTAAGTCTGAACTAGCTAGAAAATGTTTTAATTAATTTTTCCCAGTGCATCTTTGGCATTCTCGTGGTGGCACAGTGGTTAGAATGCAGTACTGCAGGCTACTTCTGCTGACTGCTGGCTGCCAGCAGTTCAGCAGTTCGATTCAGCCTTCCACCCTTCCAAAGTCGGTAAAATGAGGACTCAGATTGTTGGGGGCAATGTGCTGACTCTGTAAACCACTTAGAGAGGGCTGTAAAGCACTGTGGGGTGGTATATAAGCCTAAGTGCTATTGTTATTGTTATTGCTATTGCTATTCCCATCCCTGGAAACTGGTTTTAATTTAACCTGGAAAGAAGTTGAAGGGAATACAGGATGCACAACTGCAGATTGTCTTCTCAGTTCTTGACCTGACTGGGACTGGAAATGGTAAAGCAGCTATTAAAATATTGATATCAACTAGTTGTTTAACAGCACAGGGGCAAACTAGAGAAAAAGGTCTACTATTTTAGAACAATTTAATGCTTCACCCTTGATTTCACCAGAAGGGAGATGTGATAGTATTCCTAATGATATTATTAGCTGTATGTACCACATAAGTATAACATGCAGATTATGCATTATTCAGTGTCCATTCTAAAGAATATTGGAACCAATTCCCATAGTTATTGTTATGAGAACTTGGAAAAGATAACTACAGAAATATTTTTATCAATCTCCGGTCTGATTAATATGTGGAAATTAACTATCTATGTCAGTCAATTTTATCTGTTAATTACATACTTACATAACATAGGTCAGTCAAAATATTTTTAAAATATTAGCATCTCTTATAAAACTTTCCCTTGTGGCTTATCAGAGTTTTTTCTCCCTTATTTTGATCTTAAAATTTCTGTCAGACCTTGAATGATAATATATTTTATGTTAGTGTGTTAGACTGGATGACCCAGATTTAGTAATCTATTCAACAGATGACTACAGACCAAAGTAATAGTTAGTGTTGTAAAAATAAAACAATAGTTATGTTTTCTGAGGAAAGGCATGAGATAAAATTAATCATAAAAATCTTCCTTTCAGCAAAAGGAGCTTTACTTCAACTTTTATTTCTGTAATTATCTATTTTCTTCTTAGTATGAGTATTGTGCATGTGTAAGAATTATTATGTATCCTTCTTCAAAATCACAATGCAATTTTTATAAAATTCACTTCTTTGGTTTATATCTCTTTTCAGAAGAATCAAATTAAGAGATGCTCTTTGTGCTGGGGGGGTTGTTTTGTTTTGTTTTGTTGGGGGGGCTACCAGCTAGAAATCTGCATTCGGTATCTTTATAGTAGCTGCTGGTGTAACCAGAGATTAATATGCTAGAAAACCACAATTTATGATAGCTAGGATCGCACAAGTATCGGCTGACAATACTGTGTCACATTTTATTTCAAAGAAGTAGCATTGACAATGGCTTATAGTAATAACAGTAATGCTTCTTCCCCTTGGGGAGAGGCAGAGAATGCTATCTTGCCACATGATCTCATTTCTTTTAAGCTTTGCACTAACCGCTGACATATCGCATAAATGCCTCCTTTATTACCTGCCAGTGATTGTCTTCTGTATTGGGAATAGCCCCTGGAACCTATGCCCACATGCCAGCAAAGTGGTTCACTTACTCCATGTGAATTTCTCTCTGTTTAGTGTTCCATGAGGCCTCTTTATGCACCTGACCATTCTTGCTAACTCAGGTAGCCTAAATTACACTGCCTATGAAACCCGGCCTTTGTTCAATTGCCTGGGACTGGAGTGGGCAGAGACTTGGGTCCTGTTTCTAAATTTGCCAAGTAAGCATTTTTGCCATTTAGCCCACTTTGCACAGCGTCCAGCCAATAGCATGGTCACAATTCTATGTTTGATTTCAAGTTTTATCATTTTTAAACAATGCCATGTTTCAGGTCTGGGCCTATACTTACGAGACCCTTAGTCATTCCAATGATGAACATTTCAGATTGTCTCTATAATGTACCTTTTTTCAATTTCAGTATGGGGAAAACTGAATGCATTAGTTTTACCATTCTGTTCTCATTTACACTAGCTTAAAAAGCACATTTTTTTCTTGTTCTGCAATGATCACTGCAACATGCATCAGTTCTGACTTAGCATACAGTCAGAAATATTACAGCAAAACCAAGGATCACATGGTGCATCTACTATAGCTGTAACTAATTATTGTCATTGTAATATCATTCCCTGTCCGCCCAAGACATATTTTTAAACTTTTATACATGGGCGGTTTTGTTTTAGTATCATTTTATAGCATTTGTAAAGTGTTATGTATGTATTTGAAGCAAATTTTATAATGTACTGATTTTTCTAAGGTTTCCATGCCTTAACAATAATACTGGATAATGATGTCTATGGAGATTCTCAGTCATCCAGGTCATGGTTGTCCAAAAAGTGTTTTTTCAAGAGGCAACTGGAGAACCTTCTTGGATGAGAAGTGAAACTTTTTCAAAGAAAAAACAAGAAAGTCCAGTTGTCTCTTGAAAAAGCACCTATTGAACTGTCATTAATATCTTCAGTAATGCTGACAACAGCCTGGAATGATTTTAATTGTCATTATTCTTTATTCAGGTGGTTTTCATTCAGTTTTAGTAAGGTAAAGTTTACTGGCTGACCAACTGCACTCAGTGGGTTGTCCTCAATGGAACTGCATCTACATGAAGGGAAGCATATAGTGGGGTACGCCAAGGCTCTGTCTTAGGCCCAGTACTCTTCAACATCTTATCAATGATTTGGATGAGGAGATAAGTGGGGAACTTATCAAATTTGCAGATGACACCAAACTGGCAGGAATAGCCAACACTCCAGAAGACAGGCTTAAGATACAGAAGGATCTTGACGGACTTGAACGTTGGATGCTATCTAACAAAATGAAATTCAGTGATGAAAAAAGTACATTTACGCAAGAAAAACCAAATGCACAGATACATTATAGGTGGTACCTCGCTCAATAGTAATAACTGTGAGAGGGATCTTGGAGTCCTAGTGGACAATCATTTAAATATGAGCCAGCAGTGTTCTGCAGCTGCCAAAAAAGCCAACAGAGTGCTAGGCTGCATTAACAGAGGGATAGAATCAAGAGATTGGACAACCATTTGTCTGAAATGGTATAGGGTCTCCTGCCTAAGCAGGGGTTGGACTCGAAGACCTCCGAGATCCCTTTCAACTCTTTTATTCTATTTTGTTCTGTTCTGTTCTATAGTTCTATCAAGACCAAAGCAAACAGATTTCATTCAAAAATATTAATAATTTGGCCAAATCACTTGACTACTTCAATCATCTTCACCAACGGCCCCCAACCTTTTGAGCACCAGGGACCATTTCTGTGGAAAGAAGTTTGTCCATGGACCGGAGGGGACATGGTTTCACATGCTGCCTGCATCCCATGGATGGGGCTTCACTTGTTTGTGTGGCCCAGTTTCTGACATGCAGTGGACTGGTGCTAGTCAATGGACTGGGGGTTTGGTACCCGTGATCTTTGCCATTGACAACCTTAAAATGTAGCTCTTTATTGATTAGAATTGAGATGGTAATTAGATTCTCCTCCAACCTACAGCCCTATGCAGAATCCATCACCTCACACGTAAAAAACTCATTCCAGTTCATAGAGATCATAAAGAAACAAAACTTACAGCCCAGCGACCTACTTGTTAGCTTCAATGTCATATCCCTCTTCACCCAAGTGCCAATCAAAGAAGCCTTAACAGCTATCCAAAACAAATATAACCCCCCCAAACACATCCTAGATCTGACCAACCACTGCCTATCCAACACATACTTCATCTATAACGGACAAAAATACAAACAAATAGAAGGAGCACCCATGGGATCACCCCTCTCACCTGTCATTGCAAACCTCTACATGGAACACTTTGAAACCCAAGCCCTAGAAAAATCTGATCACAAACCCAAACTCTGGCTCAGATACGTAGATGACACCTTCGTAATCTGGCCACATGGGAAAGAAAAACTGGACAACTTCCTCACACACCTCAACAGCCTACACCCCAAAATACAGTTCACCATGGAAACAGAAGCTAATAACCAACTTCCCTTCCTGGATGTCTTAGTCTACAAGAAATCCAATAGCTCCCTAGGACACACCATCTACCAAAAGAAAACACACACAAACCGCTATCTGCACGCACTCTCACACCACCACCCAGCACAGATCAACTCCGTAGCCAAGACACTCATCTCCAGAACCAAATGCCTAGCTGACGAACAACACCTAAAAACCGAACTACACACTCTCACTAATGCACTAACATCTAACGGATTCCAAAGAAATAAGATTTCCAACTGAATCCAAAAAGAAACTCCCACTAAAATCCAAGACAGAGAACAAGAAAACGGCAAAGCCCTCCTCCCATACATAAAAGGCACCACAGACAGGATCAGCAAGATCCTCCACAAACATAACATCAAGACAGCATTCTGCACAAACAGAAAATATCCACCATCCTGAGAAACCCTAAGGACAAAATTGAGTTAGAAAATCAAGGAGCATATGAAATCCCATGTACTGCTTGCCCCACCACATACATCGGACAAACCAACAGAAGAATAAGTGCACACATTGAAGAACACAAAAACTCAGTCAAAAAAGAGGAACCAACTTCTTCCCTGGTCCTTAAAGCCACAGGACATGAAATTGACTTCAAAAAGACCAGAACTATCGCCAAAACTGAACACTATAATAACATACTAATCAGAGAAGCCATCGAGATAAAAAAACGCCCACACAGCATGAACAAACGAGATGATACCTCCCGCCTACCAGCCATTTGGAAACCCGCCCTTATTGACAAATGAGTCCCTAACACAAAGAATGACACCAGACCCACACTCACGAAAACCACACAGGATGTCACCACCACACATCCATGCAAAAGCAAACCCAAACCCACACCAATGATGAGGCATGACCACAAACCAGAAGCCAGACCACAAGTGCATCATTAGCCACTTTAAACCCCTTCAATCCATACATGAAGCAAACTGACACCCACCATGAAAATGAGGCACGACCATGAACGCGAAGCCAAACAGTTATGCAGCTCACCATCTCTAATCCCCCTGCAACTCAGACTAACCTGAGCACAACAAAGCCCCCACCCAAACAGAATACTCCCCCATCCAATCAGAGCATATATATATATGGATGGCTCTGGGTTGAGCTGAAACAAGCAAAAGGAAAGAATGATTCCTTCCTCCCATATTTGGGTTTACAGGGTGCAATCTAAAAAATAAACACTTGAGACATATCCTTACTCCCTGACTACTGACAAAGTGGGAGAGAACTTGTGGCTCAACAGGTTAAAGCATCTGCTTAGCATGCAGACTGCCCAGGTTCGAATCCCGGAAGGGTGAGTTCTGACTGAAGAGAGTTAAGAAACTCGAAATAGCTATATCAGAAATCCCTTATTTCTTTGTCAACAATTTTAAACAACATATATATATTTGTGCTTGCAGGATGGCTCTGGGTTGAGCTGAAACAAGCAAAAGGAAAGAATGATTCCTTCCTCCCATATTTGGGTTTACAGGGTGCAATCTAAAAAATAAACACTTGAGACATATCCTTACTCCCTGACTACTGACAAAGTGGGAGAGAACTTGTGGCTCAATAGGTTAAAGCATCTGCTTAGCATGCAGACTGCCCAGGTTCGAATCCCGGAAGGGTGAGTTCTGACTGAAGAGAGTTAAGAAACTCGAAATAGCTATATCAGAAATCCCTTATTTCTTTGTCAACAATTTTAAACTATATATATATTCTAAAAAATAAACACTTGACACATATCCTTACTCCCTGACTACTGACAAAGCGGGAGAGAACTTGTGGCTCAATAGGTTAAAGCATCTGCTTAGCATGCAGACTGCCCAGTTTCGAATCCCGGAAGGGTGAGTTCTGACTGAAGAGAGTTAAGAAACTTGAAATGGCTATATCAGAAATCCCTTATTTCTTTGTCAACAATTTTAAACAACATATATATATTTGTGCTTGTAAGATGGCTCTGGGTTGAGCTGAAACAAGCAAAAGGAAAGAATGATTCCTTCCTCCCATATTTGGGTTTACAGGGTGCAATCTAAAAAATAAACACTTGACACATATCCTTACTCCCTGACTACTGACAAAGCGGGAGAGAACTTGTGGCTCAATAGGTTAAAGCATCTGCTTAGCATGCAGACTGCCCAGGTTCAAATCCCGGAAGGGTGAGTTCTGACTGAAGAGAGTTAAGAAACTTGAAATGGCTATATCAGAAATCCCTTATTTCTTTGTCAACAATTTTAAACATATATATCCATCCTATATTGTGGGTTGCTTGAAAGAGAGTGACTGGCCCAAAGTCACCCAGTCAGCTTTCAAGGCTAAGGCTGAACTTGAACTCATGATCTTCCTCTTTCTAGCCTGGCGGCTTAACCACTAAATCAAATTGGCTCTTTATTATTATTATTACTATTCTACAAATCACATAACTTAAAGAGATGGTCTTGATCTAAACTGTTACATATTATTTATACTATATTAGAAAAATACAATGGACCGTTTATTAAACCTGGGAGGAAAGTAATATTTCTAACTGATTTCACTGTGCAGTTGAATAAGCCCTGTTCATATCTGTTCTTGTCAGTTTGTAAATATAATGCCACAAATCAGATAGCTAAATATAACATTTTAAAGTTCAGTTATTGCTAATATACTTCAGTGACTCAGAAGCAGTAGTGAATGTGTAGGATTGAAACAGATTTCATTTTATTAAATTTGTATACCAGAACAATAGACACAAGATGCATTTTTATTTCACATTTTGAATGCAAAAACAGCATTGCTCTACAAGCTGTCTAAACAATGCCTGTGAAGGACAGTAACAACTAAAATGGAATATCCCTGGGAAAGCGTAATAATGCAAACTTAGAATGCGAGATGAAGGAAATTGCCTTATTTTCTTTGCTCCAGTAATATGAACTTAGAGATCCCACACTGTTTGCTTTAGTTTTCAGTTTGCCAGGTGCAATGAGACACAAGGACAGAATATTCATTCAAGATAGTTGTCTGGGTGATTTTTTTTTTCCTTTTTTTGGTTTTCATTCAAATACTGGTGCATATATTAACACATCCTCTTTTCCACATCCTGCAATAAATTTTTGCAATGGCTACTTTCATTCAGTTAGAATAAATTAGATTTTTAACAAGAAATATTTGGATATGATAAAATAATTTAATATTTTATTCAGTTATGAAGAGTTTACTTGATACAAACTTATTTTTGAAAAAAAATATATTTTCCATCATGTCAAAATACATTGCTTTCCCCACCTTGACCTTGAAAACCAACCAAGGATATGTCTTAGGAATAGAAAAGGTGTCAAATTCACAATGTATTTCTTAATTTTGTTTTAATGTTGTACCATTTAATTAAAACATGTTTTAATTAATCTGGGGTTATGCTTCATTATTCTTCATTATACTGTACCATTATGATATTGTAATTTTGTTTCCAAACTTTATTGTGACTAAAGAAATGACCTGGTAAGCTAAAACTCAAGACTGAAGTGTTTGCAAATTGAAATATCTGTTCTCTAGCCATTTTAAGAAAAAAAAATGCCTTTTATTTTTTTTAAAAAGCATAACCCTGCAAATTATTATCTTGTCTAATATACACTGAAGATTTGTGTTGCACATTATGAACAATTAAACTGGGTTGTTAAGTAATCCTGTTTTATTTAGAATAATTAGCTTTTAAAAATGAAAATTTTAAAAAAGGCAAGTTGAGGACAGAATTTATTCAGCATCATTCTTTCACCCTTCACAGGAAACTGATTTCCTGTTATGGAAAAAAATAAGTTAAACTATCTTACTTTTCATTTAATTCATTTTTCCAATAGGGAAAAGAAAGACCCAGAAAGGGAAGATTGCTTATTACAGGCGGGAACCCAAGGCAACTCATGTCTGAAAGCAATTGAGAAAAGAATAATGAGTTCTTGATGCTGCCTTGGCTTTAAAAAGGCATCACAGCATGGTCCTAAAAAGCTAAGAACAACTCATCTAATTGCTGGGAATTTATCTTCCTGGTCACATTACCCAGGGTATTCATTTAACACTCACATCTCTTTCTTTGCCAGCTAACCTTTCAAAATCTGACCTCATTTTAACATTGTTGGTAAATTTGTGGGTCTTCACATCCTTCTCCATTAGCTGCCCTGTCATTGACACTATGATTCAGATGGCAGTCTTAGTCCTTGCCAACAAAGAGGCAATGAAGTCCACTTCCTGTTTAGTAATTAAATCGTTAAGATTCAATAACTGCATCTTGAGGTTTGAGTGATGCTCAATGTCACCGAAACACAATTGTCTCATTTGGGATCATTAAATGGAGTGTGGTCTGTCTGATCATGATTGTTTTTAGAATTAAAAGTTTGCCAGAGAAATGTCTAACCAGTAGAGACTGTTGTGAGCATGATTGCATCAGATTTTCTGCCAATAAAATCCGGGGTTCTAAAAAAAGAGACATGGAGGGCCATAACATCATTCCAATCAACATTACTTTCATTCTGATGAGGAGAGAAGACAAAAAAAAATCTATCCCATAAGAAATGAGGACGTGGGGAGGCAACTAGTGGGTGATACGGGCTGCCACTGCCATCATTCATTCATTTGGCCATGCTGTCTGGAGCTCACAGGAGAGTTGAAGTCCTAAAGATCTGTAGAGAATGCATTGCCTGCCCCTGAATTATGTTTCATTTACCCACTACATTATGGATGAACACATTCTTTGTCTCCCAAGCCCACATGACAAGTTATTTTAAAAGAATATGTTTTGCAATAGCAAAAGAATCCTGAAAAGACAGCTAAGCTATTAGATACTGTTTCAGTGTGGAAAGTTACGTAGTAAATCTTTCTTTTCAGGAGTCCATGGGAGTTTATTCCTAACCACTATGATGCCAGGTTTCGCCTTTTATACTTGCACTGTAACATTATATATGGCATTAAGGGGCAGAGTGCTAAAGGGCTTGTGTTAGATTCTCCTTAAATAAATAGGAGTATATGCGGGGTTTTTTTTTAAAAAAAACAACAACAACAACAATGCTCCTTGATATTATGGCCATGCCATGAGAGTTTCAAAAAGATTTGGATCACTGTATGAAATGCCAGCTGGGAAAAGAAAAGCATATTGGAAGTGAAGGGAGGAATTACATATTCACTCTGTTTAATAGCATGCACTAAATGGAGCATCAAAGTCAGCAAGATGTGTGCCATTCCTTTTAAAGCCTCCCTCTCCTGTCCTACCTTGTATTATAGTGGAAGGCTCTGGGAAGAAGGATTCACTTTCATTCTCCATTGTCTAGAACCCTTACATGCAAGATCAGATACTAGCCAGTAACCCCAAATCTCAAACCTCTGCAGCTGTAGGAATACAGGAAATTGCCTAATCTTTTTTATTATTATTGATTTATTTTATACTTGTAACTTGGGTTTGTAATCCATCAATGCTGAATGATTTACAGAAATCTCAATTCAATATTCGGGTTAAAAACATGCAAAATCAAACAAATGAAAAACAATAGCTCACACATGGAGTCTTGAATTCAGGAACAGTTCTCGGTCTTCTGAACGGCCAGAATTTCAAAATGCCCACAGGGAAGGGGCTATCCTTATCTCTACTGGCAAACTATTTCAGAGAAAGAAGCCTCTTTCATCACGGTTCCTGACGTTGACATTGTCTTGGGAGTGTTGGGATATTGATGTTGTCTTGAGATTTTTATCACTATGAGCCCCCCAGATTCATTTTAAGATGGCTAAGCATACAAATCATTAAACCTAAAAATAAATAAATCCACAGCAATAGCTCCCTATTAGACAGACAGATTTTGACAAGCTGGCAATCTCATAGTTACCCAGGTTTTGATTCATGAAGTACTTCAAAGTCAATGACAACCAATATCTTGAACTGTGTCTTGAAGACTATTTTGACAGGCAATTGTCTTCCAGCCATCTAGCCATCAACTAATGAAGAGAAGGCAAGCAACCTACTTTATTTTTACCAACCATCATGATGCAGCCTAAAGACAGGAATTGGGAAGACTTTTCAAAAGCTTGACCTAGTTGGCAATAGACAGCATTTGCTCAAATGTTTTAGGGAAGGCATAACTTAAAAGAAGGGTAGGCCATCTCTTTGGAGCCAGGAGCTAGAGTTTTAGACATTGATTTGCTTCTAAGGGCAACACAGAAGTGATTCTGTAACATCGCCATGAAGAATGGGGCTAGGTTTTCAGTCCTTTTCTTTCCTTTTGGAAGCTGAAAAATATTACAGCATCATTTTAAAAAAAAAAAATGATGTTGAGACCACAAAAAAAGGGAGCTGGGGGTCCAATGGAGCCAGCAGATTGCAAGAGACACTTAGAGTGATGTCAAAACAGTGAACTAAACTGGGTGACTGAATCATTTACCAGCATGATTGTTCTTATGTGTGCAAGAGCCAGTTTTTAAGGTCACTGTGAGTGAAAGCACCTACTGTATATTTCACTAAACTCTCACTGAAATCAGAGGAACTTCCCCAGCTTGAATCACTTTTCTTGTTAATTTATCTGGCTTGTAATTCAGTAGGTTCCTTTTGTGTTAGTTTGAATAAATAAATGAATAAATAGATAATCAGATACTCTTCACTGGAACTAAGTAGTTTTGACAATAGGTCTTAATGATATCAAAAGAATCCACCATGTCAAAGAAAAGGCACTTCCGGGGACAGAGGTTATACAGTGTATTAGGCATGACAAGTGTATTAGCACAGGGGGGAAAAAGTAAGCATTTTATGCATTGGAAACGATCTTTTGATCTCAGGCAGATTCACAAAGCCCAATTAATCTGAAGCCACTGGCTCAGTGCCAGACTCAACTTCAGCAATCAGCACTATAGGTTTGCTGCTGAAGTCCACACACTGGCAGAGGGCCCAACTCGAAGCAGAAACAATGTAGAATCATGCTTTCTCCTCAGGCTTCTATTCTGACTATGCTTCCTTCTTTTTACCCATCTGAATTCATGGGTCCTCCAACTATGATGTGTGTATCCTTACTGCTTTGGTCTTGACTGAGCTCTGCCTGCTCCTCTGGATTTTCCCTTTGCAGTTTCACAAGAAAGCCACCAACCCATAGATTAGGCTTCCATACATTTGTTTCTTAAAACACTCAGTTATTTTTATTTAGTTAAATAAGATTTTATAGATATTGAATTCTCCTGAGCTCCCAATAAAATTAGTAAGTGGACAGTTGATCCTTTTCCATAATCACTGTATAAAACAGCGGTTCTCAACCTGTGGGTCGCAACCCCATTTGGGGTCGAACGACCATTTCACGGGGGTCGCCAAACAACGCAGTCCGCCATTTCCCCCCCCCCATTTCCTTAGCTGTGCTACTCCCTTTTATTCTATTGGCTTTTGAAAGCCAATAGAATAGACTCTCTTGAATAGAGTCTAATTCTATTGGCTTTCAAAAGCCAATAGGAATTGTCCAGGCTGTCTCTGCCCTGCTGAGCCCGCCAAAAGTCCCAGTCTGCAAACGGTGCTGCAAGTTGTCTGCAGCGAAGGCGAGCTGTCTGGAAGTTTCCACCCCTCCCTGCTGAGCAACTACTAAAAATGTAAGTAAAAGAGGGCCAGGGGTGGCAGGTGGGAGGCTGGCGAGCGCAGAGAGGGTTGCTGGCGTGCATGGGGCTCGGCGGGTGCCTTACCTACCTTGGGCTGGACCAGCTGGTGGCCCAGCCGGTGGTCGCCTTACGCCGTCGCTGCCCCTTGCCAGCTACGCCTCGGCCGGCACAGGGGGCGGCACCATGCATGCGTGGCGCTCCCAGGCAGGGAAAGTCCTCGACTACAAGACACTGGTTTAAATTGTGCATCAAATTCTGCTCATGTAGAGTTAAAATTACAGCAAGTCTGAGTGACTTCATCTGCTAAATGTTCTGCTACTTGCTCCCAGCAGCTAGGTCTAGTTCTTTTTGCTCAATATTTCTTAACAGGGAATAGAAAATTAGACACGGTCACTGGAAAACAACATGCTGATGAAAAAGAGTGCAAAAGTAAGCACGTTTTAATAATAACCATTCTTACACATTGACGTATTTGCTATTTGAACATTGCCAGTATTCACTTTTGAAGAAGAAACAAGAACATTGGAATTGGGTATAGAATATAATGTTGGTTCAAGAAATAATTACTGTACATTTGGGTGGGAAATGTAACTTTAAGTGCTAAGCATAACGCTTAAGTGGTTCACTTGAGATGACTGATCAGGGTATAGTAACAGACATTTCCTTTGTGATTCAGTATTAACAAAACCAGACATACTCTGCATGCAACATAAATGGTTGTCTACCATCTATTTCCAGTGTCAACAGGTGCAGGGAAAAAATCATTAAAATAAAGTTATTGTTTATTTTATTGAAAAATAAATAAAAACATACATTTTGCTTATAAATTAAGATGTTCCCCACCGCTGGTTGTAATAACAAATATTGTACCACTTGCTTTAAAATAGAAAATACATTTTAATATTCATTGCAGATGACATCTGCCATTCATACAAACCACAGAAAATACTCCCTATGTCATTTATTTATTCAACAATTTGGAAGTAACCTCGATCATAAAAGTAACTCTAGACAGCTTACACAATAGGGTTAAAATCAGTAAAAATAACAAGAGAAATAAAAAGAGAAACACAATCAACACAGTAGCTCTATTGCTTCTCTGCAGATTCACTGCTCTTAAAATGTCTGTTTTGGTCCATTATGTGCTGACACTGTCACATTATTGTTTAAAGTCTTCATTGGAATAACTGTGGAACAAATGCTGTGCTTACATCTTTAGCTTTTTCCTTTCCACAATAAGTGTCATTCATAAATTTTTGTCTCTATATTTTATATCAAACTAGGCAACCTGTGACCTGTTGGATCATCGTTTCAGAGATATTTCCTTATCAGATTCCTCAATGTCTTCAACAATGACAGAGCTTGTAACGTACTGCCTTCACTGGAAAAATTCTTAAAACTTCAGAGATGCATCTGCCTTGAAAGCAACCCACATTGACCCCTATAACACAGTCAAAGATCATCAGTTGATCACAGGAAATGTTTTACGACATTTTGTATTATGTCATAGAAATGCTTTATGATAATGTTTATATTATAAAATGTTTTATAAAATTTTCCACTTTCCAATTCCATGGAAGTCATGGGTCCTAAATTTTAATATGTATGAGGATGGGCTCCAACACAAGTCTGAAAGATCGGAAGACTAAACCTGTAGTCCCGGTGACTGAACCAGATTGGATCCTATATATTATATATAAAATATATAGGATCCAATTTTAGTGTGTGTGTGTGTGTATATATATATATATGTGTGTGTTTTTAAAATTGTTAACAAAGAAATAAGGGATTTCTGAGATAGCTATTTCGAGTTATTTAACTCTCTTCAGTCAGAACTCACCCTTCCGGGATTCGAACCTGGGCAGTCTGCACACTAGGCAGATGCTTAAACCTCTAAGCCACAGGCTCTCTCCCACTTTGTCAGTAATCAGGGAGGGAAGATGTGTATATAGTGTTTCTTTTTTAGATAGCACCCTGTAAACCCAAATATGGGAGGAAGAAATCATTCTTTCCTTTGCTTGTTTCAGCTCAACCCAGAGCCATCCTGCAAGCACAAATATATATATGTTGTTTAAAATTGTTGACAAAGAAATAAGGGATTTCTGATATAGCTATTTCGAGTTTCTTAACTCTCTTCAGTCAGAACTCACCCTTCCGGGATTCGAACCTGGGCACGTCTGCATGCTAAGCAGATGCTTTAACCTATTGAGCCACAAGTTCTCTCCCGCTTTGTCAGTAGTCAGGGAGTAAGGATATGTGTCAAGTGTTTATTTTTTAGATTGCACCCTGTAAACCCAAATATGGGAGGAAGGAATCATTCTTTCCTTTTGCTTGTTTCAGCTCAACCCAGAGCCATCCTGCAAGCACAAATATATATATGTTGTTTAAAATTGTTGACAAAGAAATAAGGGATTTCTGATATAGCTATTTCGAGTTTCTTAACTCTCTTCAGTCAGAACTCACCCTTCCGGGATTCGAACCTGGGCAGTCTGCACACTAGGCAGATGCTTAAACCTCTAAGCCACAGGCTCTCTCCCGCTTTGTCAGTAATCAGGGAGGGAAGATGTGTATATAGTGTTTCTTTTTTAGATAGCACCCTGTAAAATTGTTAACAATTTTAAAAACATATATATATATTTGTGCTTGCAGATGGCTCTGGGTTGAGCTGAAACAAGCAAAGGAAAGAATGATTTCTTCCTCCCATATTTGGGTTTACAGGGTGCTATCTAAAAAAGAAACACTATATACACATCTTCCCTCCCAATCAGAACACACCTCCACCCAATCAGAACACAGCTGAGCTCCCAGCCAATCAGTTCAAACCTCCACTGGCAGCTAAAAGGAAGAAACAGCTAAAATCTCAAACAAACAATGTTCAGTGTAAATAGATCGACTTCATTACTCTCTTTCTGCATCTGTTTCTACTGGATATCTGTTATGACACCGCTCATTTTATACCATTCTGAGTGGCAAGCATAGAGAATCCGTAGAGTGTTTTCTCAAATTGCAGGCAACTTCTGTTTTGGTGCTAGTAATACACTGCCATGTCCTGTCTTATGACAAAACACAGTATTTGCCTTTCTGTGTCCCTTTGGCACATTTGTGGGTGAAGCTTTCAAAATTAGCCATAATTAGGAATCTGTAAGCAAGCCGGTTTGGTGTACTGGTTAAAGACAGCAGGCTAGAAACTAGGAGACCCTGAGTTTTAATCCCACAATAGATACAAAGCCAACTAACGGACCTTGAGTCAATCACTATCTCTCAGACCTATGGAGAAGGGAGTGGCATACGACTTCTGAAAAACTTTACCAAGAAAACTGCAGGGATTAGTCCAAGCAATAGGAGTCAACACAACACAGGCACCAAAATAAATAAATAGGAACCTGTAGAACTTGTGGGAGAAAAAAGTACTGCAAAAATAGGTAACCCATTTAAGTGAGAATACTATAAATTAAGTCAGGAAGCATGTCTGAATAGATTCACAGACCAGTTGGCTTTTTAAAATAATTTGTGATCTGTCTCCAAAACTTCACAAGCATTTTTAACTTTATTTCTGGAATCTAGAATAGAATAGAGCTGGAAGGGACCTTGGAGGTCTTCTAGTCCAGCCCCCTGCTCAAGCAAGAGAACCTATACCCTTTCCGATAAGCGACTGTCTAATCTCTTCTTAAAAACCTCCAGTGATTGAGCGGTCACAATTTCTGAAGGCAATGTGTTCTACTCAGGGCTTTTTTTCTCATAGAGCGCCCAGAACGGAGTTCCGCCACCTTTTTTGGATGGAACCTTGTAGGGTAGGCAAGGCGGGTTGTATGACGTGTGTGAGTTCTGGCACCTTTTTTTTTTTTTTTAGAAAAAAAGCACTGGTTCTACTGGTTAATTGTCCTCATTGTTAGGAAGTTTCCCCTTAATTCCAGATTGCTTCTCTCTTTGATTAGTTTCCAATCATTGTTTCTTGTCCTGCCCTCTGGTTCCCAGAAGAATAATGTGACTCCCTCTTCTTTGTGGCAGCCCCTCAAATACTGGAATACTGCTATTATGTCATCCCTATTGCTTCTTTTCTTTAGACTAGCCAAACCCAAATCCTGCAGCTGTTCTTCATACATTTTAGTCTCCAGGCTTTTAATCATCTTAGCTGCTCTTGTCTGAACTTTTTCCAAGGTCTCAACATCTTTTTTGTAGTATGGTGACCAAAATTGGCTGTAGTATTCCAGGTATGGTCTTACTAAGGTTTTATAAAGCAGTATTAATATTCCACGTGATCTTGATTCTATGCCTCTGTTTATACAACCCAGGATTGTATTAGCTCTTCTGGCTGCTGCTACACACTGCTGGTTTATGGTCAAGTGATCGTCCACTAGGACTCCAAGGTTCCCTCTCATAGTTAACTCTTTTTGAGCCAGGTCTTGCCTAATCTGCACTTGTACCTTTGATTTTTCCTGCCTAAATGTAAAACTTTGCTCTTCTACACATTAAATTTCATTTTGTTGGATAGGGCCCCTCGTTCAAGTTTGTAAAGATCTTTTTTGATCCTGAGCTTGTCTTCTGAGGTGTTGGCTATTCCTGCCAGTTTAGTGTCATATGCAAATTTGATGAGTTCCCCTTCTATTCCCTCATCTAAGTCATTGATGAAAATATTGAAGAGTACTGGACCTAGTATGGAGCCTTGTGATACTCCACTGCTTACTTCTCTCCATGTGGATATAGTACCCTTAATAGTTGAGTGTGGTTTGTCAAATCCATCTGGTGGTGATGTTATCTATTCCACATTTTTCTAACTTACCAAGAAGTAGATTGTGGTCTACTTGGTCAAATGCCTTACTCAAGACAACACTATAGGACATTGCACACCAGAACAACTAGACATAAGGATAGTTTTCCTTAAACCATCACTTTGCTTAACAACTAATTCCTACAACACTGTCAAGCTGCTTAGTAAAGTTGTATTACTCTGATTCTACACATCTTTCCTATTACCTATCCTTATCTTCTTATTATAACTTTGTTGCTTGAATCTTACAAATTATATTGTTTTAGTATCCTAGTATGATTTATGTTGTTTGCTTAGCTAGTATTCTATGTGTGAGTTATGATTAATGTATTTTATGTTATTTATGATCATGATTTATCACTATTACTTGTTTGTATACTGAGAGCGTATGCACCAGAGACAAATTCCTTGTGTGTCCAACCACACTTGGCCAATAAAGAATTCTATAAAATGCTCCTATTCTCCAGCTACCTCAGCAATGCATATTTCATTGGTCTGCCTTAGTGGAGGACTAGACTGGTTTGAATTGGATATTTAGCTGGATCAGTCATAATTCCTTTCAGACACCTCCAAAGGCCACTGGCTTTAAGGGGATGGAATGGCCTATTTTCTCAGTTATCACAGATTAAATCTATAATGAATCATCTGGACCCCTTTCATTCAGGATTCAGGCTGAGGCATGGGATGGAAACAGCATTCATTTTTGGATGATCTCTGATTGAAGTGGGATGGGTACTGTAGTGCATTCATCTTGGCTCTATTTGACCTCCTGATGGGTTTCAGCACCATCAACAATGGTATTCTTGTAGGTCAGGGATTAAAAATGGGTGGCAGAGTACTGTGCTGGTTGTCTTCCTTTTTCAGAGACCAATATCAGTTAGTGTAACTGGGAGTAAGAGATTCTCCCTTTGGCCTCTATTATGTGGAGTACTTCAGTGTTTGGTACTCTCCCCACTCCTGTTTAACATCTAGATGAAACTGCTGGAGAGATCATCCCTCATCACAAGGTGAGACATCATCAGTATGTGGATGATACCCAATTATATCTTTGTACCCCAGGTGAATTAAGCACCTCTGTGAATATTGTGACACCAGGAAGAGTCTGGATGGAGAACAATAGGCTCTAACTAAACTCTGGCAGGACTGAGTGACTTGGGTTTTAGGACCTTCTGGATTTGGAGCTTTATTGTCTTTCATACAAACAGAGCTGGATCATAATCTGGAGGTCCTTCTGGCTTCATAATCCTGCTTGAGGAGTACTTGGTGTTCACAAAGGAGGGCCTTTGTGCAACTTTGTGTTGTGCACCAGTTGCATATGTTGCTGGATCCTGAGACTCTGCTCATAGTTACTCATGTCCCAGTCATCTTGTATACGGACTATTTAATGGTCTCTACATAGGGCTGCCCTTGAGAAGTATCTGAAAATGAAACTGGTGCAAAATGTAGCAGCACAAAAGTTAAGTGTGCCCCTAAAATGATACACATTACACCCTGATTCATGTGATATATTGGTTGCCGGTTTGACTCTCTCCCATTCAAGATACAAAATTTGACCTTATAGCCCTATATGGGATGGAGCCAAGTTCTCTGAGGAACCACTCTCCCAGGTTACAGGTCTCCAGTGCCTGGAGGCCGTGCGGGTATGGATGGGGAGAAACGGACTCAAGCTCAACCCCTCCAAGACCGAGTGGCTGTGGTTACCGTCATCCCGGTATAGCCAGCTGATTCCATCGCTGTGTATTGGGGGCGAAACAGTGGCTCCCACAGGAAGGGTTCGCAACTTGGGAATCCTCCTGGACTCACGGCTGTCCTTAGAGGACCATCTGACGGCCGTGGCCGGGAGGATGTTCCACCAGGTTCGCCTGGTGCGCCAGTTGCGTCCCTTCCTAGACCGGGACTCGCTACGCACAGTCACTCATGCCCTCGTGACCTCCAGGCTGGACTACTGTAATGCTCTCTACATGGGGCTCCCCTTGAGGTGCATCCGGAAGCTCCAACTTGCCCAGAATGCAGCCGCGCGGGTAGTGATGGGAGCGTCGTGGCGCTCCCACGTAACACCGCTCCTGCGTGAGTTGCACTGGTTGCCGGTGGTCTTTCGGGTGCGGTTCAAGGTGTTAGTGACCACTTTTAAAGCGCTCCATGGCATCGGACCCGGATACTTACAGGACCGTCTACTGCCAGCAAATACCTCCCGCCGTCCGGTACGCTCCCACAGAGAGGGCCTCCTCAGGGAGCCGTCGGCCAGACAGTGCCGGCTGGCGACCCCCAGGGGGAGAGCCTTCTCTGTGGGAGCTCCCACGTTATGGAACGAGCTCCCCCCCGAACTCCGTATAATAACAGATTTACGCACCTTCCGTCGGGAACTAAAAACATTCCTTTTCCGACAGGCCGGCCTGGCATAGAAGCTTCTGAGTATTTTTTAAGATTTTAAATTTTGTATGTTTTGGGTTTTAGGATTTTGGCCAAATGATTTAATTTATTTTTAATTATTTTAAATTTTGTATATTTATATGTTTTTTAAAGTTTAGGCTGTACACCGCCCCGAGTCCTTCGGGAGAGGGGCGGTATAGAAATTTAATAAAATAAATAAAAAATAAATAAATAAATATCTGTAAACGCATGATGTAGGTCCTTTCTGCAACAGAGATCCATCTGACGAGGCAAGCCTTTTCTGCCATAGCAGTTTCTTTGAAACATCATCCCTCCCATGGTGAAGTTAGCAGCAACCCTCATTGCCTCCCAGAAAACCATTAAATGTATTTTTTTTTGGCAACCCTGTTGATCCTCTGCTAATAGGAAACCCACATATTGGCTGCATTATATGTAATGTTTTTATCTCTCATAGTCTTGTTTCTATCGGTGCTTACTGTTTTGATTGTTTTTAATTTTGTAGTAATTTTTAATAATAGGTTCAAATTCTACACCAAGATCGGTGGCCATATAAATTTGGCAAATAAATAAATAAATTACTTTTCACATAACAATTATTTGGAACACAAATCACTGTCATGGGTCTCAATGCATTTAGGCTTGTCAGTTACAACATTATTCAAAGAATTCATGAAAAGTTAACATTTAATCTTTCTAAAATGCTATCTTTTTACTTCTCTGTCTCTCTAGCTCTGTTCTGTCTCTGTCTCTCTCTCACTCACACACACACACACACACACACACAAACACACACGTACATATTTGAGATCTATGTTTAGGACTAGTCTTTCTGGAAGACTTTTAAGTCTACTATCACATAATCAGCTCAGTTACTTACTGTGGATTTACCAGTTCCTTTATTGATAGTTAAATAATACAGCAACAACTCTACTAGTTATTCCACCTTCTCTGCCATGGTTATGTCCCATTAATAAATCCTGGAAACAATTCTGTAGTGAATGCTTTATAGAGCTAATGCTGCTTGCTTGGTAGCTTCCTGACTGATGCATACAGAAGAAACCTTCTCATGAAACATGCAGAACAAGTCGGCTATGGAACTGCAACTCTAAGCATAAAATAGCTGTAGAATACACTAATGAAAGCCATTGTATGGACTTTGGTTGTGAAAGGGATTTCAGCATGGTGAGAATCTGAAGAGTTTATATTGGATCATTAGTGAAAGAAGCAAACATAAGCACAAACCTATGCAATGTTGCTCATAAGGCCCACGTTTTTCATAGCGTTTGGAGAAGTGCAACCTTGGTAACAGACTCCCTCATCCGCTGAGAACAATGAGCCACGAAAACAAACTATTCACAAAGATATTTCAACTTTGGTTCCTGTGGGCAGTTCTGAGTGAGGACTTCAGAAGGGAATATGCAAAAATATTTGCACTATAAATGGCACTTTATAATGCATAAAAACAACTCCCAGGTTCATTCAGCTCAGATTCTTTTTTCTTTTTTTTTGCAGGGCTTTCCTTTGTTTAATAAGGTAACAACCTACAGATATAAAAAAAATCTGCACTATCAAATCAACTAAAAATGACAGCAAGTTCAACATTTCTAGTCCTTGAAAACAGAGCAGAAAAACAGAGTTTAAAATATTTTATGCTGGATGACTAAAGAAAATATGGACAAATAAAACGATGCTACAATTTGATTTGGCAGGACTATTTTTCTAAATGATTTTTTTCTGAAAGCTCTTCATACTCTCATTCTATCATATCTTAGCTAACGTTTGGATATTTATACCAAGGCCATTCAGATCCCAAGGAGGTAGCCCTATGCATTTCTCCACATCGATTCAGGCCTTATTTAGAGAGCTCTAAAACTTTTTCCAAGAATTCTTAGGAATAGGGGAAAGCCAATGTGAGCCATGTTTTTCTCTATTACTACACCCATGATGTTTGAAAGTTATCAGCTGGGATTAAAGGGGTTAACCCTTGTTGGAAGAAGCTGAACTTAAGACAGTAATAGATTATTCTTAACCAGGCTCTGGATTCAGGACATGTGATTACTTGACTTTTCTTAAGAACTTAGATGGTAAGGTCTCTATTGCTACTGTTTTGTTCTCTAAATCAAATTCTATGCCATAAAGGCAGGTATGCAATCAACAGTTTAATTGCAGCTGCTATATACTGAGTTCCTGTTGCATGAAAAATAAGGTAAGATGGGCACATGCTTCCTTGTACCTTCAGGGGAAGAAGAAAACTGCCTAAAATTGAAAGTTTCCAGAGGTTCAAAAAAAGAAATCATCCCAAGGAATTGAAACATGCCATCTATGCAAAAAAAAATTCCATTAATCATCCAAGACTGAATTCTTTTGCAAAACTTATATTAATTTTGTCATAATTCATCGTAAATGTTGCTCCTTGTAGAAAGGTATTCAAGATCATAGAGCCCACTATAACCCTATTAATGTTTGCAAAAAAAATCCCCATGTCACTTGTGTATAATAGTACAGTGATATACTTGTTACAGTTGAGGAAGGGGATGAAATTCTGTTTTGATGCTATAACACATACTACCTGTCTTCTGATAGGTCCAGAGCTACAAAGTTGACTGACTGCATTACGTCTTTATGATTAACATTCTCATATATTTTGTAAATAAATGCAAATAAGCAGTATATAGCTGATGTCACAGATCTTTTTCTTTCATTTTTAAAGAATGGAATAATCACAGTATTTCTGTACCCCAATCGTAGGGCTATGTGGTAGGCTGTCTATATATATATGTGAATTAAACTGAATTAATCCAGATTAGTTTCAATCAACTCTAAAGGAATTAAGTAAACCTTGCACATACACAGGTCTTTCCAGTTTTTGATTAGTTTAACAAATTAATATTCTTGCCTTTCAATCTATTTCAAAAGTGATGGTTTTAAGCATTCATTCCAGTGCTATAGCAGTGCTTAGATACTAAAGCTTCACTAGCAAGTGTATCATTTATGTCTGGCTTGTACTTGGCAAAAGCTACTTAGTACAAATAAAAATTTTAAAAATGCAAACCAAGATGAAACCACTTTAAGTAGTAGATTAGATTTTTAACATGAGATTGCAGCTTCTTGTACTCTTGCTTTTTTCCTTGTCTTTTCCATGGGTTCATGGACAATTTGCATTTAATGCTAGCTGATGGTTGATATAAACCTTTGGGTTTGAATGCTAGGAGACAAAGTGCTGCATTATTTCAAGTCTGTGTAATGAATTAATAACATTCATTTACCCTCTTATAAAAATAAATATATATTTTTTGCTTAGAAGCTGTCAATGCTTCTTCCAAAACCTCTGATAAATGTGAAATCTGAAATTACTATCAATGATATCCAGATTTTAAAAATCCAGATTATAAATTAGTTATATGAAGTATGAAGAAACATTCTAGGAGAAATCAGGCATGGTTTTAAATTCTACAAAACTTTTTAAAATGGTTTCATCATAACTGACTTGATCCAATGTAATGTTATTTAAAGGAGTAGTCTAAACAAAAAGTTGAATTTACCTATTTTAAATCTAAATGTATCCCATAATGTTAGGTTTTCATTATATATCACATAGCAAAAAACTTAGAATATGATTTTGAAGAAATTGTCATTATCATCATCACCATCATCATCATCAAGCGCACTAGTGTCCAAAGTGAAATATAAAATATAAAAATATTCAAGTAGCAAAAAAAAAAAAAGTTGGCAGCAGCAGGCAAAAAAGTGCAAGAAAGAGGCAAAGAAGGCATGAGTAACAAGAAAATCAGAGACGTGAAAATGATGACAAGATGGAAGAAAGTTTAAGAACAGACTGAGCAATGAGAAAGGAAAAACTGGACCAAAAGATGAGAAAGCTTAATGAAAACAAAGAGTGATGTGAATGGAGAAGACAAACAAGAGAAGAACTAGAGGCTGAGTCAAAGCTAGAAGAGACTTACAAGAGAATTAAACTCAAGAGGGGGTTGGTATTGTACCTGGGGGCTAAGAAACCACTGGAGTAATTACCCAGATGAAAATAGTTATGCAACAGCTTCCTTCTGTATATATTCTTCCTGTACAAAGGAGAAGTGGTTCATTTCATTATTTCAAAGGATGTCACTCTCCAAGGGGTTAAAGAATTCAACAGGATTTTTTTTCACCATTATTTTTATCCTATTTGTTAAAGAACGTGATAGAAGCAACAATGCAATTAGACTGATTTAGCTAATTGTTTCATAAAATAGCTAGGGTATGATAAATAATAAACCAGTTAAGTTCACAACTAGGAGGTGGTTCTTTAACAATTTTGTTGAATTTCCCAGGGAGAGATGGAAAGAAATATATTCCTGTTTTTGTTTTGTTTTGTTTTCCTTTTTTGCAAAGCCTTGATTCTAGAATTGGAAAAGGACCAGCTCCTTGGAAGAAAGCAGCTCCTGAACCCAGGAAGTCCCCATATCAGCAGAAGGATTACATGTTTATGGGAAAAATGTTTGCACATCTTTTGATGTCTTGTATGTTTTGATTAAGAGACCTCCCACTGCAGACAAGACAAGCTCCAATTTATTCTTTAAAAATACCCAGCTTTTGTGGAAATGCTACAAGACAAAAAAAAAAAAAAAGCTCCTGTCCTGAATATTTCTTAAAATTGTTCTTTGCCATATGTTTCATTTATATACATTTTCTCTCGTAATTCTACAAGGACGAGCTTAGTCAGCATCTCCTGTTTCAAAGCACTTTTACTATATTGGACAAATATACTTTGAAGTTTAAAAAGATTCTCCAGTATGATGTTTGACATGACATTTCCCTCCCTCCAAATTATACGAGTCAGCCATATGTTGTACCAAGACTTTCAAATTTGGTCCTTCATTGTAACTGATCATTGTTTGGGAGGCTGTAGAGTCTGTGGAACTCGCTTGTCCTTCCGATCCACAAAAGGCAAGGCTTGTTCAGTTGCTGGCACATCATTTGCTCTGCATGGTCTTTGTCAAGGTGCAGATCTGAAAATTGTTAATTGTTGTGAGGAGGGAGGAAAAGGCTTATTAGTGAAAGAGTATAAAAACAAGCTTCCAGTAAAAATGGAGGGCAGCATCCATGGCGTGCTGCAGATAACAAGCTGTTTCTTTGGAACATTTGTTTGTTCTTTCTGTTTTAATCTCTTTATATCTTTTCTCTTCTCTTCTGACCTTACTAATGAATACGGGAGGGGGGTGATTTTTGAATCATGGTGATATCATGGGTTAACATCCCCTTTCTTCCTTTTACTTTTTGAATGTAAATTCTTTTTGGACATTCTTACTTCTTGCCCAGCATTGACTCTGTTTTTTTCACACAACACAAGCCAATGCTCTTTGGTTATGCATAGTTAACATTTTGCTAATGGGAAGCCAAGATTCTCTCAGCAGCTCAACAACATTTTCAAATGCACCCTGGCGTTGTTGTAGCAACTGGTGGCTGATCTGTGAATAAAGCAGATGTCATTGTGGCCAGCTAAAGAGAGAACAATCCATCACCCAGATACTGCCACTCCTCCTGCCCAAACAAGTCATCAAAATGACAACGTTAGTGCCGCCACCGCCATCAATTAGGATCTGCAGATCACCTTTACTCCTCTCCTTATGAAATAAATTGGTGTTATGCTACTAATGTTAAGAATGTGTCAGTCGCTGCCAGTATCTTTCCCATGGGGAAGACCAAGAGCCCACTAAGACACTGACTCTTTGCCAGCTTCCTTTAGTCTGTGATTGATTTTGCACTTTCTTGCAAAAGGGTCTGGCCTAAATAAACACAATATCTATTCTAAGAAGTTTCCTTCTCCAGCCTTAAATCTGAATTCAGTTCATTAAACATTCAGTTAGACATGGACAGGCATTAGAATAATCTGTCCAATGCCCATACTTTATACAAAAGCAGTGAGAGAGTTAAATAAATTGTCTTTCTAACTTTGAACAAAAATGGGGGGAAAGGGGGGGGGCTCCTCTATTTGGCCTTTCTCTTCTTCTGAGAATCTCACCAGAGCTATTCACCCCGGTTGAATCACCCCATTTTACCATTTGCATACTGTGGCAATGCAGTAACAGAATGCATTTAATAGTGCTGTGTAACATTATTTGCATGGACCATTTCCCAAATGGATTAATTGTTGTTCCTACACAAAGCATTCATCACACAACCATTTGCCTCATTCATGGAATTTTATAGAGGTCCGGATGATTTAGCTGTCCTTTCATAATTATTCCATGTTTTCCCTTCTGTCAAATACATTAAGATGAATAAGATGGAATAATCACACAATACTTTTTGATTGATACTGCTAAGAGTCCTCCATATGGTAGCAACTGAAGAATGGAAAGAAGGAGGGAGAGAGAGAGATTAGTATTCCAAGAAGAAAGTAAAAAGATGCCAGTGTAGAACATAAATGGTAGCTTGGAGACGTCACCCAACAAATCATTTATTTTGGCTTCCTGATTCTTTTTTATTTATGTAATACAAATCCTTCATTAAAATGAAACAAATTGAGCAGAAATTTGAAAAGTTAAATGCATTTCTCCTCCTGTATTCATGGTCTTAACTGGTAAATTAAGTCAAGCGTTTACTTCCTATTTGATGAAAAAGAATGCATATGACTTTCTAAATTTATTTGTAACTTGTTTTAATAAATGAATGTGGCATTCATCACAAAAATTAGCACTACCTTATCACTGAAAAGAGTAAGTTTTGTGAGTCTGAATACAGATTGGCTTTTTAAAAAATCCTAAAATCAACAAAATGGTATAAATGTTATAAGGGCTGATGAATGTAAGGTACAATATCAAGAATAAGCATTGAGCAAGGATGGGGATTTGGCTGGGAGGGGTGTTTGGTTGGCATCTGGGAGTGTCAACATCGTTTTTAGTAATGTTTTATGGATTGTTGTGAGCTGCCTAGAGTCATTGTATGAAATAGGCAGCCACATAAGTCCATTAATAAATAAATAAATATGATCACTTTGATTGATCTTGAGTGCTGCTCAGTGGCATTTTCTATAACAAAGGGGGGGATCAGGGCTCCCACTATAGCACCTTTATTACTGTACATTTTTAATTGCCTTCCACCTATTCCTAACAGAAAATTTCAATTTAGAATTTCTGTTTTCCATGGTTCCAAATGAAGTTAAAGATTGCCTGCATAGAACTACTGATGAGAAAGGAGATGATCAGGCTACCATGTTTGTACTCATTTCCTTCCTTGGGTATAAACACTTATTTCCAGATCATGATTTGCAATGACAATTGAAATATAAACTTATTCCAGGCTAAGTTGGCTTTTTACTAGTCCTTAAACCTAGACTTTAGCATGGCAATTATTGGAAAATATTAAACTGTAACTTTATATATTGTTGCCATCATATCATTATGGTGACAAGAAATGGATTTCAAATCCTGGTTTGTATTTGTGACAAATCCTTCATAAAACCTTTTCCACTGCAGGCACAAAGAATATTTAACAATTCTGCCTATGAAAATGTAATGTTATTCAGAAGGTCTGAAATATTTAATCCAGCAATGAGGAATCTGGAGCTTCCTAAATGGGGCTTCCATCACTCTGGTCTTTAGCGAACCTGTTTGGAACTGGTAAGAATTTTATATGTGCATACTCTAACCCAGGGGTCTTCAAACTTGGCCCTTTTATGATTTGCGGACTTCAACTCCCAGAATTCCTCAGCCAGACAGGCTGGCTGAGGAATTCTGGGAGCTGAAGTCCGCAAGTCATAAAAGGGCCAAGTCTGAAGATCTCTGCTCTAACCCTTTATTTAGTCAATCAATAAATTATGTTTAAGTCTAAGATTGGATACAAAGGAGTTTTAATTAATTAGACAACATTGCTAAGAATGAACATTTCCTCTTCCAAAGAACAAGTTTAGGAAAATAGGAATAAATTATTATGCATTACTTACAGTTTATGGGCACAATAAGATAGAGCAATCTGTTTCTACAAGATCTAATTTTAATGATATGTGTAAGCTGTGATTATATTCTTATTTATAAGAAATTGTTATTATACAGATCTTGTGTAGGTAATAGTTATGTTTATATAGAAGTAGGTTCTTCATATCATACAATTACTGGTATACGTAGGGTTTGTTTAATTGTATAATGATTCATTAATTTTGCTACCGTTAAAAGAAGAAGAAAAAACAGATTGGGGAACAAGTTCAGGCCCATGAGCTAAATCCAGTTCCAACTCCCCTAACATAAGCAGGGTCTCATCAAACTCCCAGATTCCTAAAGATGCTTGGAATTAGCTCTTCCCACAGAATCCTTCTTCCTCTTTTCCTAGCTTTTGTTGTGGGGAGTAGGCAGGAAAGCCATGATAGAGCCAGGTTTGGAGGATTCCAAATAGCTTGGTCTCTTCTTCCTTTAGGTTGCACCCTCTGAGTGGGTCAGCCAAGGCAGCTTCCTAATTTATAGGTTGTATAACATTGTGTCAGCTTGCAATCAGAAGGACAGCAGCATTTTCTCAAGTCTTTAACCCAAAAGGATTGGGACTTACTCCTTAACACAAAAGGGAGGATACTTGTGATGCTGAGGGGAGAAAGGGAAAATCCTATCGCATTCATTGATAAAAATCCAGTCCGACAACATAGGAGGGATTTTACATCCATTATAATGCTAAACATCCTAGGGAGAAGGCAGTCTGGCCGGCTTCAACTCTCACTTTATTCTCTGTAAAACATAGAACAGCATTTCACCACTTGGGCTGATCTCAAAAATCTAAAGCAATTGGGACTTGCTAAGTCCTTGGATGCAAGATCACCAGGAGATTCCAGGCTGCAGGCTTGACTGGCAAGTTGAAAACCATTGCTGAGATGGGCAGTGGCCCATCGGCACTTTTGCTACAAAAACTACACTGCTCCATCTATAGTAGATATAGCCAGCAGGAGTCAAGCTCTGCCTCTGAGAACATACTTGCCTCTGTGCATAGGACACTAACTGGCATCATTTAAGAAGAAGGTAGGGCTTTTTGGAGGAGAGGTTTAGAGAGTATTTCTCAGCTATATGTGCATTAATGGAAAAATAATCTCTTTAATAAATTAATTGTATGAGATTTTTAGCCAATTGTTCTATCTAGTGCCTAAGAATGAGGTACTGATCTAATTCTCAGCTTAGCTTTTTTTTCCCCTTTCTCTTGTTCTTCATTCCTCAATATGCACATATATATATATTAGCACTCATTTTATTTTCCAAACTGTAACTTGTGCTGAATTCTGCTGTACACTGCCCAGAGTCCCTCTCTGAAGGAGAGGATGAGAGGTTTAGAAATATGAAATACATATATAAATTTCCCTGACAATAGTTTCCCCAATAGAGACTTGGGCTCTAAAAAGTAAAGAAGAGGCCAATGTATCTTCTAGGGAAAAAAATAAAGTTATGAACTGCTAACTTAACATGCTGTGATTAGGGATTTCTTAATAAGAACCAAACTGATTTGCTTTTTAAAAAACTTTCTTTTCGGTGTTTCTTCCAGGAGCACACAGTGTACAGAAATTCCTGCATTTTTTTTTTCCTCCAAGTGAAACGTTTTTCTGCAACAGGCGTAAACTTTTTAGGATAAGAGTAGTGTGAGAAAATTGGCTGCGCATGGCTTTGGCAAGTTTTCTAGCGCACACAAGACCCCTCCCCCCTCCCCCAACTCTCTTTGAGGTAAACAAACTATGCCTTATTTACACTGGCACTAATTTTCTGCATATTGTTAATGTTTGTTCTAGGATGTTCTGATTCTTTTTACTTTGATACTATTTTCATTTAATACAAAGAAGTTCCAGATTACTCCCTTAGTAACCAACTGGGGATTTCTTTGTGTCAGAAATTGAGAATAGGAAATTGGGAGAGAGAAAGAGATCAAATCCTTCAGACTGGCTCTGAGCTAAGTGGGTCGTGACATTTGATACAACCCAAGTAGTATGTTAAATACTGTGAGCTACCTATTGGCATGTGCTGCATATCAATGCTTGTTGGCAAAACTGTGACCAAGCAAGAAGAGGACTGGGTTGAATCTGCCTAAACTTCATGTTTTTATATATTTTTCTAATTAGCTTGCTTCTAGGAGCAACCAATTTAGAATACTGTTCAATTAATATTCATTGCTGCATTTGAGAGTTCACACATTCTTTAGATGCACTTTCTTGCAAAATCACAATGTCACATTAAATCAAGTAAAAGATCTTTAAATTAAAGCAGCTAAATTATTTGTTTCAGATCTGAAATTTATAGTCTTGAGAGATATTAATTAAAGATTATATAGCTACTGCTAATAAACATTGGGATAAATAATTTTAACTTATCAAAAATAGGGTTTCTGATTATTTTGATTTCAGATAATGGTATTTAAGTATTGTGTTGAGTAGATATTCTGATATCTTCTTTCTTTCTTTCTTTCTTTCTTTCTTTCTTTCTTTCACCCATCACACAAGAAGGGACTCTGTAATTTACAATAATATTTTTTTCATTACGATTGTTGCTAATTATGTTTATTTTAAACTGCTACTTCCCTTGTAGGACATAGAATAAGCTGGGCAGATCCTCCTCAAGCATCAGTAGTTTGTTTTATACTGAGGCTGTTTTTCCCAGGTATAGTGAAATTTGCAATAGCAGTAAGAAAATTGAGGAAATAAAATAGTTTGTGTGTTAAGCTTCTTCTATTTTGTGTTGGTTTTATCAATGGACTGAAACAAGACGTGACATTATTCTTACATTGATCTTTCCTGGAAAGAGTGGTGCTGCCACTCCATTTTAAAAATAACTAGCTAAATCTATATGTCATCACAGCTTGATTTGGGACCTCCATCAGTGGCGTGTAGGAGATGATAATAGTGATGGTGGTTGTCATTAAAAACATCCCTAACATCCTTTTGGAGTAGTGTGAAGTGTGAATTAGCAATTGGATCATAGTATTCCAGGTACTCTACCCCTATTGGGACGCCTGTTCAAATATACATAAAAATGATGGTGTTCAACAAACATTTCTATAGTACTTTTTAAGACTGCCTCAATTCTGTCATTTTAACATTAAATCCATATGAAGTCAGTGGGTGAAATATACATCACAAATGTGGAACAGGGCACCATCAGTGTATTTCAGATTCCTATGAAACTCTGGAAAAATTAATCTAGAGCCTGTAACCAACAATAAGACAGAATGAAGACAAATACATTGAGATTCAATTCAGATCTGAGATTAAATTCAGATCAGAAATACCGTTGCAGATACATTACAATAATAATAATAGTAGTAGTAGTAGTAGTAGTAGTAGTAGTAGTAGTAGTAATAATAATAATAATAATAATAATAATAATAATAATAATAATAATAAGTCCAACCCCCTGCTCAGGCAGGTAACCCTATACCATTTCGGACAAATGGCTGTCCAGTCTCTTCTTAAAAACTTCCAGTGTTGGAGCATTCACCGCTTCTGGAGGCAGGTCGTTCCACTGGTTAATTGTTCTAATTCTCAGGAAGTTTCTCCTTAGTTCTAGGTTGCTTCTCTCCTTGATTAGTTTCCATCCACTGCTTCTTGTCCTGCCTTCAGGTGCTTTGGAAAACAGCCTGACTCCCTCTTCTCTGTGGCAGCCCCTGAGATATTGGAACACTGCTATCATGTCCCCCCTTGTCCTTCTCTTCATTAAGCTAGACATACCCAATTCCACCAACCTTTCCTTATATGTTTTAACCTCCAGTCCCCTAATCATCTTTGTTGCTCTTCTCTGTACTCTTTCTAGAGTCTCAACATCTTTTTTACTCTCCTATGGGATTAAGTAGTAAGTAGCCTTTTTGGATGGGATTTCACTTCCTCTTAAAGGTCAGAATTCAGACATTCAAATCAAAATCTTTATTATACACATAGTCCCAGTATAGGAGTTCAGACACTAGATTTGGGTGTTCAACTGGCTTTAGTGATCACACTTAGATTTTAATTGTAGCCTTTTTCTGAGTAGGAACGGTTGTCTACAACAGTAGGCATCTTGCTAATGATCCATTTACATATGTAGTATTTTGTACATGCCTGAGGTACGTTTTTGTAAATTACAGTTAATTCAAAATGTGGCAGCTTAAAATGGATCAAGCTAGTGGAGAATAACTTATCTTTTTAAAACAGTGGACTGGATACAATGATCAATTGACAAGTTCCAATTAAAGTCTTGGAGTTTCATTTAAAGTCTTAAGAATATTTAAAACACTAACGACGTTCCTTCTTCCAAATTGCAACTATTAGAATCCTTATTGAAGACCTTTCTTAGTCCTCCAGCCTCTCCCCTAAAATTGTCTAGCATAGTTTCAAAGAATTTAAGTACATTTTTAATTCTGATTATCTGCAGCAGAGTAGCAGACAGACTACAGGAAGATGAAGATGAAGGAGGAGGAAGAGGGGGGAGGAGGAGGAGGAGGAGGAGGAGGAGGAGGAGAAGAAGAAGAGGAAGAGGAAGAGGAAGAGGAAGAGGAAGAGGAAGAGGAAGAGGAAGAGGAAGAGGAAGAGGAAGAGGAAGAGGAGAAGAAAAAGAAGGAGGAGGAGGAGGAGGAGGAGGAGGAGAAGAAGAAGAAGAAGAAGAAGAAGAAGAAGAAGAAGAAGAAGAAGAAGAAGAAGAAGAAGAAGAAGAAGAAGAAGAAGAAGAAGAAGAAGAAGAAGAAGAAGAAGAAGAAGAAGAAGAAGAAGAAGAAGAAGAAGAAGAAGAAGAAGAAGAAGAAGAAGAAGAAGAAGAAGAAGAAGAAGAAGAAGAAGAAAGTGTTTCCATTTGTCATTTCTTTATGATGGCTCCATGCTTTATTTTCCTCAGTGATAATGATAATATTCTGAAAAGAATAGGCCTTCTGTCTCTGAGGGACTCTTTTCTTTGCTCTCTAACACCTTAATAAGAGTAGCTGCATTTGGCAAATTTTATGTTCCATGGAGTTTTAAATGGTCAATGACCCTGTTCCTTTGAGAGTAAAAGTCAAAATTTCACTTGACCAGTAGGCTTACATCCCCCCCAAAATGAAATTGTATGATTTCTGCCCTGATTTACATAGTATATTATTTGTATCATATAAAATGCAACTTCTGCGGTTTAAAAAATTTTTAAATGTCAAGGAAACAATTTCTAGAAATGGCCTATGTCACAATGGCCTGTAAATGACTTGCTGTTTGCCATTGTGCTGATTTTCAGTTAGGGTTTGAAATTCCTTGAAATTGATTATTTTATTTAGTGTCTCTAGATAAACTACTAGATTCATATTTTGTTAACAGTTTATGGAACAGACTGACCTCCCAACTTGGAAAGTAGGCCATTTCAGTCCCAGACCATTATTTAGAAGTTTATTTTAATTAAACTTACCTTTGTAATTGGAATAATGGATTTAGGTATTTGCCTTGTTTTAAATGCAGAAAGCTCTGATACAACTATCTGTATGCAATTTCTTTTAAAATTTTACCTCAGTTCTAAAATCCTGTCATTTCAATATATCAATATATCAATATATCAAAATCAGTCTGGGATATAAAGAGCCTTACCTGGGACCTTTTGGGAAAGCAGCATTCAGGAAAATGAGAGAATTTAGCAGAATGGTTTTTACATAGTTTAAGGGGTTACCTCCAGAAAAGGGAAAGAACACTCCATACAGGTACAAACACAGAGGTCATCTCAGGCACTCTATTCCCTAAAATCAGAAGGATGCCTCCCCCCCCCCATATTCTTGCTTTTCATTCTATGATTGCACAAAACTACATTAGCAGAAGACTTCATATCACTATGTAAAACACACTGCAGATATATGGAACATTCTCTAATTTTTTTTTTTTAAATTTCCTTTGATATGTTTCTTGTGCATCCTGCTGTTAAATACCCAAAAGAAAAAGTCCAAAACATCTAGTTTGTCTCCTATGTGGTGATAACGTGGAAGTTGGTCCCATTACTTTTATTTTGGCATCAGTTTGCCAGAGAGAGACAAAAATACTAATAAATTATAAACTTGGGGATCAAATGCTAATGGGTCCTGGCAGAATGATCACAATGATGCCACAAAAGCAAACTATTTAATTGAGCATAATTGCGCTAGAAAATCTTAGGGATAAGAAAGGAAATGCCAAAGTGTAAAAGCCAAACACTACAAAAGAAGCAAGTGGGTGGGAGAAATGGATGGGTAATTGAAAGCTTTTCTAAATATGACTTGAGAATATTTGTGAGGCAGGGGGGAGGGAAGAGTAAGGGAAATGCCAAAAACCAGTTGGACAAAACCTGTAAGCTTTTTGCCTTATCTATGAGAATCAGATGATGTGTGTGTCATGCTAGTTTTTATAGTCATCGCCCACAGTCTCACCCTGATAAAATCAAATTTGACAGTAGCACAATATAGAGGTTTAACTGACAGCACACACAGCACATTTGCTAGTCATAATGCCACAGTTTAATGACTGACGCATCTGGGAAGCTAATTCAGATTTTTCTCTCTCTCTCTCTTTTTGAATGGGATAAAGGAGCATCCAGTTAATTCCAACTGTGAATTCAAGCCTTGCGACAAAACTGATGCTACATACTCTTGTTCTTGTTCTGCATATTCTGCAAATTGAAGTACAGGAAAAGAGCCACTTTGTACATACATCCGGAGAGAAAATTCATTTTGTATTTTGTATATACAACCAGCTTGTTACTTTTTAGGTCAACAAAGTAACTGGCCTTAATTGTTAAATAGGCTATGAATTACAAATGGTGTGCCTGTTTTGAGAAAAATTACAGGTTACAGAATTTTACAAGCAGATATAGTATAAATAAAATATTCATATAAAAATAGTCTTTTACAAAATATATTCTTTTATCCTATGGTTCATTTTCCAAAGGTGGAAACTTGCCTGGTGTTTTGCATTTATATATGTCATGTGTTATTTCCAACTGGATTTTGAAATGATACTTTTAAACAAAAAAATTGGAAAAATTGTGTACTGTGATATATAGAGAAGATGAATAGCAATTTGAGATTCCAGACAACTAGCAGCATACAGCTCAAAAATATAAAAGATGCCTGCTTTTGTACTTAATACCTGCAGAAACTATCCTGCATTTGCAACTAGTAGAAATACCTAAGTAAACAATAATATATACACCTCAAGGGTTTCCCCTCTACTGAATCTACAAAAATGATTCCACAAAAAAGCAGGCTATCTACTTTAATTGCAGAATGCTCCCAAAAAATTGGTGGTAGAGGGTTTTTAATTAAATAAATTAATATTAGTTTTATCTGCAAAAGTGACTAAATATTGCTATAATTATTATGCCAAGTTTTCCCAACACGCTGTGCTAAAATCAGCAGCAGAGCAGAAAAGCAGCTAAACCAGTGTTTATATGGGAAGTACCCATTGGTCGGTCTACTTGCATTAGCACAGGCAGAAGAATGGGAATACAAGGAACAACTAACAAGGAACAATCAACAGAAGTTGTTTTTTTTCCACAAATGTAGAAATCCCTACAACTGCATAATCCACACTCTTTCAATAGAAACTCACACAGGCGCATTGTCACCCAATTGTGGACAAAACCTCTCTTAAAATATGACATTTTTTTCCCTCAGCTCACACTTTAGGCACATTGCACGGTCTTTTGATCACTTTCATCCAGCCTCATGAGTGCCTCCTCCAAGAAAATTCAACTTTTCCCACAATTTTAAGGCAGTCCGTAATGTTTGGATGGCCCAGATTATTTGAGCATTTCTCCAATTTATTTTATTTATGTAGTTTAGGTTATCTGAAGTTTTGCATTAGGCAAAATAGTTTGTTTCTGGGTTCCTTTTAAAAAGTCTGGGTGTAGTTTTTGGGCTATTCCCAAAAGTCTTTGACCATTATCCACTATAAACACTGTTAAAAGGGGAGGAAAACGGGATTATTTTGCTGGACTTTCTTTTGGAAACCATTTGGGCCTTTGCTACAGTATTATTTAGATACACTGAGCTTATGTGCAAAAAAAAGTGTGTACTCCAAGGCTTTAGGTTCCACTGCCAAAGCCATGCTTTCATTTACAGGTGTAGACTTCTGTTCGTTCACTGCATGTGTTACATTTGACATAACAGCACCAGTGAAATTTGCAGTTGCACTGCCAGACTCTGGAATATTGATGAGTGTTATAACCTCGTCCACAACACATCAGGTCACAGCCATTGGTTTGCTGGGCTGTTTTGTTGCACATTCTGCCCTGTGTACCCACACTGCCAGTCACAGGATCCTCTTCACAGTAGTTGGGCGATTTCTCTATGTAGACCAAGTCTGTATCCATCGGTTTACGATAGGAGAGTGGTTTCTTTATCTTCAGAAAAGTGGGACGCTTATTACGACTTGCCCGCACAGGTTCAACCTGAACAGCTTCATTGTATTTCTCCTTAAGGATGTAGCCCAGCTCCCTGAATTTAGGAAGAGTTGTCCAGCATGTTTTAGTAGTGCATGATCCTGACACTCCATGGCACTTGCACTCCAACTTCATGTTCTCTTCAAGGATCTGGAGTGAAAAGAAAAGAAGACATGATGTTCAGTTCAAATGGCTAAATGCCAGGAAATATTCTTTATTTCTGCAAACAAAAAAATAATATTAAAAACAGAACAAATAGGATAGTGAAAAACCCCACAATTTAGAAATCAAATGTTCTGCAGAACCTCAGAATATTCCAATCGCTCCCTCCCTCCAGACCATCCCAACTTTTTCTATATGGAGCCATTTTGAAAATGGCTCAGCAATTTTTGAAGTAAACCCCCAAACAGGAGGTGAGTTGAGGTGTTACTTTATCCCAGAACACTATCTTCAAGATATCTCAAAATTCCTCTAAGGCAGACGATGCTTTCCCAGAAGCCACCAAAGCACTTTGAAAAAACATGGATTAGAAGAGTTTAAGTATGTTCCTGAGATGGAATAGAATGTTTCAGAATTTTTTTAGAATATTCCAATCCCAGATTAATCAGTTTTCCTCTTTCCTAAGAACAATCAATACTCTACAGTATATATTCCACTTTTTGTCTTCCAATTAAAGATTCATGGAAACAAAGTTGGAATATTATATCTTTAACTGCTGCCTGATCACTCTCATTTTATATCCAGAAGTGCTACTATCCTCAGTTTTTACATTTATTTTCAGAGCGAGAGAAATTCCAAGTTCTAAGGCCCTTCCAAATCATTTTTGAAATATGTACAGCATGAAAACAGAGCATTATAGCAAGGCAAAAGTAGGTCTATCACAAGAAAGCCCTGTGCATAAAATCTAGTCTAGTACTGGTAACTATAGGCAATCTAATTAAGGATTCTTAAATAAGTTTTCCAGTTTACCCTCCACTGAATAAGTTGCATGATCAGAAGCACCAAACATAGGTGTACAAAGGATTTTGTACACCTATGTTTGAGGTGTACAAAGGATTTTAGATTAGGATAGCAACCATTCAGTGCTGCTGTTTTATGAATTATGTTTTTTCTTTATGTACACCATAGTGCATAGAGTCTAATCAAACTCTAATTTTATAAATTATGCTTTGGCCTTTGCTACATCCTTCATGTTTCCATTTGCACATATCCAAAAGGTGACAAGGGCAATAGCCTAATCTGCATTCATTTTAAAATCTCATAGTTCTGTACTGTGATTAAACTGGCAGCTTTGATGAAAGACTACACTTTTACAGTGTCCAAGTTCCAATCCAGCCCATGGATAGACAGAGACATGACTACAGAGGGAATCAACGGCTCCATTTGAAAGAGCTGAGTAAGCTGCTGCAGAGGATCAACAGCTAAAAAGTCTCGTGACATATGTTGAGCTTGCTGTTCTCCGGATTGTATCTTGATGCCAGCTGGAACAAGCTCTGGGAACTGTCCTGTCTAAATCTTTCTGATATTTCCTCCCAATTTTATTAGCTCCCAACCTCCACTTTGAAGAAAACATTCCTTTCCTTTTTTTTCAGAGAGTTTTGACACTTTAGACACAGATAAATGTATATCATTGGTAGGGATATGCACTGACAATAAGATTTGGGTCAGGCACAAGTTTGTTTTCTTGTGAAATAACAAAGTTTAATTTGGGAAAAATCAGAGACTACCTGATTTGATCCAAATCTAATGTGAGTTGCCCCTTTTCCAATGACTCTGATGAATAGGCAAAGTGTTTTTTACTGCTTTTGTGAAGTGATTTACTTCAACTAGCCTCTCAGACTCAGTGTGTTATGGTGCTCTGTGTTCCCAAAATATTGTGGCAGAGTTGAGCTATATTGATTGCAGGTAGTCTTTGACTTACAACCACGATTGGCACCAGAATTTTCATTGCTAAGCAATAAGTGAGTTGCACCTGGTTTTACAACCTATTTTGCCACAGTTGTTAACCAAATTACTGCAGTTGTTAAGTGAATCATACAATCATTAAGAGAATCTGCTTCCCCCATTGACTTTGCTTGTTGGAAGCCAGTTGGGAAGATGGCGATCACATGACTTTGGGACATTGCAATTGTTGTAAACACATGCCAATTGCCAAGTGCCTGAATTTTGATCATGTGAGTATGGTGATGCTGCAATGGTAGAATAGAATAGAATAGAGTAGAGTAGAGTAGAGTAGAGTAGAGTAGAGTAGAGCAGAGCAGAGCAGAGCAGAGTAGAGTAGAGTAGAGTAGAGTAGAACAGAACAGAACAGAACAGAACAGAACAGAACAGAACAGAACAGAACAGAATAGAATAGAATAGAATAGAACCTGGAGGTCTTATAAACCAACCCCCTGCTTAGGCAGGAAACCCTATACCATTTCAGACAAATGGTTGTTCAATCTCTTCTTAAAAACTTCCAGTGTTGGAAAACCCACAACTTCAGGAGGCACGTTGCTCCACTGATTAATTGTTCTAACTGTCAGGAAATTTCTCCTTAGTTCTAGGTTGCTTTTCTCTTTGGTTAGTTTCCATCCGTTGCTTTTTGTCCTGCCTTCAGGCACCTTGGAAAATAGCTTGACTCCCTCCTCTTTGTGGCAGCCCCTGAGATATTGGAACACTGCTTTCATGTACCCCCTCGTCCTTCTCTTCATTAAACTGTATGTTTGTGGATGATTGGTTTTTCCTTTTTTAACTTAAGGGTTTTTATATTTATGTATGTTATTGTAATTTCTATCATGTTGTGAGCCGCCCTGAGTTCTCCGGAATAGGGCGGCATAGAAATTAAATAAATAATAATAATAATAATAATAATAAACTAGACATACCCAATTCCAGCAACCATTCTTTACATCAGGGGTGTCAAACTGCTGGCCCGCGGGCCGAATGCGTCATCCGGAAGCTGCGCCCACCCCATTACCAGCAATGGCAAAACTGTCCTGATACGTCTCGTGACATCATGTGACGTCGCGAGTTTGACATGTCTGCTTTACATGTTTTAGCTTCCAGTCGCCTGATCATCTTTGTTGCTCTTCTTTGCACTCTTTCTAGAGTCTCAACATCTTTTTTACATCATGGTGACCAAAACTGGATGTAGTATTCCAAGTGTGGCCTTCCCAAGGCATTGTAAAGTGGTATTAATACTTCACGTGATCTTGATTCTATCCCTCTGTTAATGCAGCCTAGCACTGTGTTCACTTCTTTTGGCAGCTGCAGCACACTGCTGGCTCATATTTAATTGATTGTCCACTAGGACTCCAAGATCCCTCTCACAGTTGCTACTATTGAGCAAGATATCTCCTATACTGTATCTGTGCATTTGGTTTTTCTTGCCTAAATGTAGAGCCTTACTTTTTTCACCTGATTTTGTTAGATAGAACCAAATGTTCAAGTCTGTCAAGTTCCTTCTGTATCTTAAGCCTATCTTCTGCAGTGTTGGTTATTGTAAATGTGAGAACTGATTGTAAGTCAATTTTTATAGTGCCAATGTAATTTAAGCTGGTCACTAAATGAATAGTTGTAAGTCAAGGACTACCTGTATGTTACCTCAGTGTTATAGGATAACTGAAAAGAAGCAGCTTCTTTGAAGCATTTCAAAAAAGATACTTGGAGCGAAGTTTCATGAAAGAAAGCAATGCATACTTTTAAAATTCCACATGTCACTATAACCTTTTAACTTTTTTATAGAATGGAATTAAATGTTCAGATATTTTAAATGCTCCTGAGTGGAATCTTTTGCCCAATTTCTGAAGAATAGTAGCAGTGGTTTTGGAGCTAAGCTCCATGTAATTAAACCAGAAAGTTCCTGTAACTGTTGGTTCTGAAATGTGTTTAAACACGATAAATTAGTCTCTGTTTCTTAGTGAACAATTTCTATGAAAATTGAAGTTATTGTAGAGGGGCCCTGTTGTCAGAGACCTCCCTAATTTAAGATAGATTAAGAGATTTCAGTGTTTAAATTGTGATTTTTCTAAAGGAATATAAGTGCTTTTAACTTCATTGAAACGTGGCCAAAATTATATAATATTTGCTATATGGGAACTCCTTAACAGTGTGAAATTCTGTTAGGTTCAGAAAAGTGAATTCTTAGTTCTCACTGAGAACAAGATCATTCCTAAATCAACTAATGTTCCCTAGAAAACTTCTGAATTTCACAAGTGATTCCTAGCTTTACTTCTTGTTCTATCTGCTTTCCCTCTGCACATTCTGTAGAGGTATTTGCCTTCCACACTGCTCAGACAGCAGGTCTTCCAACAGTCCCAATTCTGTTCATTCAAAGCCAGATCAAAGCTGCTCTATGAGCTGAGACTGTTCCCCTATGCAACATCTTATGACCTCTTACACTTTCCAGTCTGTAAGGATCTTAAGACAGGTCTTATCACTCCTGGCCCAGGAAAATTCTGATGTTTTTTATATTTTTGTGTTGTTATCAGATCAGTATGATTCAGTCTCCCCAGAGGTAGTCAAATATTGTTATACTGCTTGTAAAATTAGAAAGACATTGAATGAGGATTAAAAGGGAAATATAAATTATGAGTGTTTGCTGATGATTTGCCGATAATTTAAGGAAAGATTAAAGAATGTTGGTGAATTAGCTGGATTTAAAATTAAAAATGAGAAGAGGAAGATGTTAGCAAAAAAAACTGAAGATGGAAGAGCAAAAATAGTTAGCGGTTTTAAGATTGAGAAAAAAAATGAAATACTTGAGTATTACTATGACAGTTATGAATTGTATGTTATTTCAGAACAATTATGTTAAGACAGAATGAAATTAGGAAGGATATTAAGAAGGATGAGAAAAATTACAAGTGTCATTGGTGTGGGGAATATCTGTGATAAAAATGAATGTATTATGTATAATCACCGTTTTGCTTTGAACAATACCTATTTTGAACAATACTTATTTTGATAACTGCTACATCATTTAATGGCAGAAAAAATATATCTAGGTTTGTACAGCAAGTGGAGAAGCAAAAGGTTAAATATAAAATCCTTCACTATGCAAAGAAATGGGGAGGACTGGAACTGCCTGACTTGAAATTGTATTTTGTAGCCGCCTACTTGATTTGGATGAAGGTGCGGATGCTGCTGACAAATAAAAGAATGGAAGAACTAAACCAGGGATAGGCAACCTTGGCTCTTTTATGACTCGTGGACTTCAACTCCCAGAATTCTGGAACCAGCCGGAATTCTGGGAGTTGAAGTCCATGAGTCATAAAAGAGCCAAGGTTGCCTACCCCTGAACTAGACAAGCACAGCCTGAGATTTGGATGACTTTCTATGGTTCAATAAAGTTAAGGTTAATATGGTTTTAAAAAATCATGACACTAGACATGCCATATTGAGAATATGAAATAGATACAAACCCAGATTATATCTGAAAAAGCCTGCATGGGTCTCAGCACAAGAAGCATTTTATAGAAAAGAAACAGCAGGCAAAGAGAGGTAATTAAATCTACTGAGAATTGTTAAACAAGAGAATGAATGGAGAATATAAAATGAAATTAAGAGGTCAATTGACTGCAGAAGGATTTAGTTTTCATAGCTTTCATATGTAAAGATTTAAGGTGGATAACGGGACATTTGGAATTGAACAGCACAAGAGAGAAATTGAAATTGAATTATGTAAAACAACATGTAATTGCTAAAATGTATAATTTTTTGTTGAAGTTTCATATAGAACAAGTAAAAGAATATGATAAAGTGGGAAAACATCTGACTGAAAGAACTGAATTTTACATTATAATATAAAAGAGAACGTTTATAAAATGATGAATGTTTATAAAAGGACTAGAAGACTTCCAAGGTCCCTTTCAACTTGATGATGATGATGATGATGATGAGGATGATGAGGATGATGAGGATGAGGATGATGATGTAGTACCTTTGGTACCTGATTCCAGAAAAAATATCTAGAATGTATAAAAATTCTTCAAATTTATACTGGAAATGTGAAAAACATAGAGGGTCATTTTATTATGGCTGGTGAACTTGTAAAAATTTTGCGTTTAAATATATAAATGGATACAAAGAATTTAAAAAGTCTTATTGAATATTCAGTTGAAACCAGAACTCTTCTTGTTGGGACTACAGTAATGGACAGATAATTAGAAAGGAATTATGGAATATTGTTTTTATAAATGATGACTGCTGCAAATTATTATATGCATAAAAATGGAAAGACTCTGAAATACCTATAAAGAGGAACGGATGATAAAGATGACAAAATTAACAGAGTTGACAAAATTGACTTGCTGGATTAGAAAAAGGGCAATAGCTGCTACATTTATTACTGACTGGACACTCCTGATGAACTTTTTGCTGAAAAAGCTGCATTAATTGGGTACTTAAAAGATTGGACTGGAAAAACTGGAGAAGACTGGAAGAAAATTTTGAATTAACTGATTGAACTAAAAATCAGAAAGTACTTCCATTTCAGATGAACATGTATTTAGGGTATTGATCAAATACAAGATATCTGGGAAATGACCTTATTCAGAAAATGACCAAATTTAAAACCTCCTTTCCTCCCAATTTTATTTGGAGACAAATTCAAAATGACTTTCCAACTTTGGAAAGAGATATGCTTTCCTCCTTTTTAAAAAAAAATCTGGTTTTTCACTAAAACGTGATTGTGGCCTGGGTTTTGTAAATAACAACAACAACAACAATAGTAAAGTTGGAAGGGACCTTGGAATTCATCTAGTCCAACCCCCTGCTCAGGCAGGAAACCCTATACCATTTCGGACAAATGGCTGTCCAGTCTCTTCTTTTTTTTTTTCACATTTCCTTAGGGTGAAGCGACCAAGACAAAAGGCTGCCTCCCCTTTTTATTACCTTTCACAGTGGGCGGTTACCCAAGGCATCACAAGGTTACAAACAGCCAATGACAAAGTTACACCTGTAGCCAATGGCAAAGTTACACCTGTAGCCAATAATTTTAAAATCATGGTACAATCTTCCTCCACCTATCAGCCCCTCCTTCTCCCTCTTATCCTTGTCTCCTCCCCCATTTCCTGTTGTTTCCAAGCCTCATGGTCTTTTGTTTCAAGACTGATTTCTCACATTCCTTATGGCAGTTTCTTTTTCCAAAAACTTCCAGTGTTGGAGCATTCACCGCTTCTGGAGGCAGGTTGTTCCACTGGTTAATTGTTCTAACTGTCAGGAAGTAGGTCCTTAAAAGATGTCACTTGTAAGAAAGCTGCAGAATTACAGAAGAATATATCTATAGCTTTTTACATTTGAGCATCATCAACATGATCTGTTGCGGAGTGTTCCATAAGATACCTATGTGCAAAGATTCCACCAGGGTGAATATTGTAAAATACCAAATTCTCATCCATTTAATTTGTGATTTGTGTTAGTATCTTGTAGTCCAATATTTGCCCTGCTTCATGTCTTTGATCATCATCTGCTTCGAGAAGGAGAATACAGCCTGAGAAGGAGATCAATACACCCTCTGCCCTGCTGTGTCAGTCTGTTTTAATCCTAGTCACTTAACATTTGCAACTTTAAAGGATGGACTGTTGTGGTTCACTCAGTGAAAAAGCAGACATTTGTGTCCATTATTCTAACTTTTTTCTCCTGCGTAGATTTTTTTTGGGGGGAGGGGGTAGTATAGGCAAAGAAATCCCTGGGATCTCTTGCCAGCTCAAAGTAGTCCCATCCCAACTTCTGTCTTTTCTGTGCTGATCCAGAAATTCTGCCATAATTCTAGGAATGCACCATCCCTACTGAAGGGAGGAGAGCATTAAATGAGGCATCTGGACCATTAGTGGATTTGGCTCTTTGTTCTCCTCTCCAGCCCTAACAAGTCAGTTTAGTGTTGATTTGGAGGCAAAACTGTATTTAAAAATGTACCAATTGAGAAAGAGGAGTCCCCAATATACTCAGAGCTTAGTTACTTGCTTGCAGATGTTTTACTACCTGACTAGGTAACATAAACAGTAGTAATGAGTATGAAGTTTGCTCCCTGCCTATATACTGTATATATAGAGTGTAGTAGCTTATGCTACCAGTGTTGGTGAAGGAATGTTTTTCTCTTTGGTAGATCCTTGATTAGGGAATTGTTTTCTGCTTGATTGTTTGCCTTGTGTTAATCGTTTATGCACAATTACACACCATTCAAAAGAAACAATAAAAAAGCTAAGAAGGAAACAAAAAGATCAGAATACATCCTCTCCAGCAGCCTATACCCAGATAAGTACCAGATAAACATCCAAATTAAACAAATAAACACTCAGATTAACACCTTTCTTTTTCCATTTTTTCCCCTTCTCTGTCATATCTTTCTTACATGTGTTTATCATGCTCCAAGCTTTCTACATTACAGCTTTCAACAAAGTGAAAGAGATTTGAAATGTAAATTGTATGGTGAACAGCTAAGAGAACTAGTTATCCTAACAAATGGAAAGTTTAGGGAAAACAAGATAGGAATCTTAAAATACTTGAAGGGCTGTCATAGGGAAGAGGGCATTAATTTATCTTCCAAAGCATCTGAGGGCAGATAAAGATGTAATGAGTAGAAGCTTGTCATAGAGAGAGAGAGAGATCCAATCTCAGAATAAGGAGGAATTTCCTGAGAGTGAGAACAATTAATCAGTGGAACAGCTTGCCTCTTAAAATTGTCGGTAGTCCATTGTAAGAGGCTTTCAAGAAATGATTTGTTCTGGATGGTATAAGGATTCTGGCCTTGAGCAGGGGATTGGACTCAAAGACTTCCAACTCTATGATTCTATGATTCAAGGACCCACAAAGCCCCAATCAAGGAACTACCAACTCAGACAAAACAAACAGTAAATAGCCTCATCGAGGAACTAACAAGAACACTGCCACCAACACTTGTCTATAAACAGAGAGCAAACCCCACTTCCTTCTAGAACTGAGGATGTTATGTAGTTGGGCAATGAAATGTCTGGAAGAAAGCGACCAAGTTCAGAGACCACCAAGGATCCCAATCTACAATCACCATCTACAATCTCTATCCCAAAGAGATGGAGGCAAAGGTCACTGGGAATGAGTTGACAATTTTATTGTGCGAATATTTGCTGTTCTTCTGAGTAGTTAGTTTGACAAATCAAATCAAACAGAACACATTAAAATGATATGTTATTATTTTTTACTTATAGGTTGGAAACTGGAAATTAAATATTTTAAGAAGGAGTTTGGTCTCATTTCATTCCAAAATAAACATTTAGATTCTAGGAATGTATGTATGTTTGTGTCTATGAATATATAGAAGTTTTATGCAATATTTATATTGCAACTTTTCTAGGAAGCTTTCAAAGGTGGCACTATTTTATTAACTACTCTTTAAACTTGATTTGCCTTTAACTTGCTTTCTACAGTTAAAATTATGTTTTCCCAATCTTATCGTTGAACACCACCAACGCTAATCTGTCTTGCTGTCTTTGAATTCTCACTTATTATTAACCCTTTTGATAATGGCAACTGCTAAAAAAGAATAAAGCTTGACATGAGGAATTGTTGTCTGCCATTTAACCATTATTATCAAAAGGAAAAACAAGAATCAATAAGTGATTCAAATTCATTTTTTTTATTGAAATAGACAAGCTAGTGAAACAAATTCTAATGGAAGTTAATTAGAAACATAGGATGTAGTAAAAGTCAGGGGGAAAATGGTAAACTTTTTTTCCTAAGGTACACAATAATGGAAGAAGTTGTGATATAAAAAAACGAAAAACTAATTTAAAAGATAATATAACCCCTTACCCTTAAAAATGAACACCCAAGAAAAACTATTCCAGCTCTCAGATAGATACTCAATCCAATTCTGGCAGCGAACTAGGCCATCAAGCCTCAGTAGCACAATGACAAAGGCTGCAGATACTTTATAAGAGCATCATAGGATCCACAGTTATATATTTTTTAAGAAGAGATTGAACAATCATTTGTCTGAAATGGTACAGAGTTTCCTGCCAGAGCAGGGGATTGGACTAGAAGACCCCCAAGGTCCCTTTCAACTCTGTTATTCTGTTATGGACCCTGGATTGCCACCTCTACATCATAAAGCAGGGGTTCTCAACCTTGGCAACTTTAAGACTTGTGGACTTCAAGTCCCAGAATTCCTCAGCCAGCAAAGCTGGCTGAGGAATTCTGGGACTTGAAGTCCACAAGTCTTAAAGTTGCCAAGGTTGAGAACCCCTGTCATAAAGATTCCTTCTCAATCCTATGCACACTTAGAAACAAATTCTACTGTAATCAATGGGATTAACTTTTAAATAAAACTGATTAAAAGCAAGGATACATGTAAGATTTAGATTGTTTAATAAAAGCATAACATTAGAATTCCTTCTTTGTGTAGCATCTTTTAAAATCACAAAGGTCAGAAAGATATACCGGTATGTGTACAGTAGTAGAGTAATAGCTATACTACATCCAAGAGCATCTTCAACTTTAGACTTGTGTCTTCAGTAATACAAGAGGCTGCATGGAAGATTTCAAATCAACATCTAGCTGCACAAACAGTTCTCTCACACATACACACACACACACACACACACCTCGCTCTGTTGGATAGTGGCCAAAAACTTGAAGGCTTTAAAGCAAAGATCAGCAATGTTAAACAACAGCAAAGTCAGAAAATGGCTTTTAAATGGCATGATTAACACCTGAGCTTCAAGGCCTAGGTGGCTTTGTGGCTGATACCATAATATCACTTGATTCCAGAGGTATCTGAGCAACCTCCATCATTTTTTTAATTATTCAATAGGAGGATGTTCTTCTAGACTTCCTGGAGTCTATGGCAATTTTCAAACGTTCCAAACACATGAGGGCATTTAAAGCTTTTTCTGCTGGCATGACTTGAGATAGCTGACTGCTACAGCACATATTTTTGGTTTCCATACTAGTACAGCAGATTTTCTGTCTTCAAAGATACTTAAGGGCCAGACTAAGACTGGCACATCAAGAGTGGGGGAGGGGTTTTTTTCTTTGTGATGCTATCTCCATGAACCTATTTTAGTATGGAGACCATGCTTTGTTAGCATGTGTTCATTGTTCAATTCCTTGTTTACAAATTTTTTTCCTGTGGTTAAAATGGTAGCTTATGGCCCTCTCAAGCAATTTGTGTTAGAAATCGGAAGCATGACTCTACAGAGAAGAGTAGGAAGACAAGTAAAAATGGTCATCATCAGTTCTATGCAGGGTATCCATGGAAGAAGACAATTATATTAAATGCAGCTGTTAACTGGGTGATCAAAGTCCAGCCCCTTTTTAACATGCATGATACATCCATTAAAAGATCAGAGCCTTCAATTGTTCAATTGCATCTGGCATTTTGATGTTGTTCACATATAGAGAGACACGTAGATAGCCCTGGTTCTATTGGAAATGTTGAAATGACAGGGGGAAAAGGCTTATTGCTATTTTTTTTTAAAAAAAAAAGCTAAGCTAGATATCTGTGAAACCAACAACATTATTCAGATTTAGGAATGCAATATGTAAATGCGGAAAGTTATTGCTCATTTGAATAAACTTTCAGTAGATTCCTTGAATGTTTGGCCATTTATCTTTAAATTTTAGGTTTATCTTCAGGTTTCTTTTTCTTTCCTCATTAATTCATTCTTCTGCTATTAAAGTTTATGTGGTCGAAGATGATAAGAGCCTTGGTCCCTTCTTTTAGAGTCTAGATTCACATAATCTATTTTACAAAACACTCTCAGATTGTAATTGAAGATAATAAACAGTTGGCAGGTATTTGGGCTGAATTTGTTGAAAGAAGAAACATTCCTCAAAGTAAGAGTTGTCAGGGATATATATCATTTCTTAGATTTTATGCTTTACTAGAGAAAAAAACTGGCACAAAAGGTAGAGGAAGGACTCTGGCAGAACACGTGCACAGAAGGAATATCTTGTTCAATCCCTCAGGCTTTTAGGCATGGCTGTAAAGAATCTAAATACAGTCATAGAAAGTCATTAATAGCAAGAATGCTCCTGAGCTACATGGAGAAACAAACCACCTCATTATAACTCAGTTACCAATATCCAAAACTGTTCATCGCCACATAACACTTTAAAAACTGTGGGTAGTTAAATTGCTCTTAACTTCTCCATCTCCTTTAGAATAAATTGGTATTTCTGTGTATTCCTATTGTAAGTTATGACCTCATCTTTGATAACTGCACGTTGCATTGTTCTTTGTTGCATTTGCTTTCAACTGTTTGATGCCTCAAATTTCAATTCAAGTGCTGAAGGAAATACAAAGTGCTCCAAGCACACGACATGATAGGATTACTAACTCAGCTCACCTAAGTCCTGCAATGAAGAGGCACATCAAATAAAAAGCCACCTTGATAAGTCCTTGGTTACAGGAGTCTTCTAATGCAGCCTGGGTCATAATTTATCACAATGACTCATAATGTGGCGTTCTGTGTAATATGATGTAATGCTGATGCAAAATACCATTCATTGAATTCCAAGGTCACAAAAGAGAAAACAAGCGAAAGAGTTTCTTTTTAGTTGCAACAAAACGTTTTTCCTTGAAAAGGCTTTGACTTTTTCTTACACACCCTCTTATTGTGCAAAATTCCTGCTTGAAAATGCTCTTCTGTTTTCTCTAGTATATCCATTAAATAACACACTTCTTCTGCTATTCTCATAAAACCTTGATTAAAAAGGAAGTTGACTTTGATAAAAGTCAAGGCTTGAGCATTTCTTAACCACAAAGTGATTTTCAAGCAGCCACCTTGTGGCAGACCTCTGCACTGGAACTGATTTAGCTCACAACTTGCTGCTTTATTGCCACAGTAACTACCGTAAGTTCCAGTGACCAAAATGAGGTAACGTACAGAACTATTCAAAGATCTCCTTCTGAGAGCTAGAAAAATATTTAAAACAACAATTGTTATGTTGGTGAATGCCTCCATTTTAACACTTTAAACAGATTATACCGTAAAAGTACAAAGGCCGCAAGAACATGGGAAGTATCTACTGAATTGCACAAAAGCGTACTTAAAAATGATAGATGCTTCCTGTGATCCCAATTTAAGATTCACAGTTTATGGAGAGACCCCATTACAACCAAGAGAATACAGAGGATGGGAACATCAATAAAACTCAAAGTTGATTTCAGTATCAAAGCTACCATGGCCAAGCTAATCGATAGCAGCTCATGTTCCTCCAGCCAGGAATATGGCTACAGATGGTTTAATTTTTTTAACTTTAAAAAGATATTGTTTTTTCTACAAAAAGATGGGACTTATTGCAAGATAAATATGTTTACCAAATTCCATTGTATTTTTAAAATTACAGTATCACCATATTCCATATACTGAGATTTATCAATATGGACAATGAGTTATATGTGGATTATATACCAGATGCAGGATCATGATACAGAGAGAAAAAAAGTTAATTGTGTATCTTATTGTTGTGATAATGATCATAGATCTTTAAAAGGGTCCTATCCATAATACTTTTTTGTACAGGATCAACATTAGCTGGCTAAACCACTGATCTCTGGCTTTTAGGCGATTAGTTAATTCTGCTGAGGTTCAAATTGTTGAAACCAAGAGACTAGTGTATATCATCCTTCAATGAATGTTGGTAGATTCATGATCAACAAGTTGGTGCCCATAGTTCTCCATTATACTACAATAATCAGTAGATTGAATAGCTCTGAATAATTGGCAAAGAACAAGAAGATATTACCTTCATATCCTTTTTGAAGTTTTTCAATGACAGCTAGTGGGCACTAAACTAGGATAAAGAACGATAACTTTCTTGAGCTGATCTGGTAAAGTTCCCCTTAGATTATTTTACTATACACGATAAAGTAATAGATGGCATAATTAACTCAGAAAATATTATTGTTGATATTACTCTTACTAGAATGTAGCAAGAAAAGAACTCTGAAATAAAGGATATTCCCAAAAAAACCATTGACCATAAAATAGAGAATATTCCTCACACATTCCCTTCAGATGAACCTCACATCAACTGATGATATTTCATCAACAATATTCAAAGTAGATTATCTATCCAAATGAAATAAAATGGGTGGAGAGAGAGAGAGAGAGAATTTTCAAAACAGCACTAATTAAAACATAGCCTAATGATTTGGACGTTGTGTCACATGATGACCTTTATATAATAATTGCTTGAGTTTTCTCTGCTCATCAAATACTTTTTCTCCTCACTATCATGACCAGTTCTTTCTTAATGGAAAGAGTTGGTTAAGTTACCATTATCCTCAAATGAGTAAAGATATCCCAGTATCTTTAAATGAGTAAACTATGCATTGTACTGAAACGGAAATCACTAATTAACTATCATCACCAAATAATGATTAATGCAATTATATTAAAACTGCACTATTGGAATTTGATCGTAGAGTATTCTAATAAGCAATTCTCCAAATCTCAGTGATAACTATGGTATGCCTTAACAACAACAAAAGAACTCTTTGGCACATAATCATATTCCAAATCAAATACTCTGAGAAAAGTCAAATGGTATAGCAATACTAAATACTAAATATTTTATTACCATGAAGTAAATTCTACATTTAAAAATGCCATTTAACGAAAGTTTATATTTTGTGAACCTTTATTTAAATGGCAGAAATAAGCATCAAAGTTAATAAGTTTCATAGAGAGCTTATCTGGATTTCTTTAATAATGTTAACCAGTCTTGTGCTGGATTATAGAAGCAAGAAATTTCCAACAACTCTAAAATCAATTCAATAGCTCCACACTGGGAAAATTTAATAGACACACACACACACACACAAGTCCTGCAGCTCACAGAAAAGCACACAGAACACATTGTATGTGCAGTTCACACATACACAATTATGCCACTCTAAAAGATGTCTGCAAGGGAAGTAAAGTGGCAAACATTGTGACACAAATTCCTTACATACTGTATTTACTGGCTAAGTTGACTCAGCCTTCCATCATTCTAAGGTTGGCAAATTGAGGACCCAGATAGTTGGAGGCAAGATGCTGACTCTGTAAACCACTTAGAGAGGGCTGTAAAGCATTGTGAAGTGGTATATAAGTCTAAGGGCTATTGCTATTGCTAACAGGTCATGTGACAGAAATGAATGACTTCTGGAGAAACATTCTGACCAAACATCAAATTATGAAATTATTTTGGGGTTCTTAATTTGTAAAGATAAATTATTTTGGATATATAACAAACAATGTTTCAGTCCCATCTTGTTAATTTCACAGTTATATATATATATGTAGAATTAGAAAAGTTGCAATTCAGGTCTCATTCATTATCTATATTTACAACTGTCTTCTAGTGGCAGAGCTTTCTCACCTGCCCCTAGTCCCTAGGAAGGCAATCAATAATGGGACAGAATAGCAATAGCACTACTATATATACCGGTTCAGAATGTTTTACAGCACTCTCTAAGGGGTTTTTCAGAGTCAGCATGTTGCCCCCAACAATCTGGTTCCTCAGGATGGAAGGGTAAGTCAACCTTGAACTCATCAGGCTCGAATTCCAGACTGTGGGAAGAGTTAGCGTGCAATACTGCATTCAAACCACTGCTCCACCAGGGCTCTTATCTATGTATGGTATTCTTTAGCTACCAATGCTAAATCAAGCCAAACAATAATGTAATGATCAGAGGAAAAGCTTTGTAGAGTGCATTCTAACCATGAGATCTATTCCCTGCGTTGAGCTGTTCCAAACAGACTTATTATTTAAAAGCAAGAGGTTTGTACTACGGTAACTTTTTATCTTATCATCTTACACATATATGACCCACTCATTACTTCATGAGTAATAAATAAGTCATAAGTAAGACAAAAGAAAAAGATCTGATCACTGAGCTACATGCATGATTAATGTCAAAACATTATTTCATTATGAATATGTTTTTCTTCTGGTTGCTTCCTGCTTCATGTCAACCTTGGTGCGAATAATTTCTTGAAAGTCAGTTCCATTGATATGCAAATTCACATCCTAGTTAAATGGGAAGGGACATTACCTTCATAGCACATGCACATACATAATACAAAATAATTTGCTTGGCCACATTAGGAGCTTAGCAAAGGTGCCTACCTTTCGCCCAGCCTCATTGTTGTGCAAATTCATGAGAGTCCTTGCGTTTTGCTTAATCTCCCTTGCATCCACAAACACTTTGGAGAATCCTATTCCATATCGGATGTCTGCAGAGCAGCCTCCCCATTTCCATCCTTCATCTTTGTGGTACTGTCCTTGCTTTTCCTTGTCACAACCACAATTGCTCAGGTTCCCTTGGGTGCAGGCAGCAGTGATGGCGTGGGCTACTCCAGCAGCAATGATGGCATAGGTGAATGCTGCTTCTCTACTACCTGAAATTAGGATGCATGTTTCAGGAAAAGATAGAATATTTGGAAGAAGAACAGCAACAGCAACAACAATAAAAACACATAGTATGCAAGTCTATGCAGTGAAAAGGCTGCAAGGCTATTATCAGACATGCTGTAAATTTGCAGGCATAAGCATTTCTTGTCATATCCGAGTACTCTTCTTTTGTTGATGCTCAGACACACCCCAAAGAATCATGCTTTAGTAGAGACAGCATATTTTTAGCACTTCCCAAAAATGTCAAATTAGTAAAAACTTAATAACACAAGCAAGGTTGCTTTTTCAGATTGCAACCTATAGTTCAATAGGCTTTTTAAATATTCAGCTGAAGCACTTTAGATCAGAGAAATTTTCACCATGTGACTTGACAATGTACAGTGTGTTTTAGACTCAGCATAATGATAGGAATATCATCCCATAGAAATGCAGAAGGCATCCCACACAAATGCAGAAGGAATACACAAACTTTATTACACTTACTAGTTACTTGCTGTAACTGACACAAAGATACCGATTGGAAAAGGACATCTTCAAAGTAAATGGCATGCATGCTGTATTTATAGTCAAAGCACTTTTTCTGAATAGTTGTTGAACTATGCAAGCTCTGGTATCTATAATATGTCCTAAAATAATTTGTAGCATTGCTAAGTATAATTAGCTGATGCCCTTCCTTGATCAATATGAATCACAAAGAACTGTGGCATATATAGCTTTGTCTACAAAACAATTATTTTAGACTGCATTAAACACCACATGGGTTTTAGAATTTAGGGAAAAGAGAGAGAATGAGAGAAAGAGAAATTTACTTTCCAATTGCATGGACACACAAAAAGAGTCTATGTATGTGCATCTGTATGAATTTATTCTAAACAAAGGTGGCTGGGAAAACTTTCCCTGATCACAGAGATCCAGATCTGGCAGTCAGTCATGTGCTTGTCATGTTGTTTGGATTTAGCAGTGCCCGTTATCTCAAGGCAGGAGGATTAGGGTGGCTTTTTTGATTTGGGAAGACCACATCATCGTCGTCATCCCCCATTCAGTCATGTTCAACCCTTACCCATTTGATGGATCAGCACTCTCCATGCCCCTCTGTCTCGCACTGCCTCCTTCAGATCTGTCATGGTCATCCAGTGTCATCCTTTATAGTGTCCAACCAGCAGATACTAGGGTAGCCCCTTCTTTTTCCACTGATCACTCCCACTTCTTTGAGGCAGTTCCAGAGCTTTTCATGGTCAACACAGTCAAAAGCTTTTGTGTAGTCAATAAAGCACATGTAGAGGACTTTTTGGTATTCCTTTGCTTTTTCCATTATCCAACATACATTGGCACTATGCTAACATGTTCCTTTTCCTTTCTGAAATCCTGCTTGTATATCAAGCAGTTCTCTGTCAGCGTTTGGACAGAAAACTGCCTGATTAAATGGCTAATTAAATGACTAAGCAACCACAGAGGCACAGATAACCCAGTATGAGACCATATTTCTGAAGCTAGATTCTAGATGCAAGTTGAAATCATTGCCATTATACACTCTCTCTGCTGTATGATTGGGAGTGGGAGGAGAGAAATCCCAATTCTTAAATCAAATCCCAAAGTTCCTGGAAAAGCCAGCCCTTAGTGGCTTTCCTAAATGACAACGGACTTTATCTGGCCAACGAGTGTGATTCCATCTCCAGTAGTGTTGGAGGTCCATAGAGTAATGGTTCCAGTTAATTTTAACATTTCTTATTGAGGGAAGAATAGGGGCCATTCAGGAATTTGTGACCACCATAACAACCATGTGCTTGTCCCCAGATCATCAGAGACTTGATTCATGACACTGACCCCACATTCGATCTGGGTTTTGTCTCTGAGAAGATGTAATCTGAGTTTGAGGACATTAAGATTTGTCATGGGGAGACCTCAGTGGTGGGATTCAGCCAGTTTGCACCAGTTCGGCAGAACCAGTAGCTAATTTTTTGTTGCCCAGGCCCAGAATGGACTTCCAGAAGTGGCATCCACACAGAGAACTGGTTGTTCACATATTTGAATCCCACCACTGGGAGAACTGCATATGATAGGTCCTCATGTCCACCAATTCAAGGAAATTCTTTATTGAGGAGCTGAAGGAGATGCTGAAGCAAAGAAGATCCTACAGTGCAATAGGTAAAAGAGTGAGCCTATCCAAACATGAGAAAGAGGTTCATATTTATACTGTGGAACTAAAGAATAGTGAAACAGAAGTATTTCTGTACCCATATTATCATTCAGTGGCCCTTTTTAAAGTGACTGAGACCCTTCGGAATAAGGATAGGACAAAAGAGCAGTTACTTGAGCCACTGTGAAGAATTTTCAATGCAATTGGACAATAACATTGTTCAGATTCACTCAGAATTAGATATGAGCACATTCAGTAGAGGTGGTAGAAGCCTCATCTTGTGAGCTTATCTGAATGGAATTTGAGCCTGTTGCTCTTAAGGAAGTGAACAAGATTCTTCGTGACATTGGCTCTGCTACCTGGGATTGGATACTTGCCATTTCTGGTTGATGAAAGCCTCAAAAGCTGCTATAGGAAGCTTGAATAGGGCAGTGATGAATGCTTCTTTGAGAGAGGAGGGTAGTTTTTCTGGCCTTTAAAAAGGTGGTGGAGCACCTAATCCTCAAGAAATCACAGTTGAGCTTTCTTACAAACTACAAACCAATTTCCATGCTTCTCTTTTGGGGGAATATTGTGGAGAGGACAGTATCTTTGCACATTTGGAGGTTCTGAGATGAAATGTATTGTCTGGATCCATTTTAGTCTGGTCTCAGAATGCAACATGCAAATTACTTGGATAATATGCTAGTGCAGGAGCTGCATCAATTGCCAGTGGGCTTCTGGTAATTGGTGCAGATGAAGGTGCTTTATATCCACACATAACTCTAGACTAGGATATCTTGGAGACTGCCTGCTTTCAGTGGCACCTGTCCATCCAACAATTTCTTAAAGGAACAACTCCCTTCAGCCCCCACTCAAAAAGACTCATCAGGAGATTTCATCAATAGCCATGAAAGCAGGTCTTTCCCACAGCCACCTTCCTTTTGTAGAATATTGTTCCCTCCCACCCACAGAGTAAGATCTGTTGGCATTTAGAAAAGCCATTGAGGCCTGGCTTTTCCAGGAACTGCAATTGATTTGATTTAAGAATAGGGATTTCTCAGCCCCATCCCCACCCCGATAAGCGGTAGTTAATCATTTTGGAATGGAATAATTCAATTATGTATTGTTTTGTTGTCAGTATTGGGCATGTGTTTAAACCTTTTTATTGGTTCTGAGTACACACTGCAAACTTATGACTGAAGTGGCACATAAGAGGGAGGAGAAAGATGGACAGACAGAAATGTTTCCTAATATTGAAGGAACCAAACATAATGAAAATAATTGTCAAAAGCTACTCAAAGAAAAATGTCAACATTTGAAATTAAGCCTATTTTTAAAGCTCTCACTTTGGCTATGATTGTATTTGCCTCTTTTGCTGTGCATCATAGCCACAGAAAACACACAAGTCAGTGCAAAATGATATCTGCCTATTGAAAACTAAGCTTCCCAGTGTTCATCTGGTCTTCTGTAGGGGCTGGGAATATTGGGTCTTTCAGTCCCCATACCTCTGGAAGGTATCGTATTGGAAACGGCAAACTCACATTCTTTATTCTCAGAAGAATTGTTCTCCATGGGTGATCTATATATTAATTCTGGCCTCTAAAAGGTTTGGTTATTGAAAATATTTATTTCATTATTTGCCACAGATAACTGGCAGTATAATGGATTAAAGCTTGACATCAATAAAATCTGTTAAGAGAAAACTTGTGGGTTTATCCATATTCCTTTTTATGTTCAGTTTTTATTGCATATGTAGATGGAAGAATGTTGTGCTTTTAGACTTCTTAAATTCCTAAGAAATGTAAAACTATCCAAGGAGTATCTCTGACATAAGCATAATTTAAGTACGATTTAGATTAGACTAAGAGAACAAGCTATATATGTATGCTTTTTTATTGGCATATTTCATCTCAGGAGGATGTTTCACAGACTTTGCAAATGATTTAGGAGAAGGTGAACATCTTACCACTTACATGGGTTTTGATGTTAACTCATTCGTGACAACATAAATAAATATCAATATTGTTCTATTTGGGAAAACATAATGCTCAGAAGGAGATTGAAATGTATACTTTAAAAATAAAAGTAGGAATCCTTCATTTTTCTTGTCTGTCTATATAGTTTGAAGAAGGTCAATACAACTTGGTGGCACTTAATAAAAATCAGGAATCCTCCCATCAATGTCCTGAACTTCACCCCTGAAAGGCCAGTTCAGTATTTATATTCTTGTTATCTATTTTCTAACATTATTTTGTGTGTGTGTGTGTGTGGGGAGAGAGAGAGAGAGAGAGAGAGAGAGAGAGAGAGAGAGAGAGAGAGAGAGAGAGAGAGAGAGAGAGAGAGAGAGAGAGAGAGAGAGAGAGAGAGAGAGAGAGAGAGAGAGAGAGAGAGACAGAGACAGAGACAGAGACAGAGAGACAGAGAGACAGAGAGAGACAGAGACAGAGACAGAGACAGACACACACACACACACACACACACACAGAGAGAGAGAGAGAGAGAGAGAGAGAGAGAGAGAGAGAGAGAGAGAGAGAGAGAGAGAGAGAGAGAGAGAGAGAGAGAGAGAGAGAGAGAGAGAGAGAGCTTGGTATAGTGGTTAAGACATTGGGCTAGAAACCAGAAGACTGTGACTTCTAATCTCAAGGTCGCCAGCTTCGTGACGTTGGGCCAGTCATTTTCTTTCACCCCTAGGAAGGAGGCAATGGCAAACCACTTCTGACAAACTTTACCAAGAAAATGGTAGGGATTATTCAGGCAGTCTCCAAGAATCAGACACAATTGTACTGAATATGTATATATATATAAACCTTTGATATAAGATATGATCCTTTTCCAACCTTTCTCGTTTCATGTTCCCCATATCTCCCCAGTGTCAGCGCCTCTTTCCTAGTTTCTAATTTGCATCTCCTTTCCTATCAAAAGTATTTCAGCCATCTTATCCATGTTCCATCCCTCTGTAACAATTATTGTAATTCTAAATGGTTTTTCGCATCACAACCAAATTCCCTGTCAGGATATAGATAGATTGCCAAGGATAGTGTAGGTAGAAAGAAAATCTGTTGCTAAATTCTTAAAGATTTGCAAGTGATCAGCAAAATGGCTCCCCTCCTGTCTTCATTATAAAGTTGAGAAAAAGACTTGAGTGACCAATAGCAGGTGTTTGTGTAGAAGAAGGGCATTGTGCAGTGTGGGTACTGAAAACGAATTCCTAAGTTCAGAAAACACATTTCTGTTAGCATAGATATCATGAAATGTGTCTATTCTGTATGAATTAACCCAGATTTCTTTGATTTCTTTTTCTTTTTTCCCCCACGGTTTGCATTTTGTTATGCTATTGGATTGAGGAATTGATATAATGTCAAATTTCCCAGTACTTGTGCAAAATTGAGTATGTTGTTATCACTCACAATCTTTTTTAAACATATAATGTGATGCAAATATAACTATGGCTTGGTTATTTCTCAGGTAGGACAAATTGTAGCCAACTTAGGTAAACAGATGGACAAAAAGATCAGTAGACAAATTTCAAGGGAAAGAATAAGTTCAAACTTATTTTCTCCTAAATCTTTTTTTACAGAATTTCTTGCTGTCTGACTGAAGTCCCCTTCAATGGATAGGGACTATTTTCAGATGGATTTTAACCATGCTTCTACTATTTTAAAAAGTACATTTGATTCCATGGTACATTCAATTATCTTTGAAGATACTTGACTGAACACAACAGAATTTGCCTCTGAGCATATAGCATATAGGTTTAAGAATTAAATCTTCTACCCAATAGTCTACTGATGATATGAATACTCTATTAAGCTCATCTGACCTTTCCAAATATTCTGTTTATTGTTTTTCATCCCAGGTCATGACTTCAGTTCTTCTGTTGTCTCATATAGTCCAATTTGGTTACCAAAAATTTTATCTGAAAAGCTGTGATTTATGTCTGCAGTAAGAAAGAAAAATACCTTTGTGAGTAGGTATTTCTGGCTATCTCATATCAAATAGAGCATGAAGTGAGACCTGAAGTTAAGAACAGTGTTAATTAAAGAATAATAATGAACTATTATGTATGTCAGCACAGAAGGAATAGTGGATTTGTTGTTATTTTCACAAATCTCTATAATACAAGGATAGAGCTTTATTTGTGAGGCTTTCCATTAACATGTGACAGATTTCAATGTTACCATTCACTCCTTTTAAATTATGACCTATGATCCGTGCCCCACTTGCTCTAGAGTTGTTTCATCCAGAGTATCAATGAATGTATCTTGCTTTAAGATTCTTATCTCTCTAATTGCACAATATGAGGGCAGAGAAAAAAGATTCCTTTCAGAGATTCTCTTTGAAGGCAAGTCAAATCAAATCTTGGATGAGGAACTCAAATCTAATCACACAGTTCCCAGTTGATCTGGATGATTCAGACACATCTGCCCATCTGTAGAAATGGCTTTTTGTAAAACTGACTTACTGAATAGATTTGAAAATCCAGTTCAAGACAGTTTTCAACACTAATCTGAATAAACAAATCAAATCAATTTGCTAAGCTGAAAACACCTGTTTTTTTCCTTTACCTGGGATATTTTTGTATTTAGATTTAATTTGTCTTCATACTGGCTATCTTATTTGAAATTATCTCAAGGTTGCTTTCTAGTCATAAAATTGCAGTATAAGAAGAGGGTCCCCAACCCCAAGGTCATGGCTCACAACTGGACCGTGGCCTATTTGGAATTGGGCCGTGCACACCAGCCTGCCACTTGTGCAAGCTGAGCTGAGCATTTGCGCCACCTGCCACTCACACAGTCCAATTCCCCTCTTTCCCCCCCCCCCCCCCCGTTGGGCCGCCAAGCAGCAAAGGTTGGGGACCACTGATATAAGATAGCAAGGCTTGGCCAAAAAAAGAAAACAAAGCATTCTCTAATGAAATCAATTTTAGTGTAAAATCATATGAGAAAAGAAAGCTGTGTGCCCATATTTGTTTGCATATCAATAACTACCACATATGAAATAGACATAATCTGGAACAAGTTTCCATTTAGAGCTTTCAGATTCATGAATCCAGCAGTAGAGTATAATAGAATGCTGCTTTTTCCAGCTGTTTGTTTCAAATTTCTTCTTTGACATATGGTCTCTAATGGAGCCTATATAGTCTTTCAGATTCAGCCAGGAAAAGGGTAGTTCAGAGCAAAGACCAATATATAATATATTGTATGCCTGAAATTCTTTACAGCACTTTTTCCTGAGACCATGCAACTGTCCTTCAAAGAAAGCTACTTTCAAGGCAGTTTTCTGAAGTTGCCTCTCAGTTCTAGGAGGAGACATGAACACAGACATGGCTGCTTTACAGAATTACTGATTGGGGCAATGCTCTAAAACAGCTTTTTTAGAATTCTCAGGGGCTACATTGCTCTACTATTTACAACATTATAAAATTCATACAATTCTTACAGATGTGTAATTGGCCTCAATATTAATTAAATTGCCTTTAAAGCAATGTGATGGTGGCACAGAGGTTAGAATGCGGTATTGCAGGCTAAGTCTGCTGACTGTCAGGCGTTCGATTCCCACCAGCTCAAGGTTGACTCAGCCTCCCATCCTTCCGAGGTTGGTAAAATGGGGACCCAGATTGTTGGGGACAATAGGCTGACTCTGTGAACTGCTTAGAGAGGGCTATAAAGCACTGTGAAGCAGTATATAAGTCTAAGTCTAAGACAGCCTGGTCCTCTCTAAAAGCTTTGAATGTCAACACCTTTCCACCATGGACAACATAGTCAATGACAAGGGCGTATTGAACCCTAGTCCAAAACATACAGAAAGTGTAAGTTGCCTACCCCTTAGTGTGTTAAACAGTTGTCCCTCTCTTGAATCTTCTTTCTTAGCTTCCTGTTTAAATTTAGATTTGCTTGTGAAAACTCTCCAGTTTTAAAAGGACAGAAACAAGAACATATTGGGTAAGGATCCAAAGCAATTTGCTATCCCAGAGTTATAAAAAGCTTGGTACCTTATTGATTAGAAATCATACCCATGCTTCATTAAATTTGAAAACTCTTGCACTTTTTACTGATGATGCATGAGCTATAACATCAAAGCATTTCTTCCTTAGAATGTAAAACAAGTAGAAAATAGGCTAGCTTTCTTTAAATCTGGGTTTGTAATTTTAAGTTGCCATTGCATCCAACAGTGTATGATTATTGTTTTTAGAAAGGTTTTTTTTTTACTCTGAAAATAAGAAAGATCCATCTTTGCAGGTAAAGGGGAGAAGAAGAAGGAAGGAAGAGGTTCCAGTGTGAGAAATTCTGCTGAAGAAAATATTGGCCATACTAATCGCTTAGCAAAAATAAACAAAAACCACCACCCTTAAAAAGCGATATCCAGTTAACAATTGAACTCAAAATGATAAATATACCAAAGGAAATTATGTATAAGAAATTCCCACCCTAAGCTATTTTAGACAGTATGAAGCATAAATCAAATACTGTTTTCAGGGGGGGGAAATCTTGTTCAAGAAACAGCTCCAAGAATAATTACAAGTCTTGCTGATGACGAGGGATGCTCCTAGCCAAGGTTTTTATCATGCCTCCTTCTCAACATTTTATGGGGAGTCTAGATAGCCTAATACCATCTTTCTTTGGTACCCTCCTCTGCTTTCCCACCATTCTGTCTTTTTTCTTATACAAAAATATCTATCACAGAGGTGGAATAGTTGGAAAATGCTTTTCCAATTTTTAATATTAGTTGCTTCTTCTAGGAAACATCCCGAACATACTGGGTAGCAATAGATCCAGGGTCGTCAAAAGAAAACAATTCTTTGTTACTTACAATATAATGTATACTGAAAAGGACAAAGGTAGTCATTTCTTGACATAGGAAATTGAGATTACGGGTCACTGTAATATGGTTGCTAATTATTGCTTTTAGGTTCTGCTTGTGAGTTTCTTCAAGATGGCCACTGGGGAAACAAATTATTCAGGGGCAAGCAATCAGATGCCTTCCCTATTGGGTCTCTACTTTGGCTCTCTGGATTGAAAATTTTCAGCCAGCAAGGACAATTGCTATTGATTATCGGAATTGCAGTTCAAAACATCTCAAGAGCTTCAGGTTACCAACCCACATGGGCCTTTGGTTTATTTGTGATATTTACATTTGTAATTATGTTTCCTATTTTCTCCAGATGTGCGAACTAATTGTGAGGGTATAATCCATAAAAATTATATCGAAAAAGAGAGGGTTTCGCCACTGAGAGGAATTATGCATCATGCAAAACCCTTGTGGCATGATTTGAAACAATATTTAAATAATATTGCGATACATTTTTTTTCCATTTGCAGATATATATAGCTCTAGGCATTTTTATTCAGAAGACTGCTCAAACCAGCATGGATATAATTGCAGTCACAATTATCTGAATTTATCATATTTATTCAAATTTGTGTGATTAATTTATTTGAAGAATGGTTTTTAAAAAGTGGATAATGTGATAATGGCACATAATCAACCAAAGTAATGTTTAGAATGATTGCAGGGGAATGATTTGCGGCATTTGCTGCATTCTACTGAAAATCAAACACATACTGTTTTTAAGGAATTTCTTCTGTTGACTTCCTTTTCTTAGAGAAATTATCAGTTTCACCCTAGCTGCTTCACCTGTTATTAAAAAGTTTATATCCCATTTTATCTGAATGCTCTGCAAAGCAGTTCACAGATAAAATATTTAAACACTGTGTTTATGTTGAAAAGAAACAACATAACTCATGTAGTGGGAGTTCCAAAGCTGCAATCTAAAAGATGCTTTTGGGAAATAGCAGAAACGGCAGCAGTGCAACTAATTACCAATTTGTTAAATTTCTATAACCAGCCTCTCTTCAGATACAAATCCCTTCAGCATTGAACTCTGCATCAGGCTTTACAAAATGGTAAATATGAAATATTAGTATTGAAATACAGTATAATTAGTCCTTAACGTATGACCAGTCCATAAACTCCAACGGACCTACCTGGGAGAATATTTACAATCTGGATTTGAAGTTCTGGCAGTTCCCCTCCCCCAGAAACCAGCCTCAGAAACCAGACTACATTTATGGCATTTTGCATTGACCATGTTTTATGATGGCTTTGCTGAAAACCAGGTTGACTTCCAGTTTTCAGCAAAACTAGCCCATAGCGAACCCTGGCTATGTGTAACAACTATTAGCATTTGTTTAACAACCATAAAATTCACTTTACAACTATGCCATTTGCTTAACGACCATTGCAAAGAAGGTTGTAAAATCAGGTTGCTCACATGACCATCACAACTTACCACCATAATGGGCAGGCTGCATTTATGATCATAACATATACATCTTCCTTGGAATATATGTTGTGATTGTGAATCAACACAATCAAAGAAGGGGGAAGGAGGGGGCGGGAGAGACAGAGAAAGAGAAAGAGAAGAAATTAATTTAGCACAAAGAAGAGAAATGAAGAAGCTTCTTGGATGAGAAGCTACATGTCTTCAAGGAAAAAAACAAAGTCCAGTTTTCTTTTGAAAAAGCACCTTTGGGTCAATCACAGTGTTTCTCAACCTTGACCATTTTAAGGCATGTGGACTTCAACTCCCAGAATTCCACAGCCAGCATTGCTGGCTGTGGAATTCTGGGAGTTGAAGTCCACATGCCTTAAAATGGTCAAGGTTGAGAAACACTGGTCAATCATGACCTGGATGACTGAGAATCTCCATGGACATTTAATTTAGCACAAAAAGCTAAATTACAATAATAAGCTCTAATAAATTATTAACATTTAAAGAAGAGGTTGCGCCAGCTGAGGTATGAATCACTTAACTGAATAAGAGATGAGATTCAGTAAAATGTCTCCATAGGTTTACAGGGTTACCTGCAACACCTGAAGACTTTTCGGGAAACATATTCAATCAATTTGTTTATTACAGCCGTAAGGCCAAACATAATCGAAATGTATAACAACAGGAGCAATTTTACTTCCATATTTATAGGATATAAAACCACCAAACAACGGGAAGCATAAAAAGCCTACATCAGTCAGAGAATGTAATTTAAGTCACTGGAAACTTAAATCAGGTTGATAAAGAGGTTGATAATACTAGAGGCCAGAGGGCCAATAGAAATACATGGCAAGCTCATATCATATTCAAAATGTAAAGTAGAAAGACTCCCTCATTTGATGGGCTATACATTTTGGTGGAATTGTAGATCACCATCATGGACTCATACATATATATTAAAATATGTCAAAGCACAAAGACTGGATCCCTCTACTGATATTTTTTTCAATGAGTAGATTGTTGGAAAAGTGGGGAAGCTCCTACAAGCATATCCTGAATTAATGTCTTGAAACCATATTTGGAAAGGCCTAACAAACCCTTTGAGATGGATAGATAGTGATTTAGAGCTGCTGCAACTTTTAACTTCTTCAGGAACAAGAGATATTAAAATAGCTGGCTTTTAGAGATTACTAGAAAGATTCCTGACATAATTCTGAATATTATTCCTGAATAATTTTTTCAAACCACTGGATAATTTTTTCAGACTCTCTTTTTGCAACTCTGGTTAATTTGTTGAATAGGAGATTATTTGAACAGTTGATCCATGCACTCCCAAACAGCTTTTAATGTCAAATAAAATGTATGTTTTCTGTCTTCAGATAAAATCCAGGATTTCAATTTTTTGAGAAATGCTGCCTTTCCTTTAACAGGAAACATGACTAATCTCAGTTTATTTGCCTAGTGCACTTCTAGTCTGTTTGCCTTGAGACTAAATTCAATAGTCCATATCCAATATTACTTTCTTGCTAAATCAGCTTACTGAGATAATATAAAGGACTCTAGAGGATTTGGAGGTGTGAAGCAAGCATCCAAAATAGGAGTACAGGTGACTTGTGGTACCATAGACTAAATGTCTCTGAAGATAGGCAAAATTTTGATGGTGATGATCATGATGATCATGAGCATGATTGTTAAGTTCTGTGTTCGAATGCAATCATGAAGACACATGGTGAAAATAAGAGTTCTATATTCTTGTCTCTGCTCTCTTACAACCAACAACCAACAAAAGTAAACAGGCTTCTTTTAAAGATGAAGGACCCGGACTACGGCAAACAATGTAACTAATCATTCCTTGCCTTGCGCATGCGCGCAAGGCTGGCGCCACTCAGTCTGGTCCTGGGCAGCCAGCGTTGTGTGCATGCGCACAGGCTGGCGCTGACCAGTCTGGTCCCGGGCAGCCTTGGAATGCCCGGGACCAATGCAACGTCCCGAGCCTGCTTTTGCAGGCTCAGGACACAACACCCCTCCCACCTATATGGAACATTCCTGATACCCATACATGTGTCTATTCACTGGCAGGAGTGTTACACAGTCCAGTAATCAAATACAATGAGCCTGAATGTTTCCGAAATCAAAAAATATTACACATTCTATCTGAATGCTTCCTGTATTCAGGATCCTCCTGAAATATCCTTATTGACTTGACAGCAACTTCACAAATTCCCTAAGATGTTTGGGTGTGCACTTGGCCCGCTGCAACCTTTTCAGGCCAAACAGAATTTCCTGACCCCCCTGTTCGCCTACCAGGCAAGGCAGGTCAGGGCGTTGCTGCCTCAAATTCCCAGGTAACTCCGGTGAGTGTGCCTAGCCTACCTGCTTGCCTACCAGGCTAGGCAGGCCAGGACTTTGCTGCCCAGAATACCTGGTTGACCCCCCCATCTGCTGGCTGGCTGGACCCTCTAAGTCCAAACTAGCATACCTTGGAGGGGTGGTAGTCCCCGGGTCCACAATGGATCCTTCTTGGGAACACTGTCCCTCAAACCCAAGGCCAGCAGATGGAGAGTGCTGGGTCGTGGAAGTGCCCCAGTACCCAGTGGCCCCCGAGCACATGCCCAAGGTGCCAGAGTCAGGAGTCACTTCCCTGGCAACCCCCCTTGCTGATGACCTCCTTTTGGGAGCAATTGCAGAATTGGACAAGCGCCCCTGTTGGAATTCTTCTTCTCTTGCAGTTTGTGGATTGTTTGGATACCCCTGGTCAGTCTCCCTGTCTGGAGCACTAGTGGAACCCTGTGATGGCTCCCAATAGCCTCAGCAGTGGCTAGTGATGACCAGTGAAACTGATCCTCAGAATGAATGTATGGTCCTCCCACCCCCAGAGCAGAGCCAGGAGCGGAAGGGTGAGAGTCCAGTCTCCAACGCAGTTGGTCTATGTGTCTGCACAGAATGCGGCCATCTTCCAAAGCCACTTCGTATGACAAAGGCCCAGAGATCTTGCAGACCACAGCTGTGACCCAGAGATGACCAGGCCCATAGTTCCTTGCCCAAACCGGATCACCCACCTGGAGTCTCCTAGGTGCCCATGGTTGTGACACCTGTGAAGCCACCCAGTCAGGGTGCAGCCTGTCCAGTTTAGTGATGAGGTGGCAACCCCAGCAGAGTACAGTGGGCCTCTTCCCTGTGGCAGTGCATGGTGTGGTGCAATGTGCAAGAAGGAAGTCTGCTAACCTGTGATGCCAGTTACCATAAGTCAGTTTCTTGAGGGCATCTTTGGTCGTGCGCACCATCCTCTCTGCCAGTCCGTTGGAAGATGGATGGAAGGGAGCCGAAGTTGCATGGCAGATCATGTTAGCCTGGAGAAAAGCCTGGAACTCAGAAGAGGTAAATTGAGGGCCATTATCTGAAACCAGAACATCTGGAAGACCGTGTGATGCAAAAATTCCTCTCAAGACTTGGATAGTCCTGGCAGTAGTAGTGGAGGAACAGGAAGAACCTCTAGCCACTTGGAATGGCTGTCCACAACAACCAGGAAGAATTGCCCCTGAAAGGGCCCAGCATAATCTATATGTACCCTAAACCATGGGGTTTGAGTTTCCTCCCACCTATGTACTGGGGCCTGAGGCATTTCAGGCCGAGACTGTTGGCACACTTGACACCCGTGCACCTGAGCCTCGATGGCTTTATCGAGTCCAGGCCATGAAAGATGGCTGCACGCAAGCGCTTTCATCCTGACTATATCAGGATGTCCTTCATGCAGAGAGATCAAGATTCTAGACCTCAATGAGGCTGGGATCACTACCCTGCTTCCCCATAACAGGCAACCCTTAAAGGTGGGACAACTCATGCTTCTTGATCCAGAAGTTTTGGAACTCAGTATCAGGGCACTTGTCAGGCCATCCTGACAACACCCATGTCAGCACGCGTGTAAGCGTGTGATCAGTGGCAGTTTCTGCAGCCACATCCCTAGCATTGAGGGGAGACTCAGGCAACTCCTGAATGGACAGAATATTAATGGCTGGAGCAGGATCTGGTTCTACTTGGTTCAGAGGTAGTCTACTCAGGCCATCAGCATGGCCCATTTCTTTCCCAGGTTTGTGAACTAATGTATAGTCATATGCTGACAGGAAAATGGACCATCTCAGCATACGAGGAGAAATAATGTGTGGGGTCTGTTTATTAGTGGTAAACAAACCCAGCAGAGGCTTATGGTCAGTAAAGACCATGAAGTGGCGGCCATATAAAAAATCAAGAAATTTCTTAATGCCAGCCACTATGGACAAGGCTTCTCTGTCAATTTGAGCATAATTTCACTCTGCAGAAGACAGAGTCCTTGAATAGTAGGCCACAGGGACCTGTGTCCCATCAGCCTTCAGATGGCTAAGTACAGCTCCCACCCCATAGGGAGATGCATCGCATGCGATGCAAACAGGCAGTTGCTCATTGAAATGCACTAAAACAGCGTTAGAAGTGAGCAAGACTTTAACCTCATTGAAACTCTTGTCATGGACTTTAGTCCACTGCCAAGGAGCCTGCTTGTCTAGTGTAGTGGCTCTGTGTAGTGGCTCTGCTACTGCAGCTTTATGTGGGAGAAATGCATGGTAAAAATTTAATAGCCCCAAAAGGGCTTGCACCTCACTCTTAGACTTAGGGCTTGGGGCCTGCTGGATAGCTTGCAATTTAGTTTCAGCAGGGTGAATGCCTTGAGCATCTATCCTGAATCCTAAGAAGTCAGTAGCAGTGACTCCTATCTTACATTTATCTTTCTTTAGTTTAAGGCCTGCTTTTCAAAAACAAAGCAAGACAGCCCTTAATCTCTCTGCTAAATTTTGAGATGATTCCCCAGCAATGAGGACATCATCAAAGTATGGATAGACCCCAGGAATATCTTTTTTTTCCACTTTAATTTTATTAGTTTTATAGTTATAATAGAACAAAAAATAGTTACTACAATATAATTGTGTATAGTATACATATTTCATAAGGCACCTCACCAACCACATCCCCCTCTACCTCCTCCCTTTCAACTTCTATCCCCCCACTTTCTCTACCTCCCTCACTCTCCTCATTCCTCCTACAACTCCCTACTTCCCTTCTCCTTCACTCCTCAAACTCCTCCTCCTCCTCAAATGTGGTTCTGAGGTGCCACTAAAAAAAAAGTTTTAGATGTGGTGCCTTATGAGAAACTCCTAATTAAAGAAGGGAATTTGCTAGTACTGAAATCTTTGAATATGTTAAGGGATGAAGGAATTGTTCATACTTGGTTTTCATATGCACAATTGGAGTCTAGATGGGAAAAAAGACTTTAAGATGGGCCTATCTTTAACAGATGAAAATTTAATTAAACTAGTTATAGATCAAAGGCCCATGCATATTAAAAGATTGTATAATGTATTGATAGAAATTGATTCTGAAACTGAGTTGGTTAAGGATTGTATGATAAAATGGGGACAAAATTTTGGACAACCAATCATGATGGATACTTGGGAAAGGATCTGGGTGAAAAATGTAAAATTTACATGAGCGACTCATATAAGAGAAAATTTTTATAAAATGTTCTACAGGTGGCATCTGGATCCAAAAAAATTATCATGTATGTATCCTAACTTACAAGCTAAGTGTTGGAGGTGTGATAGTACGGACGCTACTTACTTTCATGTATGGTGGACTTGTAAAAAAATTAAGGCTTTTTGGATAAAAATATGGTGGATTCTTCAAAATATCTTGAAAAAACGTATTGAATTTTTACCACAGATGTTTTTGCTTGGTATTATAAAAGACTGTACCACCAGAGAGACAAATTTAATCTTGAATTTGATTACAGCAGCAAGATTGTTGGTGGGACAATATTGGAAGAAGCCAGAATTACCATCTATTGAAGAATGGATTTTGAAAGTAACAAATATGGCAGAAATGGCCAAAATCTCTGCATATTTGAAGGACCACTCAAATGAGAAATATATGATGGATTGGAAAAGATGGATAGACTATATACAAGGGAGATATCATTTTAAGAAATTGTATTTAGCATATAATTAAATATTTATCTGTTAGGTTGTAAAATATAGTATTTTCAATAGGTTTTCAATAATATTTTGGGGTAATTTAGTGGGTTTTCTTGTGTTTTTACCCTGTATTCACTCTGGGAAGTCGGGGGGGTGGTTGGGGGGATTCATAATTTTATTATTTGTAATATCTAATATTTAATTGTGTTATATAAGTTTAGATATGGATTGTTTTAGTGGCACCTCAGACCCCAGGAATATCTTGAAGTGTGCTTTCCATGACACTTTGGAATATGCCAGGGACTACATTTACCCCAAATTGCAGTCTCTTGACCTTAAATGCCCCTCTGTGAGTTACAATAGTCTGGGCCTCTGCAGCTGCCTCATCAACAGGTAGCTGTTCCAGGGGTTTTAGAGGAGCTCAACCCTTTGCTCCCGATGCTCTACACCTCTTCTTCGCCCGAAGAGGGGATTTTTCACCGCAAAAAATAGCTGATGATCGCTATTTTTTGTGGCTTTACATACCCAGAGAACGGAGCCTCACAGAGGAGACTCTAGCGACGCCGGCGGAGCCACCGGAAGCCCTTGTGCAAGGTCTAGCTTTGCAAAAATATGCCCCCCCCTTGAGGGAGGCCAGAATGTGACTTACCACAGGTACTGGATAAGCATGCTGTTGCAGCGCCTTATTCAGTGTGCACTTGTAATCTGCACATATACATATGTCCCCATTAGCCTTTAGAGGCATTACTATGGGGGTTTCCACAGGTTCCAGAATGCCCTGCTGGAGCAATTTGTCCAGCACAGCATCAATCTTACCCTTGAGGGCAAAAGGTACCCTCTAGGTTTAACCATGATTGGCGTGATGTTTGGGTCTAACCTTAGCAAAATGGGAGGCCCCTTGTAGGATCCTAACTCTGAACTAAACACATCTGCAAACTCCCTACTGACTTCTGCAAGGCTCAACATTTGCAAATGGTGCAGCCCAGTTACCTGGATCCCTAGAGCCTCAAACCAATCAAGTCCAATAAGACTTGTACGATCACCCCCAACAATCACCACATCTAAGGGACCCTCAAAATCCTTATGCTGTACTCTAAGGGTGGCCTCCCCCTTAGCACATACCATAGAATTCTGAAAATCTGTGAGTATTAGATTTGATGGCCTGAGTTTAACTTGAAGGCCACTGCTGCTGCAAATCCTTTTGAAGGTATTAATGGAAATAATGGAGAGAGCAGACCCAGTGTCCAACTCCATTGATAAGGGAACCCCTTGCAACCTTAAGTTGATGGACAGTTTCTTCTTAAGGGGCTTATGTGTTCTTATTCTTAAAATACTCCTGCGCGATGCGCAGAAGCCCATCCTATGTTGGCTGGGGACCCTGGTACCTTTCAGATGCAATTCTTCATGAGGTTGGACCTTCTGGTGACCCAAACAGATGGATGCTATGTGGCCTTGTCTGCCACATGCTCTGCAGATGGCGGAACAAAATTTGCAGTTAGCTCACTTGTGGCGAACTCCACACCCGAAGCATTGAAGAGATGCTGGGACCTTTTCCTGATGTTCCTTCTGCCTCCTGGCTGGTAGAGCCTATTCACCTCCTCTTCAGGATCCTTGTCTGATCCTTCTCGAACATCCTCTTAATGGACTGTAGCTATCTCTGGAGCGCTTCTGGTGAGCCGTAATGTCTTCACAACCCCACCTGCTGCTTCCTCAGCTGTTATCTCTCGTAGTGCATCTTGGAAAGAGACTTCTTCCTTAGCAAAAATCTTCTGCTGCAAGTCTCTGTTCCTTAGCCCACAAATGAATCTATCATGCAACCTCTCTTCCAGGTCTTTGAACTCACAAGACCTGGCTGCTCTCCTTAAAGCTGCAATAAAGTCTGTAGCAGATTCACCCTGCTTCTGGTCCCTCTGTTCAAATGCGTGCCTCCAAGCAATAACAGACAACTTTGGCTGGAAGTGTTCCTTCAACAGCTTCTTCAAGTCAGTATATGCCACTGACTCCAGAGGTGCAGGGGCCACCAGGTTTTCTGCAATTTCAAAAGCCTCCTGTCCACACACACACAACAGAGTTGCAGCCTTCAAGCCATCTTCTCTAATTTGATTTACTCTGAAGTAATTCTCCACCCTTGCTACATAAGAATTCCATCTCTCTGGGTGTGAGACATCAAAATCAGACAAATGCCCAATTTTTGCCATTCTTAGTTGCAAACTTCACCAATTGCTCTTCTGCAAACTTTTCTAAGGGAAAGGGTCCTGTAGCCGAACTCACCCTCCAGTGACTCTGTACTGGCTGGCTGGGACGCTGATTCAGACGCCATCTTCCCTCTTCTTAGATAAATCTTCAAAACTTCTTTTTTTTTGTTTGCAGAAGACCCCACCTTACTGTTAAGTTCTGGGTTCGAATGCAATCATGAAGACACATGGTGAAAATAAGAGTTCTTTATTCTTGTCTCTGCTCTCTTACAACCAACAACCAACAAAAGTAAAGCAGGCTTCTTTTAAAGACGAAGGACCCGGACTACGGCAACCAATGTATCTAATCATTCCTTGCCTTGCGCATGCGCGCAAGGCTGGCGCCGCTCAGTCTGGTCCCGGGCAGCCAGCGTTGTGCGCATGTGCACAAGGCTGGCGCCGACCAGTCTGGTCCCGGGCAGCCTTGGAATGCCCGGAACCAATGCAATGTCCCGAGCCTGCTTTTGCAAGAATGATCATGACTGTTTAAAATCAGTTAAGAAGAGTTAAAATATAGAAGCAAAAGAGACAGGGACAATGTCTTCATTTTTCAATGAATTGTCATTTTAATAAATCTATGTTCAACAAGTTGCAGAAAGTAACAGAAGATTAAGCTATTTAAGAAAATAAAATGAGAAGAGTGTCATGTAACACAATTGAATAGTTTATTTGCCCAAGTGTGATTAGACACACAAAGAATTTGTCTCCAATGCAGAAGCTCTCGGTGTACATGCAAAACAGGAGGAGGAGGAGGAGGAGGAGGAGGAGGAGGAGGAGGAGGAGGAGGAGGAGGAGGAGGAGGAGGAGGAGGAGGAGGAGAATAAATAATAATATTACAGGCATACTACATGGGTAAATATGCATAGAGTCTTGTAGACCTGAAAATATTTTATGCTATCTAGGCAGCTGTGTCATAAATTAGGGATTCTGGAAAATAAAAAAAGACAAATTTGTATTTGTCTCACTGTAAAACATATGTTACATTTTCTGCTATTTAAAGTCAAGGGTCAGGGAGGGAGTTATCTGAAGAGACATGTGCTGAATTATACAATGATTGTGAAAATATAAAGATGGAAAGTACAGCAGAGCTTGCCAATTATGTGCCATGAACTACATTACTTCACATCTCTATAGAAGTCATAATTCATACACAGCAAATTGGAGATGAGAAACCATCTTTTCCCTGACTATCTAAATCTACCTCCTTCAATTCCGTTACCGGGCATAGATATGACCATTAAACAAAACCTGTGCAATGAAAAATGGTGGCCGCAAAGGTAATATCAAATGCCCATTTCTCCTTGTTGGTGGGACAATATTGGAAGAACCCAGAAATACCGCCTATGGAAGAATGGACTGTGAAAGTAACAAACCTGGTGGAGATGGCGAAAATATCAGCATATTTGAAGGGTCATTCCAATGAACAATTTCTGACAGACTGGAAACAGTGGATAGACTATATCCAAGAGAGACACCAATCAAACAGAATGCAGCTGGCATTTAGCTGAGGCTCGATGGGAGGAGGGAAGAAGGGTTAACAAATCAAATGTTTAGATAAACAGTCAAATCTTGCAAGCTGCAGAACACCTCCCACATTTCCTGGATCTCCCTGGTCTGGAGGAAGGTGGGAAGCCTGTTCTGAGTCTCAAGGTATCAAGTTGAAAAATAGCTCCAAAAGAAAGACCGCTGCCTTTTAAATATGCTAGCAATGCAGCAGTCGCTAGCTATATACACTGGAATGCATGAATGAGATTTTTGCCCATTTCATAATGATGCAGAAAGAAGAGCAGAGTAAAATAAATATCTGGCAGAACCTAGCACAGTGTTAAATGTATGCTTACAGTAAATCCATTCATTTCATTCATCAAAGGGAATTGATCCAATTCAACTCAGTGGAGCTGCTGAGTACAGACAGGTACAGCAGTTCTCCACTTACAACAGTTCATTTAGTGACCATTCCAAGTTACAAACCACACTGAAAAAAAGTGATGATTATGATCATTTTTCACACTTACGACGGTTGCAGTATCCCCGGGGTCACATGATCAAAATTTGGATGCTTGGCAACCGGTTCGTGTTTATGACGGTCGCAGCGTCCCGGGGTCACGTGATCCCCTTTTGCAACCTTCTGACATGCCAATTCAATGGGGAAGCCAGATTCACTTAACAACCGTGTTGCTAACTTAACAGCTGCAGTGGTTCACTTAACAAATTGGATCAAGAAAGGTCACAAAATGGGACAAAATTCACTTAACAAATGTGTCCCTTAGCAACAGAAATTTGGGCTCAATTGTGGTCGTAAGTCGAGGACTACCTGTACTTTGCACAGTTTTCTCCATGTGCTGGACTAACTTCGGGTCTCATAATACTCACCCAGCATCATCATTTTGAAGTAACCGGCAGGAAGAAGAACAATACAGGCAAAAATTGTAGTGCAAATGTGCTATATTACTGCCCACTGACTTCATTTTAAAGTCTTCTTGTAGGAATTTTCACAGAAAAGTCGCTATTTAATTACAAAATCATCCTGATTTGATATATGGCTTCTCAAGGATACTATTAAACTTATCTATGCCGTTCGGGCATCAGAATGCATTTCGTGCAATTGTGTTTTCATTTGGAGAAAACTCTTAGCAGAACTTTAATTAGCATTAGAGAACCTAACTCTTCTAACACACGGTAATGCAATCTTTTGTTTCTCTAAAACATGTACTCACAAGATACATCTGAAGGCAGGTATGAAATTAAAATTCCTGTAAAAGTGACCTTGGGGCAATGTTTTTATCTGCCTATGACAGTCACTGCCTAGAAGATTGACTCTTTGGCAAAAAGTATCGTGTTAATTTTCAGATACTCCATGCCAAATTTCCAACTTGGCTTCTGTTTTTTTGGTTGTTGTTTTTTTTTCAAGAAAACCTTTTTGGATGCCAAAACAAAACAAAAAAAACCCCACAAACATACCAACATCATCTTATGCCTCTTCCCCCCCATATCATATATACACAAACATACCAATACCATCTTATGCCTCTACGCTCCCCCATGTCATATATACACATTATTTACATGCCTATTTTGTTCTTGCTGAAATCAAAGTAAAGTTATATTTATTTCCTGACTGTCATTACTTCATTATTCTCCGTGCAGGTGTTGCAAGTCAGAAAGGAAAAGCATTCAGGTAAAAATGTATATTAAATGTTTTAGTTTTCAGTTTTGCAAATGTGTAAAATGTGTTTTTTTCCTCTGTTTCTTGTTTTTGTAAAATCTATCTTGTTCACTGAAATTTATTTATTTTTTTAAGAAAAAAACACAAGAAATTCCACTCAAATGTGTATTTGCAATTTTCCTTAGTCTGTTTAGGATTTGCAAGCAATTTTGCTAAAATAATAATTTTTTTAAAACACATTTCCCCATTGGGTTCTTCATATTCTCTGAGCTTCATTGGTTTCCCGCAGACATTTCATTACCAGCTTACATAACAGCATCCATGCACTGAACTGTCTGCAGTAAAACCATTAAGGGAGCTCTAATAACCCAATGCAGTAGTCCTAGAAATGCAATCATTTGTTTAGTAGCCATTTAAAGTTACAGCAGAGCCAAGAAAAGTGACTCACAACTGGCTCTCATTCTTACAACCATCGCAGCATCCCTATGGTCACATGATCAAACTTCGAGTGTTTGGCAACTGGCATCTATTTATGTTGATTGAAGGGTCACATGATCACCATTTCTGACTTTCTTAGCCGGCTTCTGACAAGCCCTTTATGGCAATGGACCAGGATACTTGCAGGACCGCCTTCTGCCTCATGAATCCCAGCGACCGGTTAGGGCACATAGGGTTGGCCTCCTACGGGTCCCGTCTGTTAGACAATGCCATCTGGCGGGGCCTAGGGCAAGGCCTTCTCCGTTGCTGCCCCAGCCCTCTGAAACCAGCTTCCCTCAGAGGTTCGTACTGCTTCCTCCCTCCTAGCTTTCCGGAAACTGTTGAAGACACATTTATGCAGACAGGTTTGGGGCGTGTGAGCTGAACTCTGCCCCTGGGCCTTTGACTGTGGTTGTGTGTTGTATGAGTGTGATAAATTATCTAGTTTTTATATAGTATTGCAGTTAGTAATTTTAATTGATTCTATGTTTTTTGTTTTTACTTGTATTGTTGTTGTGAGCCGCCCTGGGTCTTAGGAGAAGGGCGGCATATAAGTTTAAACAAACAAATAAATAAATAAAGCAAAGTCAATGGGGGAAGCCAGATTTGCTTAAGAAACATGGGATTCACGTTAATGACCACCGTGATTTACTTAACAACTGCAGCAAAAAAATGTTGTAAACTTGGGCACAACTCACTTTTACAAGTACCTTATTTAGCAATGGAAGTTCCAATCCCAATTGTGGACATAAGTTGAGGACTACCTGTAGCTCAACAATATATTGTCTACTATTAGAATTATTTAATTATCTTGAGTGCTTTGGGATGGGAAGTTGGGGAATGAACTGACAACGGTGATATATTGACCCTCCAATGTTTATTATATTAATAAAAAAAACTTCCTGATAGATAACCTCGGTGCATATAAATATTTTAAGCTCTTGTACTTCCCCTTAGCAGGGGTTCTCAACCTTGGCAACTTTAAGACTTGTGGACTTCAACTCCCAGAATTCCTCAGCCAGCTTTGCTGGCTGAGGAATTCTGGAAGTTGAAGTGCACAAGTCTTAAAGTTGCCAAGGTTGAGAACCCCTGCCTTAATGGTACAAGTCTATTTCTGTACTTTTCCAAACAAGTTTTCTAGAATGTTTCATGTTCTTTATTATCCCACCTGACTTCTTACAATGAGTTCTGTGGTCAGCTTCAAACTAAATGTTTTTTAAGACGGCACTGCTCCCTGTCAGCTTTTTTTACATTTATTAATCTTCTCCTTTATCTTCAGATTAGACACCAACAACTTATGTCTTTGATTAATTATACCTTAGTTTTGTAATTAAAAGTGTTAATATAAAATGCAGTCAAACTGCACTGAGACAAGAGGTTAACAAGAAGACAAAGATCACCTAAAACAGGGATTGATAATAATCATTTAAAAATGCCTCTACTTTAAAAAGTGTATTACTATTCTATCAAAAAGTGACATTGGCCTAACATAGTTGGGAATGCAGATATTCAGTATAGTGTAATTGTACTGTAAATATAGAAGTCTTTTATACATATTGTTGTGGTTCCCATAATCCTGGGAAATGTAGCTTGGTAAAATTCTAATTCAAAATTGTTACAAGTATATTTCTCAATCTTGTCTCAGAGAAAAAATAATAATAATAGTGCAGAGATGCCCAAATTACTGAGTTCGGTTTTCCAGAATTGTTTCCTGTAATTGTAAAGATAATCACCACTGATTTTCTTAAATGAATAAGGTTTAATACAACGATGACTGAAAATAAACATTGGGGATGGGAGCACTCAATGTCCATCCACCTCAGTGGACTGGTGAAGATTGTTCTAGGGTGATTTTTATGCTTTCTCTTATGGCAAGCATCGCATTGATATGTCAGGTGCTGTTACAATACATTCATCATGTCTTATTAAGAATAAAATAATTGATGAATCCAGAGCAATTTAAATTGTTGTATCCCAAGAGCCTATCTCTTTACATTCATTCATGCAGATGTATGAATATCTAAGTTTTGAGAGTGTCCTTGGCCATGCTATTGCAAGTATACTAAACAGGATATTGGGATATTATGTGTATCCATTTGATTTAATATAACTGGTGCTACAATCATGAAGTGTTTCTTTTACTATTATATTGTTATTTAAGACAGAGATTGGCTGTCCTACTGTAAAGAGTTCCTAGGGCAAATTATATTTTAAAAATACGCCTTATGATATAGATGTTTTAAAAATACGCTATATGATACAGATGTTTTAAAAACATGCAATATGATATAGATGTTTTAAAAATATGATAAAAAATACAAGTGTGATAATAAATAACAAAATAAGATGCAGAATTAATAGTCAATCTACTACAGCATAACTGGGCTCAAACATTTGATTGGTTATTACCAGATTTTAAAAGCTTGGTAAAGTTAAAAGTGACCTCAAAGAACATAAAATAATGTGAATGGAAGTGCCAGATATGCTACCCAAGAAAAACCATGAAAACCAGGATACTGGACGACTGAAAAGGCTGTTGCTTGTAATTACAGAGCACCTTCCCTGGTGAAGCAATCAGGGAACAGCCTCTGATAGTAAAGGTCTAATCTATTACTATATATGTCTTAGCAGGGCCCAATAGGGGAGAATATGAGATTCAATTTGTTCTGTAATTCTGTTTCCTAGTTTAGACCCTTGTTGGCTCAGGTCTTATGTACTCATCCCCATGGGAGCACATGAAGAATCATGATGGCTTCAATGGATAAATAGATTGTTGAAATGAAGGATCTCAACATATATCTAGAATCATAGCCCATTCTTAACACAGGTCACCAGCCTCCTGATTCACAAAGGAAAGCTTTCCAAGAGATTTTGGATAAAGAGAAATATCTGTTCAGCTGTTGAACTGCACAGGACTAGAGACAGCTGCATTTTTTTACAGACCTATCCCACTAGGGCCTTGCTCCAGATTTGGATTTCCAAATCTCCTGCTATAATTTGTGCCTGGGAACATGGGATAGTTTCAGTTTTGGGCTGAATGTATGATTTGCATAATTTTCACTAGTGATAGTGATTGTTATACATTTGCTGGTCATCTTTCACCTACTGAACAAAGGGAGGCTATGATGTGGTACAGATTCTCTGTCACCTATAGGTTTTAATATTTGATAAACTGCTGAAAAGAAATATAATGAGGTCACCGTCTTGGGGGGGTGAAGGGTCCCGTTAAGTAGAGGGAGAGGTGAATGTTTGTCATTCCAACAAAGTTTGCTGTCATCTGGAGATGCGGTGACTTAATGATGCTGGAACTGCCAGCCAGAAATGGTCTGCACTCCAGCAGTTCGAGTCTTTTTCTCTGAAATGGGGTGAGCTCCCTCTGCTTGGTCCCTGCCCACCCTGCAGTTTGACAGCATGTGATATTGCAAGTACATAAATGGGTACCACTTTGGTGAGAAAAACCTAGCTGCATTCATATGTGCAGACAGAAAAAGCTGGCGCTAGGCCTGGCTGGACACAAGGCAAGGCAAACAAGGCGAGGCAAGACGAGACTGGTGGAGGAGCCCGGGACAGCCAGCAACATGAACACTTCTAGTCAGCTGGTATAAGCTAGTTTGCCTCCTGAGGTGCACCAAGGATAGGCATGCAAGTGCTGAACAGAATGGACTAATCATTTAAGCAGTCAGGATTGCGTTGTGTCTAGCATTTGTAGATTTCCCTGACATTGTATGCCATGCATAAATAAATGCTCTCATCTGCTGCAATAAGGAGAAGATAAAATTTATTCTGTATGTTATTATCAGTACTGGGCCACAGTATAATCCATGTTACTCATTCATGACACTCAGTGAGTCAGTGTTGACTGGGTCTAGATATGAGGTTGTGATTTTTCTATCAATCAGGAATTACAACCCAATTTTGTAAATTAACCCCAAATAGTGAACAGTATGGTGAATGACAATGATAATGAAAGTTTCCTTAATAAATTACTGAAGTTATATGACCCACATCCTAGGTCAATTATTCTAATAACATTGGTTAACATATCCATTCCAATGCTAATAGCTTATCATACAATATTCTGCTGAAAGCATTTCATTATAAAATAAATTAATTTAGAATTTCATCAGTGTGATTTACAATTAATTGGAACAGACTTTATCTTACATTTCTTTCTTTAAGGAAATATCTTCCTTTTTCTTTAAAGATATCTTTAAAGGCATCAGAGGCATCCAAAGTGATGGTCACTGACTTCACAATTGTGAGGAAAGCAGGCAATTGACATATGCCATACACACTACACGCCACACACACTACATACATGTAAAAGGAGGCAGGGTTTTAATCCTCCCGCTGCACTTTCCACTGTGAAGCCAGTGACCATTGTTTTGGATGCCCTGAAAACCATGGAATCATTTATAAATGTAACTCAGTCATCCGCAATGAGTGGAGGCAAAATTCCCAGACACTTTCTTTTTTTTCTTTTCTTGGATCTTCTGATTTGTACCTCAATGATCAATCCTCAAGCTTAAAGCAAGCTGGATTGGCCTGGTTCTTTTTATTTATTAAACAGGCTTTTGGATTAGTCTAATATTAAGTTATGAATATCCACAACTATTTTTCAGTGATGGGCAAATCCACAATGCAATATATATGCAGACAGTTAAGTACATGATTTGTTAGGAAAAGAATAGAAACTTGGAAAGTACCTTCACTGAATCAAAAGGCATTTGTCTATTAAGATCAGCAGTGTCTGTGTCTGCTGGGCATAGAATTATAGACTAGAGTTCTTTCACACCACAACCAGCTAGGATAGGAATTAAACCTGGGGATTTTTGCAACAAACAAAGCAGAATTCTGCAACTGATCTGCAACCTTTCAAGGATTTTGAAAATTTTAGGAGTCTTCTGAGAGATCATATTAGACTCTACAGAGAGCATCTTTTGCACATGGATGGAGCAAAATGGACATATTTGGCTATACTTTAAAACTCATTGTATTTCCATAGTTTTGACTAGCTACTTTCTTCATCAGCTAACACAAAATCTACAATATTTAAATTTTAAACTTCAAAAATTCTCCTGAATTCAGATGTGTTCATGGAGTAGCAGATTACATATTGAATTGCACGTTTAATAATAAAATAGCTGGTCATAAAGTCACTTCTTGAGTTTTGCTTGTTAATGGTTGATTTCCAAGAAGCTGACCAAGTTACACAAGAATGTCTGACATTACTCATGAGCTAGATAAACACAAATTGAAGTACTTCTGATCAGTCAAAAGGTAAATCAAGGAATAAGAACATCATCTATATTAAATGGTTAGGAACTTAATTTGTTTTGAAAGTATAGAACTGTCCATCATTCCCATCCGTGTTTCAACTGTACTCTCTAGATTTCAGACTTATTCACAGAAAAGTAAACAGTAGATTTGGAAAAGAGTTTATGAAGGCCACATTTATATATCTTGCTAGATTTGAGTGCCCTCGCTACTCAGTCAATCAAACATCTCAGCAGTTGTATGCCAAACTGAGAAGATGAGGCTCTTATTTAACAGGAAGAGGTCAGGTGAAACATACCTTGTAGCCTTATAGGTAGATCACATAGACATACTATAGATATATCATGAAGTTCTTCACTCAATAATTGCACTGTTCCTACAATTACCTTCAGCTCTTTCCCCCATCCCATCTCTCAGTCTCAGCCCAATAAAAGATTGACTAACAGCACTGTGCTGTTACACACTGTCTTTGAAATATTCAGAAAATGTATTTGAAGATTCTCTAGGCCAACATTCAAATACAGGTAGTCCTCAACTTACAATTATTTATTTAGTGAGCATTCAAAGTTACAATGACACTGAAAAAAGTGACCTACACTCAGTCTTGCATTTCTGACTGTCATAACATCCACGTGGTCCCACGTGATCAAAATTCGGGCATTTAGCAATCAGCATGGATTTATGACAGTTACAGCATCCTGGTGTCATGTGATCACCATTTACAACCTCCCCAGCTGATTTCCTATAAGCAATGTGGAAAACTGGATTCATTTAATAACCATTTGATTCATTCAGCTGCAGTGATTTGCTTTAAACCCATAGCCAAAAAAAAAAAATAGGTGCAACTCATGTAACAGCAACCTTGCTTAGCAACTGAGATTCTGATCTCAATTGTGGTTGTACATCTTGAACAACTCAACAATACAATATAGTGCAGGTGAACAGGTTTTTTTTTTTTCAAAAAGATGCTGCATTAGGAATAAACAACCCATCCTTCAACAACCCTTCATGTTTTAGGCACTTTCCACTGATATGAGTGGAAGCTCTTTTAACATTTGCTGTCAACAAACGTTTATTTTATCTTTAATTAACTGCTAATTAGAGATTATACTTTTCTGGCCTCAGGGGTTGGGGCCCAGATGGATCCCTAATAGCCATTTTATGCTCCCTCTAAGCAGAAGGTAACTCAAATTTAGTGAAAACAGAGCAAATCTGGCAGCTAAAGAGAAGAATCCATTATGCTAGGAATGAAGTTAGGATGAATGTACTGTACATCCATAAAATCCTGTGACAATCTCACAGCAAGGCAACAGAGAGTCTGATGGTCAATTTTGTCATCAGAATCACAGCGATCTTAAGAGTAATTTTAAGCTGTTATGAATGCTTAAGAAAGATGTAAAAGGGGTAAAAACTTGGAACTGAACTGACTGGAATGAAAGATTGGTCCCAATAAAGAACTCAAGTCTTGAGGTGGTGCTGCTTCAGAATTGAATTATGTTTCTCCAAATCTTCAGACTGTTATAGCATCCACATGGGGTTATGCTATGCCTTGATAATTTAGAAAGTACTTGCATTATTCTGTATTTCCAAATTCTTCAAAGGGCGACAAGGAACTCCCTTTCACTCCTAGCAGAGAGTTCATAACGGACAAGTAGGTGATACTTTTCACACTATCCCTAATAGCCTCTAGATCAGTGTTTCTCAACCTTGACAATTTTAAGGCATGTGGACTTCAACTCCCAGAATTCCACAGCCAGCATTGCTGGCTGTGGAATTCTGGGAGTTGAAGTCCACATGCCTTAAAATTGTCAAGGTTGAGAAACACTGCGTCTAGTTCCTAACAAACTCCAAACCTTTCACTTTTCACTCTAGCAGTATTTTCTAGAACCCAAATAGAAAGGTTAACCACAAAATTTAAAACTTTTAACATATACATATAAGAAGACAGTCCATCTGAGCTTCTCAGTTACAAGACAGATTCAAGAGGATATTTTAAAAATATTTTAATGAATGTAACCATTTTGAAGAGTTTTCTCTACAAAAACCATGAATGCTACATTTGCTGAACCTAGAACTATCTACTTGAAAGATAAAGCATGACTTCGGAAGTCAGGAAGATCTCAGACTTCTGTTGCAATTTTGAGCATTGATACATCTATTTAAACTTGCCAAAGTATTCTCCCTTTTTTAAGGCTGTCCTTAATACAATAGTTTCAGCCTATAAGGAACATTGACCATTCACAGTACTTTATTGACTCTGATCCACATGTAAGTATTGGTGAATTAAGATTAAATAGGCCTGGATCAGTTCTCCCAACAAATCAAAGCATCATGCTCAGATGCACTTTAGGCACATCTTTCTCTTAGTGTTGCCTTTATATTCTGCCCCTTAGGCTACTATAGGACTCTGTCAATGCTCTTTCCCCCAAATCCTTTTTGAACTTTGACTGGCTTTTTTCCAAGACTACTTAAATCTGAGGACAGAGATGCAAGCATTTCATCTCTGTTAGAAATAACAGCTGTGAATAAAAGATGAAAAGCATCATATCATTACATGTCTGGAACCATGCCCTTAGTATGTCTTGTTGTTAGTTGAAAATAACATATAAGAAATCTTTTGGTATTACAAACCATGGAATGATTAAATTATGGCTTCATCACATTTAAAATGAAGTCATTGTATAATTGCATTTCTCATATGCTAAACCGATGGGAGGAGGCTAAATTATCAAATGAAGAAAGTCAATGCATCCACATGATTATTCATGAGAGGGAAAGTGGCTGAAATCATGGACAGCAAACTAAAACACCACATATCTAAAGAGGGGGGAAATGCAGATGCTCTCAAGGAATTCCTTCCCTCAGGGAGCTTTGTTACACAAAAAATAATCATTAGCAATAATTCTCATTAATTGCAATGGAAGTACTAAGGAAAATCTGTAATGTTTCTTCAGCTATGATTTTTAACCTACGTTCTTCCCCCAAAAGTGGCACTAACACGAGTAACATCTATATTATCTACTCAGAAGCATAACGTTATAGAATTATTTCTTGGGGGGGCGGTGTCTTACTATATATAGGACTATAGCCCAATATAATACTGTCACTAAATCACTAAATAAATTAGTAAATGAAATCCATGTAGACCTCGACTTACAATCATTTGTTTAGCAACTGTTTGAAGTTACAACGGTATTGAAAGAAGTTCGTGTATTTATGAAGGCTGCAGCATTCCACGGTCATGTGATCACCTTTACAATTTTCCCAGCCAGCTTCCAACAAGCAAAGTCAATAAGGAACGCTTAATGGATTTAATGACTGTGTGATTCACTTAACAGCCACAGTTATTTGCTAAAGGTCATCAAATTGGGTGCAACTCCCTTAATAACCACCTTGCTTAGCAACAAAAAGATCTGGTCCCATTTGTAATAATAATAACAATAATAATAGTAGTAGTAATAATAATAATAATAATAAAGTTGGAAGGGACCTTGAAGGTCATCTAGTCCAACCCCTGCTCAGGCAGGAAACCCTATACCATTTCAAACAAATGGCTGTCTAGTCTCTTCTTAAAAACTTCCAATTTTGGGTGCATCCACCGCTTCTGGAGGCAGGTTGTTCCACTGGTTAATTGTTCTAACTGTCAGGAAGTTTCTTCTTAGTTCTAGGTTATTTCTCTGTTTGGTTAGTTTCCACCCATTGCTTCTTGTCCTGCCTTCAGGTGCTTTGGAGAATAGCTTGACTCCCTCTTCTTTGTGGCAGCCCCTGAGATATGGGAACACTGCTATCATGTCCCCCCTCATCCTTCTCTTCATTAAACTAGACATACCCAAGTCAAGGGCAACCTGTAGCTGCATTTCAGTGTAACTCAAGACTCAAGCCAATACAGAGAGCAACACTTCTAAAAAGATAGCCACACTAGCTATCCATTTACTTTCTATAGTTAAATTTTCATTGTGCAATGATGAAAAAACCCAAATATATCATAACTACTGGTACAAGCACTATATAGTTTATTCAAACTCACTTTCCCTAACATGGTACCTGTCAAATACCTTCCCATTATGCATGGCCCCTATATTTTATCCATTTGTTATCTGGAAATCATGGGAATTTACAGCCTAATAGTCAAATATATTCAAAAAACATCCATTTAAGAAAATGTTATGTGTCCCAAACTAGTTCACGACTGAATACAAAAAAGTGCACTTAGTTTTGGAAAGAGCTTGACTATTTCATATAGAAGACTATACAGTATAACTATCGGTTTTTATTGATGACACATCACATACTGGTCCTCAAACTTCAATTTTCACCTATATTTGGGACCTTCCTGTTTATTCAAATGTAAACTAATTTGGAAACTTCCAGAATATCTTTTGCTGAATCGGATTTCAAATAAAATTTTGACATTTGCAAACATAACCCATTCGTCATTCAGCATGGAATAGAACTAGCTCTCATTAGTTCCTACTGATGGACCCAGGCTGCTGACATGGTTCAGGAATTAGCAGCGTTGAATGAAAAGTTTCTTGGACTCAACTGGCAGATACCAATTTCAAAGACTTCCAAGTCAAAGAACAAGAAGAATATGCAATCTTTTAGAAAAGAGAAAAAGTAAAGCGATGTTTTCAGATGTGCAGGACTGTCCTTAAATGATGTATCAACAATTAAACCACTGTATAACAGACAAGTTAATTAAATATCAATACTATCATCTACCATTTCATTACAATCTGATTCTATTAATTAAAGAGTATTTTTTTAAAAAAAAGACTATCTAGTTTAGTTGACCAAGACTTTCAGATTATTTTCACACATGATGTTTACACCCTTCCCCCCCACACACACACATTTTATGATTCTGAAATGCAAATTTGAAGTGTCCATTAGCTGGAAGGATGCTTATATGTCTCACACAAATTCTGTTAAGTGCAAAGTTTACAAGGCATTTTCACACAGAGAACTTCTGTTTCTTTCAGCATTATTAGAAATTGCTTGGCGATGTGTTTGTAAAGCATGGACTGCTTGAATTTTGTCTATGATAGTTTAATGGCTTTCTATCTAAGAGCACCATGGCTACATTGACAAAAAAAAGTGCAAGCCTGAGCCAAAGACATGTTAATAGCATCATTTCAATCCTAATCATATTTATTCAGAGATACCAAGGGTCAGGGAGATCTATTCCCTTGTCTTGAGAGTGGGGAACCTACAGTCCTCCAGATGTTGCTCTATCATTTGTGACATTCCCAGTCAGAATGGTCAAGTGAAAGATTCTAGGACTGAGTACCAGCAGCATCTGGAGAGCCACCCACTTAGAGTTCCATACTTCCAAACTTACAGTTTGGACACGAGTTCTGTTGATTCCAGTGAGGCAGTGCTGTAGGATGGACTCTTAAGAACTTCTTTAACGTTTTCAAGTTGGGGAAACTTTTTTTTAAAAGGTAAGCTTGGTCTAGGTTTGCAAAGAAAAGCAAGCTTTAAGCCAGGCTTCAGAACCACCGCTGGAAGTAACTTCCCTGAACAGTTGGACCTGCTCCATTATTTCCCTGCGAATCTTCTTTGGCTGGATTTCAGGCTCACCCCTGCAACAGTTTATAAGAAGGAGGTAACATACCCACTTTCAGCTCTTTTCCAAAGACGGTCCTCTCTCCCAGAGCCGAGCAGTTCCACCGTCCATTGCGGAATTGAAATTGACACTCGTTGATTCCCATTTGGGAGCCTTCCCCGATCACGATGATGGCATCGGGTCTGCTCTGACAGATAGCCCTCTGTCTTGGAGCCAACCCCGGGATTTTGTTACAGATAATACTGGCTCCCAAAGCCACGACCGAAGAAAGACCCCTAAGAAGAGAAGGAGAGGGGGAGAGAGGGGAGGGAGAGGGGGGGAGAGGGAGAAGAGCGATAATGAATCATCTCATCCGAGTCGGGATCAATCGATTCTCTAAAAGGCTCTTCTTTTGAGGCGCCCCTCGGTACGAACTGGCAGGTTCCTCAACATCAAAGCCCGCCCAGATGCCTCTTAAGCCCTCCGAGCGCCTCATTTGCCCATCAAGGCTCGACAGCCGCTTATTCCACCGACTGTCTAGCAGAGAGCCAGCTTTCAGCAAGCCCACGGGTGGGGAAAGGGCGGGGGGGTTTCTAACCAGCCCCCACTCCCACCCTCGCAGAAATAGGTAAGGGGCATTGAACCGGGCAGCCCGCCCTCCCCCCCCCCTTTGTTCTCCGGCCTCCTCGGGAAGAAGGGCTCCTAAAGTCACCCGGCACATACTCGAGCAGGGCCAGAAGCATCATTTTGCCCCACCGGCCCCGCGGCCCAAAACGCCAGCCCGGTGCGACTCGGCTGCTCGGCTGCCGGCGTCCACTTGTCCCCTCCGGACTAACGGCGCGGGGAAAAAAAGAAGCTGGATCAATTTAACAGCGAGGAGAGCCTCGCCTCCCTTCTCTCTCCCAATCTCCTCGTGCGGGGTGTGTATGTGTGTGTGTGTGTGTGTGTGTGTGTGTGTGTGTGTGTGTGTGTTGGGGGGGCGGGGGGCTCTCTTATTCCAGACTTCCCCAACCGGGGGCCCTCCAGATGCAACGAATGGAGACTGGGAATCGGAGGGAACGGTAGCTCCTGAAAGACGCCAGTGGGAAGGCTCACGGGATTGGGTCGGTGAGAAAGGGAGAGGAACAGCGAGGTGCCAATGGGTAGCCCTCCTCCGGGTCTCTCTTTCTATTTAAGGCAACTAGCAACCCGGGTGGGCAGTTTGGGGAGGGGGGAGGAGGTCAGGGTCCTGCCTTCAACCCACTTCCAAACATCGGAATTCCACAGCCTTCTTCCTCGAAAGTGCCACCACCGCCACCACCAGCAGCCCTGCGAGCACTAGGCCTCCTCCCCCGCACCTGGCAGTCCCACCTCACGCAGTCGGCGCTAGGGATGATCCCAAGCCCGGTCAGGCGGGGCGAGTAGGCGCCCCTTCGCTTTCCCAACAGGACTTGGACTGACGGCCCCCCCCCAAAGGAGGAGGGGAGGCTCTAACCCTAACCCTGGCCGTGAACTCCCTTCGGCGGGCTGCTTCTTTTCCCGGCACTTCGTAGGCGAGCTCTTTGAAAGGGAAGAAGGCAAGTAACCCGAGCGCGGCGAAGTTAGGAAAGAGACTCTCCGAAGTGACTGGGAGCTGGGTACAGGTAACCAGGTTACTTTTATTTGCACGCAGTTGGAACCGCGGCGAAGTGGAACCGCACAGCCCGCCGCCGCCGCCGCCGCCGGTGGCCAAAAGAATCAAAGTCGGGCCGAGATCCCGCACAATTTCAGCTCGCCGGAGAACTGCTGAATAAGCCCACCGAATCTGCGCAGGTTTCAGGCTGAGCGCTCTTCGCGCAGAAGGAGTTCGGCTCTGGGATGCGGGCTCAGCTCTGAAACTTAGCCGCGGCGCGTGAGACAACCTGGAGCCCCTGGCCAGGCGCAGAGCGCTGCCCGGTTCCTTTTCTGGGTACCAAAAGCAGGCCTCGGCCCAGCCTCCCCCTCCCCCAATTTGGCCAGGCGATGTCACCGAGAAAGGGTGGAAAGGACCAGGGGGTCTATGGACCCTGCCCTAAATCGCCTGTTTTCCTCGCCTGGCGCTCATTGCCATTCCGGTCATGCCTCTCGTCTGGCCAGGCGAGGACTTTTGCCTTTCCCTAGAGCTGACGCACATTTAGCATTTCGCTGGGGACAAGAGCAGCAGAAATAGTCGCCTCACCCTGGAGCGAGCGAGGGAGCGAGCGAGAGAAAAAGAGAGAGAAGAACCCTTTCAAGACTTCCCCCGGAGTTAAATGCTAGCACAGGTCTGGACAGGTTGAGCCACCGCAGCGCGTTTGCCTTTAAAAAAATGGGGGGTGGGGTGGAGAGAGAGAAGACAGGAGAGAGAGAGAGAGAGAGAGAGAGAGAGAGAGAGAGAGAGAGAGAGAGAGAGAGAGAGAGAGAGAGAGAGAGAGAGAGAGAGAGAGAGAGAGAGAGAGAGAGAGAGAGAGAGAGACTTACCCTATTTTGATGTAGACAATCCCTAGGCTCAGAAAGATGTGGAATATCCAGCGCCTGGTTTTCCTGTTCATATTCCTCGATCGTCGTTGGCTTTCAGATCAACATGCGAAAGTTATGTCTTTTTTTTTAAAGTATATTTGAAATAACAATGATAATGGTAATAATGCCTGGAGCCCCCCCCCGGCACGCACTCTGCGCCCTGGTGGGTTTCTCGGTGCCTCAGACAGTGCAACGCCAGGTCAAAGTAGCTCAGACAAAACAGTCCAGCCCTCCTGCGCTCGGAGCCACCCGGAGCGAGCGGTGTGTGTTTGTAAATCCCAAGAGGCAATCACCATCGCCCTCCACTGGGTCTCTCTTTTCGCTCCCTCTCGATCCCGGATTTGTATGCCTGTCACACGTAGCCCTGGGAAGCTCGCTCGCTCGCTCGCTCGCGCGCGCCCGGGGAAAAGATGTAAAGGTCTCCCGTCTCCCCTGCCTTTCGCGGCGGCGGCGGCGGCGGCGGCAACTCGAGAGAATTTCCCCGCAGGTTCAGCCTTAGTGTCTCGCACGCTTTTCTCTCTCCTTCAGCATACTGGGGCGTGTTCTCCAAAGGAGGGAGTAGTCCAGCCCGGGTGGGGTGGGGGGTGGGAAGGGAAAGAAGTTAATGGTTTGGCGTGGGGGGGGGAGGTCGAGGGTGCAAGGATCGCGCCCCGATCACCTGTTCGCCTTCTCCTCCCGCCTTGCCCCCAAAGCCATAATAATAATAAAAAAAAAAACGATCCCGGAGTCGTCGAAAGTGGCTTTGGCCCTCTCTTTCTCTCTGCAGGAAAGAAAGGCTTTCGCGAGACGATCCTCTCTGGGTCCCTTTTAAAGACGGGGTCGGTTTCTTATCAGTTCTCCGCTTCCCCTCGCCCCGCAACGGGAGCCGGTCTTGACCTCCAGCTGCCTCCTCTAGGCGAAACCCGGTTGTTCCTGGCTTCTGAGGCTGACGGCGACCTTCCCTTTCTCCAGTTCCCCTCTCTTCTGCCAGCTCAGGTTGGCCTCCCTCCCTATTCCCTCCATCCCTCTCGCCTGTTTCGGAACTATCCCAAAAGCTGACCGATTTTCTCACGCCTTGGAGGGGAGGGGAGAGGAGGGGAGGGGAGGGAGAGGAGCGCGCCTCTCCCCGGGGGTGGACGCGCGGCTTCTACCTGCCTAGGAGCGCGCGCGCGCCCTGCAAAGGGGAAAAAAAAACCAAAACCTGCCCGCGGAAACACCTGGAAGCAGGTTTGCAGGGGTTCCTCTTGGATGGCTGAAGCCTGAGCCTGACTCGGCAGCACCTACGGCAGCTTGCTTTGCTTCGGCTTCACCCCACACACGCCCGCAATAGGCAGCATCTCCTAACTAAAGGGCGGGGAGCGGGGGGGAGGGAGGGAGGGAGGCGGCATCGGCGACAGCGCCGCGAAATGCAACCTAGGAAAGTTGGAAGTCAGTTTCGTTCGGCGCTGCTACCGAAAGCCTGACTCTCGGGACACTTTAGGTCCCACCGGCCGCTGCTGCCAGACCCAAAGAGAAAGGCCATCACTGCCCCCCCTCCCCTGTTTTTGTCTAGGTAACTCACGGCCGGCTTCCGCCCGTTTTCCTTTGACTGATGGATTTCTCCCCCTCCCCACCCGCGCCCACCACTGCAGGCGGTCAGGTACCCCGCGCGGGGTTCTTTCTGGACCAGCCCAAAGAGCTGCCGTGGGCCGCAGGTGTCACGCAGGTGCGGGTCGGGGCGCTGCTGCCGGAGCGTGTCCAATTCCCTCCGGCACCTCTCTCCTTCCCAGTCGGGAGAAGCGCTGGGGAAGGGAAGAAGACCTAGGATGCCTCCGGACCCACCTTTAAGCTTGGCGGGGGGGCCCCCCGAGGCCGCGGGACCCTGGCTCCGCTTCACTTTGGGGCCCTTCCCTCTTGGCTCGGCCGGAGGGGAGCGGGGAAGGGAGGGGGCGATCCCTTTCTTGACTACCTGCCTTCTTGTCTTAAGCGCCGGGAGCCTCCTCCCCCTGCGCTCTGCTTTCCCGCCCTGCGCTCCGGGCAGACCGCGCGGCCACCGGCGTCGTCCCGCCGGGCTTTTGTAGATGCCTAAGCACTGCTGGACGTGGGCGCGCTTCCCCTGGGGACGATGCCATTCGGAGGCCGATCCCTTATCGCGCACACAGAAGGGAGGATTTGCCACAGGAGAACAAGCGGGCGGGGGTTCGGTGGGGTTGGAAATGGTTTTTTGAGAAACGGGGAGAAAGCACAGAAACAGCCTCGGTCCACGAGGGCTGCTCTCGCCTCAGGTGACACAAAGGAGCGATCCAGAATGCAACTTTCAACGCGTTTGACAAGAGTCGGGACAAAAAGCAGTATTCGGCGAACGCTTATAACTCCATTCTTCTTTCAAAGACGAGCTGTTAGCAACCGCAAAAGTCCGCGTCCCCAAAACACGCGTGTGTGAGCGGCACCCGTCTTCTCCGCCAGTGGGGTTGGGAAAGTGAGGCTCTTTTCCTGTTTAGAACCCCTGGCCTTTTCATAGGAAGCTCACCCTGGCTGCTGAAACTTCACCGGCGACTGATTGATGCTTTAAGGCTCTGTAAATCGCTAGTAAAGCGCTGTATAAACTGCTCGCCCAGTACTTACTTATTCTCTCCTTGCCCGCGTGTTGCCACGTTTATTTCAGACGACACCTCTAATAAAGCTATCACATTTTTGGTACTGTGCGCGGGGGGGGGATCTTTTGCCTGCAAACCAGTGATCAAACTTTGTGTTTAACATCACACCTGAAATTAAAATTAAAAAAAAAAACACTTTCAAAGAGCATAAGATGAGCTGTAAAGTTTGTTCAGATGATTCGGAGAAGTGATTTCTTTGTTTTGTTTTTGTAAATACGCCATCTAGTGGAATTAAAGACGAATCAGTGAGATGACCTTTGATAAAGGTGCACTAAATGCAAAGTTGACGTGGCCCCTTTATTCAGATGGAACAATTGGAACATGAATTCTGTGCAACGTTGTTCATTAGTTAACATAATTTAATTAACCAAACCCTGATTATTGCTTTGGCTCGTGTTGATTTGTTTTGTATTTCCCTCAAAGAGGAGACTACACTAAAATTTGTTAGAAAGTGATCTCCATCACCCACCCCAAAGTAACATTTGGAATAAGAAGAGAAATATTCATAATGCAAGGGCAAAGTGCGTAAATATAAGAGTGGGTGGGGGGGAAATGGAATGAACATGATGTTTTTGTTGTTGCTGTTGTTAGTTGCGAAGTCGTATCGGACCCATCGCGACCCCATGGACAACGTTCCTCCAGGCCCTCCTCTACCATCTTCTGGAGTCCACTTAAGCTCACGCCTACTGCTTCAGTGACTCCATCCAGCCACCTCATTCTCTGTCGTCCCCTTCCTCTATTGCCTTCAATCTTTCCCAGCATTAGGCTCCAGTGAGTCCTTTCTTCTCATTAGGTGGCCAAACTACTAGAGTTTCAACTCCAGGATCTGGCCTTCTAAAGAGCAGTCAGGGTTGATCTCCTCTAGGACTGACCGGGCGCCTTGCTGTCCAGGGGACTCGCAGGAGTCTTCTCCAGCACCATAGTTCAAAGGGCTCAATTCTTTGGCACTCAGACTTTCTTATGGTCCACTTTCACATAATATTTTAAAATTGTCTGAAGCGTTGTTTCCAAACCTGGGAAATTATATTGATTGTCTGAACGTAAGAGGATAAGGTGAACACTGTTGGGAAGGGACTCCTGACCCATGTAGTTCAGCACTCTGTTTTCACAATGGCTAACCAACTGCACAAGTAAGCCCACTAGTCACACTCCCATTAAGGCTAATACTACAGTCACTAAAATGATATCAACACTTCAGAAATTATTCAAGGAACAGTTTGGACGAGACCAGATATGTTCCTCATTATGCGGAGACTTAGCTCTCAGGGAAAAATAATTCTCATGTTGGGAAAGGTGGAAGGAAATAGAAGACCATGAGAACTAGCAGCAGGACAGATAGATTTAGTTACAGTAGGGACGATAGCATCACTGGAAAACCTGCAATTTAGGCGCAGAAGAAGAAAATCTATGTGATTGTTAAGAATCAACGCCACTTGATAGCACATAATATTCAATCAATCAATCAATCAAATATAAGATAGATAACTTTTATTGTCATTTTTTTTCCTGTGGGCATAATGGCACACATCAAAAATGAAATTTAGTTGCCCGCTCTCAAAGTGAAACACACACATGACGTCCACCTAAACATACTATGAACAATATATGTATAGACCCACATCCCTACATATACGTAGCAAATACATATTAAATATTGTCCATCTTGAATATATAATGGAAGGAGGAAGCTTGAGAGTTCGCAAGGTTAATGCTGTATGGAATGAAACTATGGCTGAATCTGGATGTTCTGCTACGGATACCACGGAGCCTCCGCCCAGAAGGTAACAAGGAAAACAGGTCTTGAAGAGGATGTGTAGTGTCCCAGATAATCTTACGGACCCTGCTCAAGCAGCGCTTCTGTGCTATGACCTGGATGGGAGGGAGGGAACTGCCAATGGTTGTATCATAAGTAAAGATGGGGCTCCTCCAATCCTTTTATGCTGGAAGCGGCTTGAGAAACCAACAGGCTTCTTGTTGCCTCTAAGCCAAGTGTTGTCTGGAATAACAAAAAAGGCATGCAAAGTTTCAGAGAAGACTTTTTCCAGGTATATAAAAAAGGGCTGTTCAGACGCTTTCGTGTAGCCATGACCCTGCTATTGAACTGCAACCCTTCAGTACAGTACAAGCTAATGTCAAGGGGACTTTTACCAGATACGTGGCCTGTCAATTGTGTCCAAAGATTTAATATTAAAATATTGAATACAGAGTTGGGTGTGTCTGAAATCATTATCTAGAACAGGGGTCTTCAAACTTGGCCCTTTTATGACTTGTGGACTTCAACTCCCAGAATTCCTCAGCCAGCATTGCTGGCTGAGGAATTCTGGGAGTTGAAATCCACAAGTCATAAAAGGGCCAAGTTTGAAGACCCCTGATCTAGAACTCATAAACGAAAGGAAAAAAAACCCAGTCTCCACCAGTAACCACCAGTAACCAAATTGGGCAAAACCCACTGGGTGTGGCCAAAGCTAAGTAATACCAAGATCACTCGTATAAGCCTGCTTTACTCTTGGACTCATTGGGATTTATTAGAAGTCCAGCCTGGCTGCAATGTACTTACTTGCCGCAGTGCAACATCTGCAGGCAAAAGTATTTTAAAATCTAGTTAATAATGAGAAGCTCTATCTCCAAGAACTCTGAAAGAAATCATGTGTACCATCGGCGGTGTTAGCAGCAAACTTTACTTGTTTATTTTGTAAATATTTTTTAATGAAAAAAAAAAGATATATGTTGCAAGGACAGGGACATTTCTTGCATATAGGCACGGTCACCAGATGCTTCTCCAAGACTGACTTTCCATCTCTTTATTTAGCAGGAATAATCTTCTCCTGAACAAAGATAGCCAGCCAAAGCTACACCCAAAAGTCATTTATCATTTGTTTCCACATTTGTATGCCTATTGTTAATTCTCTATCAGGGTTGCCTTTGAGGTGAGGCGATGTAACCATTTCATGCGCTGCAAGGTCAGGATGAAATGCTTAGATTGAGTTGGGAGACACTTCGGCCTTAATAAATCGCCACTCAAAAATCCTGAAAAGTAGCTGCTCCCCTGTCTCTTAGCAGGGATTCTTTGCTGCTTTTAGTGTAAAGATACAAATCCATTGGCTGGACCAAACAAGGAAATTTGCACAATGACTTCCCAAACAATGGCTGCCTTTGGGCAGGGTTATTAATGTCTTATTTTTCATATGTATAAAGAGTGGTTTAAGCAATAGCAACAACACTGAATCAACTCACCCACCCCCAAAACAGAGAAAGAAAAAGCCTTTAGGAGCACCGGCCTCTTGCAGTTTGAATTCAAGAGAGAATGTTTCTAAAAACCCCATTCTGTAACTAGATCCGAGGCATACCTTCCATCAATGGCCCTCCCTTTTATCAAGCTAATCATAGCCGTTCTGTTTTGTTGTCAAAACACCTCCTTCAGATTGAAAGCCTTTTTTTTTTTTTCCCCAGTGGCAGGATTTGGGAGGCTATCACAAATGTTGCTGGGTGTTTGAACTATCTCCTCTCCCTCTTTTTCACCCATCTGAAAGAGAAAAGTCAACACAATTACTGGATTACATGCCTGCACAATTCTAGAACCCAAACTCAGACAATTTAGATCGTGGGCTGTTCTACAGCAAGCAAGCATTCCAAAGAATTGCTGACATTTTACAAATGATATCAGAAATGGTATCTTCTGGGGAAAAGGCCAGAAGCCTCGTTTGTTCTTATCCTGAGACTGGAAGCAAACATCTTTAACTGGAGAGCAGCCTGAAATTATTTCTAACCAGAGTCTGAAGTCATCTCAGGTAGGTAGTTCCAGCTCCAAGCTAATTATAGAGTAGACTTTGAGCTTTGGAGAAGCTAGGTTACTAGGGCAGAGGTCCCCAACCTTTTGGCACTAGGGACCAGTTACGTGGAGAGAGGTTTTTCCGTGGACCGTAGGGGCATGGTTTTGTGTGCTGCCTGCACCCCACAGATGAGGCTTTGTTTGTTTGTGCAGACCAGTTGCTGGTATGCCCCGGCCCGGTACCAGTCCACGAACCGGGGGTTGGGGACCCGTGGCCTAGGGGAGAGAGTGGCAGGCACTTCTGCTGATCAAGTGCCAAAAGAAGAAATCTGAATAGAAGACTTGGCTTTCATATTTACATGAAGTATGGATTTCTTCATGGACTTGGCTTGAATAAACACATCCTTAGACATGCAATTCAGTCCTACATAGGAATACACAGAAGGAGAATACACAGGAATGCAATAGAAATGGATACTGTCTAAACCTAGAAGTTGTGAATTATGCACATCTGATTATCCAGCACAGTCTCTGTTCAAGTCCAGTCTCACCATCTTGATTTTTGTTTTTGGTTGACTTTTCCTACAAATGTGTTTTCAATTCAGAACTTCACATCACAATTTTTACCCAGGGTTTGAACCAACAGACCTATTGAACTTGCTGAAGCAAGCAAAATAATACATCAATTCAAATGCCAACAAATTAATGATTTTCTCCCATCATCCTTTGTTTAATAATATTGACTCTTTTCACTTTTTGAAAATGGTAACAGGTTGAAATACACATAACTATCTTTTTATTGAATGTTGATAGTTATTTGAGCTGATTTGTGTTTTGCAACAGTAAACACACATCACAGGTGAATAAACAAGAATCAAACAAGGAGAAGGTATATGACCAGAATAGGAGAGTTGAAAAGATACTGATAAAAAGTTACACAAAAGACCAGAGCTTTTAGAATTGTACATGGAGATAATTATAGACGGAATACGGCAAGAATGAAGTACAAAGAACTATGTAGAAGATTTGGAAGATACATAAAATTCCGTGACCCAAATATTTTGAATAACCATTCTCAGCTTCTTGTTTCTGAATTAGTCAATGCCCCCCCTTCTTCCTCCCTCTTTTCTGCCACACATTGATGGGCTCATTGAATTCCTAGATTCCATGTTCGAAGGAATCCAGGTTTTCAAGGATTTATGAAATGCCATCTGGGTTGAGGTCAAGTAAATCTCAGGGGCAATAGTGTTCCAAAGGTCAGGCGATGCAACAGAGAAGACATGCTTCCTGGGTCCCACCAGATAGCGCCATTTAATGGAACCCAAAGATCTCATGGGATGGGCAAAAAAGATAGAGATGGTCTCAGAAATAACCTGGCTCTATGCCTTGACCAATTTTGCTTTATAACCCAAACTCTGAATTGCACCCAGAAGTGAATTGGGACCCAGTGCAGTTCACGGAGCAGTGGCACACTGAGGTGTTCCTATAACTATCAATGTTGCAGCTTTCAAGTAGTCTTCAAGTACACTGTAGTAATCCATGTGGCAGGTGACCAAGACATAATCATAATCATGAACAATATCTCCCAATCCAGGAAAGGGTAGAATTAGTGTTCAAGACAAATTTCTGCAAAGGCTTTCCTTGTCATGGCTACGCCCGTGCCTTAATCAGGAGCCATGAGTCAAGGAAGATCTCCAAATTGTACACCAGCTCAATCTGGGCCACTGTGACACCATGGACAACTAAGGACTCTAATGGCTTACAGCATCTTCTAATGTCACCCAACCAATATTGAAGCAACATAATCTCTGTTCTCATTACTGTTATATTAGTACAATGGCAATTGGATGAATCTAGAAAGTGTATCATTTATTAATAGAGATCCTACTTGCAACCCTTATAAAACTTGCAATTTCCATTACTTTGTTAAACAACAGGCACAAAAGTCCAATCTGGAAAATCCATATATTTTGAAAGTAACAGTGAAAGATGCCACCTAATACAACAATATGACTCAGAAGAGAGTTGATCAGAATAATAACTTTTCCCATGAGCAGGGGAAATAATAGTTAACAGAAAAAATGGCAATGAGTAGTAATCAAAGGGCAAGATGAAGTCAAGGGATGTATAGCTGAGTCATAACATTCAGGTGTCAAGTTCAGCCACGATATTTTTTCATCTGTCAAATTATAGCTACTGCCTATCTCTCTGTGTGTATTTTATTGGCATCTTACTTATTAGTTGGATGTGGGATAATATATGCTACAGTAACATCTATCTTTTATGGCAATACGTTTTAAATTTACTAATGAAAATATTAATTTGACATAAAAATAGAATGAACTCATGGCAACTGTCAGCAAGATGATCCTGAGGCTAGTAGCCCCTGACTTCTGTAATTCCTTGATTTTCAGGAAATGTTTTGCCCTAATTGAATTAAGAATGGCAATATGCAAATCACCAATGATATGAATACTTTCTTAACTTTCCAAGGCACCTCCTTAGCCTCAAAAGACTAATTTCAAACTGGTTTCTCTATAGACATGATAGGGAAATATGCACACAGGCCTACCTCAAGATAAATCACCACGTCAAAGAAGTATCTCAGAATTCCTCTTATGGCATCTTCTAATCTATTCTACCTAGCTCAATTGATCTGTCTGAGACAATTTTTTTTATAATGGCTAGTAACTTTGTTTAACTCAATCTGAGGACAGAGAACTTGAAAGAAGTTTGTATTCACACAAAAATCGGATGTTTCTTCTTTTTGTTAAACTTCAGTCCAAGAGCAATCCTAAACCTTTAATTCCAAATTTTCTCTTGTCTTGGCCAAGGTTTCTACAGATTTTTAGATATGAATTTCTCTGGACTCTGATCATAGCGCAATCTCTTCTCCTTGATAAGGTGGAATCAATGATGCTATTCCTTTTTATAACTTCTTATTATAACTTCTTGTACTGTACAGCTAGAGAGAAATTTTAGTTGGTGCAATCCATCCCTTCTGCCTTCCATTCCAACAAAAGATGATCTGAATGAAACCACAATTGTAATTACAAAACAATATATCTGCTTCATGTACATACCTACAGTATTTATCATGATCTATAGATCCAGAACTGGTATATGTGGGCTAAAGAAATCTGGACAAATACCAGATGGAAGCGAACTTGGTCACTTTTAATACATGATATTATGCCTTATAATTGTGAAAGTAGCAATGGCAAAGTTAGGGGATTTTTTTTTAATTTTATTTTTGGTTCTGTTAAAGCTAAAATGACAATACAGTTAGCAGTGCTTAGAAGAGTCATAACCCAAGTAACTTTGGAGCTACATTTTCTTTAGCTAGATATTTTAATTCTTCCCTTAAGCCCTCTTCCTTATTTCTATGGTTAGCATTGTCAATGGTATAGTCAATTCCAAGGAAAGGCCTCATAGATTTAAGCTTTCTACCTTTATTCAGGTTTTAAAAGTTGCAAAAAATCCTTATATTTCAAGATTTCTCAGGCACACATCACCACCAACATTGTTCATCTTAAAAGAATACCAGATTTTAACATTTTTTTTTCTAATGTGGTACAGCAACAAAAAGCAACTACGGTAGCTTCAAGACCAGGAAATAAATATATAGGGCTATAAAAAGATGAAATGTTATTTAAAGTAATACAGTATATAGATTTATTTTTTAAAAAATAAAGTTCAGTTTCTGAGGGGGGGAAATCCTTCTCTTACAAACATAATATTTTTGCAGGAGTATTTTTACTCCATAGGACTGTTTTTTATGTGCTGATATCATCCACACAGAAAACAAATTAAAATGGGTGAAAGGCTCACCTTTGATCTCATTTCCTTTTCAAGTTATTTCTGTCTTATTGTACAAGGACAGCAGCATGTTCCTGCAGAATCAGACCATCACTCCCCAATACAATCAACCTGGATATACGTACGGTGGTTATAGAAAGTCTACACACCCCTGTTAAAATGCCAGGTTTTTGAGATATAAAAAAATCAGACCAAGCTAAATCACTTCAGAATTTTTTTCCACCTTTAACATAACATAAAAGCTGTGCAATTCATTTGAAAAACAAACTAAAATCTTTTTGGGGAGGCAGGGAGAAGTACAATAACATGATTGCATAAATGTACACACCCTTAAACTAATAGGCTGCTGAAGTATGTTTTGATTTTATAACTGCATCCAGTCCTTTGGATTAGGAACCTATCGCACTGCATATTGAATAATAATAATAATAATAATAGTAATAGTAATAATAATAATAACAACAGCAACAGCAACAGCAACAATAACAATAATATTGGTTGGAAGGGACCTTGGAGGTCAGTGCAACCCCCTACTGAGGCAGGAAACCCTATACCATTTCAGACGAATGGCTGTCCAGTCTCTTCTTAAAAACTTCCAGTGTTGGAGAATTCACCGCTTCTGGAGGCAGGTTGTTCCACTGTTTTAAGTGTTCTCACTGTCAGGAACTTTCTCCTTAGTTCTAGGTTGCTTCTCTCTCTGATTAGTTTCCATCCGTTGCTTCTTTTCCTGCCTTCAAGCGCTTTGGAGAATAGCTTGACTCCCTCTTCTTTGTGGCAGCCCCTGAGATATTGGAACACTGCTATCATGTCCCCTCTCGTCCTTCTCTTCGTTAAACTAGACATACCCAATTCCAGCAACCGTTCTTTATATGCTTTAGTTTCCACTCCCCTGATTATCTTTGTTGCTCTTCTGTGTACTCTTTCTAGAAACTCAACATCTTTTTTACATCGTAGTGACCAAAACTGTATGCAGTATTCCAAGTGTAGCCTTACCAAGGCATTGTAAAGTGGTATTAACACTTCACGTGATCTCCTATGCACATCTCCTATGCACATCCCTCTTCAGATCATCACACAGCTTTTCAAATAGATTTAGATCTTGGCTCTGGCTGGGCCGTTCCAAAACTTTGATCTTCTTCTGGTGAAGCCATTCTTTTATTGATTTGGAGGTATGCTTTGGGTCATTGTCTTATTGAAAGCTGAAATTTCTCTTCATCTTCAGCAGTTTAGCAGAGACCTGAAGGGTTTCTGCGAAAATTTAGTGATATTGGGAACTATTCATAATTTATTCTACCTTGACTAGAGCCCCAGTTCTAGGTGAAGAAAAGCAGCCCCAAAGCATAATGCTGCCACCATTATGCTTCACTGTGGGTATAGTGTACATTTTGTAATGCACAGTGTTACCTTAGCAACAAACATACTTTTTGGAATTATGCCCCAAAAGGTCAACGTGGTCTCATCAGACCAAAGCACATTTCCCCATATGCTTTTGTCACGCTTGATGTAGGATTTTGCAAAATGTAGCCGGGTTTGAATGCTTTTTTTGTGTGTAAGAAAAGGCTTGCCTTACAGCCTTACCCTATAGCCCAGACATGAAGAATATGGAAGATTGTTGTCACATGTCACAATCAATATTTGCCAGAAATTCCTGCAGTTTCTTTAATGTTGCTGTAGGCCTCTTGGTAGCCTCTCAAACTAGTTTTCATCTTGTTTGTTTCATCAATTTTGGAGGGACATCCAGTTATTGATAATATTGTTGTGCCATTAGTTAATAATGATAATAATAATAATAATAATAATAATAATAATAATAATAATAATAAAGTTGGAAGGGACCTTGGAGATCATCTAGTCCAACCCCCTGCTCAGGCAGGAAACCCTATACCCTTTTGGACAAATGGCTGTCCAGTCTCTTCTTAAAAACTTCCAGTGTTGGAGCATTCACTGCTTCTGGAGGCAGGTTGTTCCACTGGTTAATTGTTCTAACTGTCAGGAAGTTCTCCTTAGTTCTAGGTTGCTTCTCTCCTTGATTAGTTTCCATCCATTGCTTCTTGTCCTGCCTTCAGGCGCCTTGGAAAATAGCTTGACACCCTCTTCTTTGTGGCAGCCCCTGAGATATTGGAACACTGCTATCATGTCCCCCCTCATCCTTCTCTTCGTTAAACTAGACATACCCAATTCCAGCAACCGTTCCCCTAATCATCTTTGTTGCTCTTCTCTGTATTCTTTCTAGAGTCTCAACATCTTTTTTACATCAAAGTTCTTCACTTGTTCATTACTGTCTTCACTGTATTCCATGGTATATCTAATGCCTTGGAAATTTGTTTGTACCCTTCTCCTCATTGATATCTTCTAATTATGAGATTGCTTTGATTCTTTGTAAGCAATTTCCAGACCATAGCTTTTGTTGTATAAAGCAAGTGACTAAATGTCAGACAAATCCTACTAGAATAGCTGAACTTTATATGGGCTTGATTAGAATCACTATAATTGATGGCAGGTGAGTACTGACTACTATTTAACAATTAGAATATGATTAGTTAATTCTGTGCACAGCCACATGCCTAGTTATAAGAGGGAGTGCACACTTATGCAATCATGTTATTGTACATTTTTATTGTTATTTTTCCCTTAAAAGATTTCAGTTTGTTTTTCAATTGAATCGTAGAGCTTATATGTTATACTTTGATATCCACTGTCTGTTCTATAAAGAGTACTGTGGGGTGGTTTTTTTTGTATAATTAAACATGGGCCATGATGTAAGATAATTGAGAATCTTGCTTTAATAGATGGCAGCTTTGCTGATTCATCAAAGTATGTCTTTTGAAATTCTGGACAAAACTGTAAAATTAATGTTTGTTTATGCCAAGGGTTACTTGTTTGGAGATTTAGTTTGCTTCTGTTTTTTCAAAAGGCCTATATCCAAACAATAATTTAGAAGAAAATGAAAGGAAAGCATCACACCTATCATTGTGAACACTCTCAACTTAAGACCATATTTTTTTTAAAAAGCCAAGTACTGACATGTCCTTTTGTGGTTCAGAAAATGTTCACATTTCAAGACAGCAAGGAAGGTTCACCAGTTATCAGTATCCCAAGATGTCATATTTGGACACTTTATATCAGGTCTGTATCAGACATATATCTGATGATCACTCATGTAAGATCTTCTTCCACAGTAGAAGAAGGCAATATCTTTTAAACATTGTGGATGCAATTGCCATTGCTGACTGTTCTTATTATTCTGGGTCAATTTTCAGGAAGAAGTTTCTTAAAATAAATTCTCTAAATAATTAATTTTAAAGCATTATTAAACCATAAAGAAGGGCTTAAAACAAGTGGCTTTCCAGATGCTGCTGACTAAACTCCTAGTACCTCAGGCAGCATGACTAATTGTGAAGGATTCTGTGAGGGATAATTCAGTAACATGTATAAGATCCCAAGTGTTCCACCTAGTTCAGTATCACAAATAGTATCTATAGTTTTGATTTGTACTTTAAAGGAATCAGAGCTGATTGTTCCATATAACATACCGTGAGACACCAGGAGGCAATATCTAGAGCAGTGTTTTGCAACCTTGCAAAACTTTAAGCTGTATGGACTTCAATTCCCACAATTCATATTGGCTGGAGAATTCTGGGAGTTGAAGTCCATACAGTTTAAAAGTATCAAAGTTGAGAAGCACTGATCCCAGACATCATGGTAGCAGCCAGCCTAGAATAGAATTACCCTAAGGCCTAAACTGTATTCCCTGACTAGAGGTCAGGGGAGGTTGCTGTGGGAGCACCATTTCTGAAGCACAATTCAACTCTCAAGCCAATTCACTTAAGATTAAGAGAGGGAGGAGACATACTCAAGTCTTCCCTTCAAGCAGCAAAATGTCTTCCACCAGTTTCCATCCTGATTTGCATATATATTTGTATATGTATAGATAGACATACTGTACATGCACGTATACCATTACATGGAGTCAAGGAATGGAAGTACTAAAAGAATGAAAACAGAATATTGGGGGAAATAATGTTTTTTTAAAAAAGGTTCTCATGCCTAAGACATTCGAAACTAAAACTGTCTTTTCTAATAAAAAATGGGCAACATTTTAACAGCAAGGGCTGCAAGGCTGTTGTTTTAATTATCTTCTAGTCAATGCTTAATGCTGGGATGCGGACAGAACAGAACCTTGAGGACTATAATAAGCCAAAGATCATGATATCAACCAAACATTTCCCAGCATTAACTCCTGAAACCTTCTCTTGAAGAAGTATAAGAGTATGTCTTAAATCTACCTCAGCCTGTTCCAGAAGGATACCTTCGTGGATGACATCGACAGCCCCTGGAAGACCCTGCAGACCAAACAAAGCTATAGTATCGTCTTCCCCCCCCTTACCATTCAAATGGTGTTTGATTATCTGTACAAGTCTCTGCATTTTTAATTACCAGGTTTTCAGAAGGGGTTTGCCATTAACTCCTTTCTAAGACTTGGGATAAGCCTGGCCCAAGGTGACCTAGCTGGTTTTATTCCTAAAATGGGACTAGAACTCATATACTTCCCAGTTTGTAACCTGATGCCTTAACCACAACACCAAACTGACTCTTGTCTTCCTCTTGTTCCCAACATAAATGAAATAATAACAGGCTTGAAACTGGATGGAAACAAATAGTATGCCTTCTATTCCATGTAGAATATTGAAGATGAGCCAGAAAATATTATGTATAACATGCTAATGTTTTTAAAAACAGGATAGAATCATGTTGCCAATAGGCATTTACTCTATTTCTGTCTATTTTATGCTTCTTTTGAAAAATCCCCTCTCCCAAAAGAAGCCAAATTATTTTAAATTTTCCTAGGGCTCCATGTCATTTGTTTACAAACTTGCCTCCTGGTTTTCAAATGTTTCAACTTAAGACACATTTAGATTGAGAAAACTGAAATGCATTCCAAGTGGTCCCTGCTAGATTTCCCTTGCAAATATTCTGAGTGGGAACTGAAAGGAGAGAAACCATCCTTAGGATTTTTACCTTATCTAAAACCACGCCCATTCAGTAAGTTCCACTGCCTTGCTTTGCCAAAAAATAAATTATTATAAAAATCTTATTTCCTGCCACTGTAACAAGCGTTTCCCTTTTCATTTATGTTCTGTATAAGTTCCTAAAATTATTTTCACTTATTTCCTGGTCGCTCCTAAAAGATTTGGTCTACAAGTGTGGTTTTAAATGCTCTTTCCTCAATAGCTAAGGTAGCACATTTATTTTGGTTGTCTAATAGTGCTGGGTAGTTAAGAAGAGCATGCTTTTGCCTTGCAAGGGCAGTTATCATTGTACATCCACCCATCAAGGTTTTTCCCTTAAAATAATGGATGTTTTAGTGATTCATCTTGTGGACCCTGCCCTTCCTTATTTGCACAAAATATCCTACACCCTGTAATAACTTCTGGGTCAGACTCAAGTCATATATGAAAATCTTTTTGGGACACAGAGACAAGAAAAGATTAAGTTAAAGGTTAGGTCTCCTCTAGGTCAACCAACCCATCTTTAGTGTCTAGGTCATTTCAAGAGCTGCTAATAGGATGTTATTAGATCACTGGGTATTTTCAGGAACTAAGCCAGTGGTCAGCATCAGGCAGAATTTATTGTTGGCCCACAGAGGAAGGCTAGGGGAAAATAGTACTGCTGTTGTGCTGGAAAATTTCACTGTTTCCGTTTCTAGTGGAAAACAGTTATCACTAACACATCCTGACATGTAATTTGCCTCATTTATTATTGTCTAGCACTGACTTAGAAACGCACAATAAGCACTAAAGTAGGTACAGGGGACTGTAGTTCTTTAAGGAAACATTACATAACCAAGAACTTCTTCTCACACAAACTGAGCTATATCAAACTGAGCTAAGACTAGATAAAATATAATTCAGATTTTATCTGAGCAGCACAGAGAATGACTAAATACAATAGTGATCATGATAAAAATGTGCAAACTTGCATTCTGTTCCAGTTTCCATAACAGATCATGGCAGAAAGAGAAAAATAACACAGATTGAAATGTTGTGACACATTGAGTAGACCTGCAAGCTTTGCAAGGGAAGCCTTTATACTTTTATTTTAAAAAAAACTTCACTCAATTTGATAGAATTTATTCTCTAAAGAAGTAGGTTAGTATCATCACCTTAGCCAACTGGGGTAGTTAATTCAACATTTAGTAACATTAAAATCCATATCTTTGTTGAAGGTGGGCATTGGGGCAGTTTCCTCATGTGTGACATGAAGAAGTTACATCAGCGTTTATAGGAGGAACATGGACACATTATTTTCTATGCTTGAGAACCAGTTTGGTATAGTGGTTAAGGCATCATGGTACTAACTGGGAGACTGTGGCCTCTAGTCCTACCTCAAGAACAAAGCCAGCTTGAGCCAGTCACTCTTTCTTAACCCTAGATTGAAAGCAATGGCAAATCATTTCTGAAAAGGCTGTTGAGAAAACTGTGGTGACTTGTCCAGACAGTCACCAGCTATGAATGCTGACCTCAAGGCACAAATATATATTTCCATCCTTCTTTCCCTCCAAAATCCCATTAATCTGAATTTTATCTTATCTAGAAGCAAAAAGTTACACCACTATTGATAGTAACTCTTTGTTATAAATTATGAGCTACTACAGTTAATAGCCAGTGCTATTAACCAGACACTAAGAAATATACTTCTTAGAAATAAGATAAGTAAAAATAGCCTTTGATCCTATTTTCTCCCTTTTCTGCATTTGTGGAAAGTATTGGCTGATTGAACTAGGGAAGCTATCTGAGAAAGTTCATTGCAATCAATTCTAATACAATTATTTTTGACTGACTGTGATCTTGCTTGGGTGTTCTTGGTAGCAGCTGTTGATTCATGCAGAATTTTGAGGTGCCTTCAAACAAGAGCCAAGGTTGGGTCTTTCAAATAATGTACTACTTTGCAATACATAATTCAATGTTTTGTAACATGCCATCTTTCTCACCTCCCTTTTCCAAACTGAATCTGCCTTTATCTTTCAGCCTGTGAAAATAAAACTCCACATCTACCCCTCTAACATCTATTGTAAACTCAATAAACATGCAAGATGAGATCGTCATCTTCATATTTAACATTAACCCATATTTTCCAATTTTTATTTTATAGTAATACCTTTTAATTCTCTTTAACTTGTCACTAACAGAGTAGTGTGGTTTCCATATCTCAAAATGTTAATGTTTAAAGATCCAATATTGATTTTAGGTAACAATTCTTTCCATGCTCTGTTCCATATTTGCTGTATAAGGTGAACAGATATGCCAACAACAATATACTCATTCCTGAATTCTTGTGTTTCTCCAAATTTAGATCTCAATTGGATTCTGCACACCCACTTTACAATGCTCCATATTCTGTCAGTAGTAGTAGTAGTAGTAGTAGTAGTAGTAGTAGTAGTAGTAGTAGTAGTAGTAGTAGTAGAGTTGGAAGGGACCTTCTAGTCCAACCCTCTGCTCAGGCAGGAAACCCTATACCATTTCAGCCAAATGGTTATCCAGTCTCTTCTTCCAGTGTTGGAGCATTCACAGCTTCTGGAGGCAGGTTGTTCCACTGATTAATTGTTCTAACTGACAGGAAGTTTCTCCTTAGTTCTAGGTTGCTTCTCTCTTTGATTAGTTTCTATTCCATTCCATTGCTTGTCCTGCCTTCAGGCACTTTGGAGAATAGCTTGACTCCCTCTTCTTTGTGGCAGCCCCTGAGATATTGGAAGACTGCTATCATGTCCCCCCTCGTCCTTCTCTTCATTAAACTAGACATACCCAATTCCAGCCACCGTTCCTTATATGTTTTAGCCTCCAGTCCCCTAATCATCAATGAGGGAGAAATCCTATTCCAAAGGCTTTAATTTAATGTTTCATTTAATTGTTAAAGAAAACTGAGTTATCAATCCAGGTGCAGGACAGAGCAACTGAAAACCACAACAAAAGAACCATCCAAATGCTAAGATTTCAACCAGTTTTCTCTCTCAGAATGGCTTTTAAATAAATAAAAGCTCCAACTTTTGCTTCCACCTTTGCCTTTGTTCCCATGGCACTTTCTTTTTTTAAAATATATTTTATTAGATTTTATATGGGAAGGGAAAAGGTAGGGTTGGTGCGGGTACAGGAAAATCAGGATAAAGGGGACAGGGTGTGGATAACTACAGTAAATACGTAATTCAGCGAACAAGCTGTCGTCCGGATCTTCATATTGAGTACTATTGTTTATATAATACTAGACATTTATAAGAATAAATCAGTATAGTTACAACTGACATTTGGTAAAACAGTAATATTCCTTTAAATAATTAACATAGTTGATAGCATAAAAACTATTTCCAATCATCAACCTTAACACTTAATATAATAAAGCTCTAAAATCTCTTCTTATTCTAACGTGTTTCAACCCACTGATAAAATTTTCCCCAGGTTTTATAAAAGATTGAATCTTCTTTCTCCTTCATCTCTAACGTTAATCTGTCCATTTCTGCACAATCTAGGATTTTCAAAATTATAATCTGGTCTGATGGTAGGTTTTCATTTTTCCAAAATTGGGCGAATACTATTCTTGCAGCTGTTAATACATGTAATATTAAATAATCATTTTCTTTGCCATAATTAGGTCTTAATACACCTAACAGGAACAGTTCCGGTTTAAATTCTATCTGGATTTTCATCATCTTTTCTAACCATCTATGAATCTTAGACCAATATTTTTTTGCAATAGAACATGTCTACCAGGCATGATAATAAGTACCCGGTTTTTGCTTTCATTTCCAACATGTATCCGATAAATTTTTAAACATTTTTACTAAGCGAACTGGTGTCATATGCCATCTATAAAACATTTTATATAAGTTTTCTTTGTATGTTACTGCTTTAGTAAGTTTGATATTTTTATTCCACAGTTTTTGCCAGTCTTCTAATTCTATAGAATATCCAAATTCCTTCGCCTATACTATCATTGTCTCTTTTACTTGTTCTTCTTCCATCTTCTAATTTATTAAGTATTTATAAAGCTTTTTAATCAAATGTTCATCTGTTTTTAAAGTATTTTATCAAGTGGAGTCAGCTCTTTATAAAATTCCATTATTTTTATGTCTTTTTCATATCTTGTTTGAATTTACAAATAGGACCACCATGTTAAATCAATACCTTGTTGTTGAAGGGCTTGCCTGTCTTTGAGTTTTCCATCCTTGTCCAAAATGTCTTTATAACTAACAAGTTTATCATAATTAATCAGATTCGGATAAGCAAATACTTCCATCGTTGAAAGCCACTCAGGAATTTTCATATACATTTTGTGTCTAACTTTCTCCCATTCAGAGAGTAAAACATTTCTTATAGCATGATTTTGAAAGTACTTATGTATTTTAGCTTTCTCATACCATAAAAAGGCATGCCCGCCTAGTTGAAGGTCATATCCCTCTAAATAGAGAATTCTCTTATTTCTCAGAGTAATCCATTCTTTAAGCCAAAGCAAAATAGCTGCTTGATAATAAAGTCTCCAATCCGGAAGTCTAAAACCCCCCTATCTTTTGAGTCTTGTAGAAGTTTACATTTAATTCTTGCTTTCTTTCTTTGCCATATAAATCTTAATATCATTGTGTTTAAATCGTCAAAAAATTTCTTACCCAGCTTTACAGGAACTGTTTGAAATAAAAAAAAATTAGCTTTGGTAAAATGTTCATTTTAACAGTCGCTATTCTTCCTAACAATGATAGTTGGAGATTTTCCCATTTTTCCAGGTTGATTTTTATTTGTTTTATTAGTCTCTCATAGTTATCTTCTTTTAGTAATGAATATTTCGCCATAAGATAGATACCTAAATATTTAACTTTTTTTGCTATTTGAAGATTTGTCTTTTTGGCGAGTTGAGTTTTCTGTTTATCAGTTAGATTTTTTGTTAACACTTTAGTTTTTTCCCTATTTACTTTCAATCCAGTTACTTCTCCAAATTTCTCAATTTTCTGCAAAAGTTTAGGGGCTGTTTCCAAAGGCTCCTCTAAGATAAAGACCAGATTATCTGCGAAAGCCTGTAATTTATATTTCTGGTCTTTAATCTCAAGACCTTTAATTTCTATGTCTTGCCTGATGTTTCTAGTCAATACCTCCAGAGTAAAAATAAATAGCAGGGGTGAGAGTGGACATCCCTGTCTCGTACCTTTTTTAATATCAAAGCTCTCTGTATAGTCTCCATTTATAAGTATCCTTGCTGATTGTTTCTTGTAGATCGCTTGGATTGCTTTATTGTTTTCACCAAAGTCCATTTCCTGTAGTTGTTGAAACATAAGTTGCCAATTTAAGTTATCAAATGCTTTTTGTGCGTCAAAAAATATGAGCGCCATCTGGTTCCCATGGGACTCTTTCTTTTTGGGTGGCTGAAAGTTAGGAAAGAAAAGAAGCTTCATTCCACATAAATCGTGATTGGGGATCAAAAAAATCTGTGATGAGGAGTATGAGATTTCTGTTTTGTCTGAGAAGTCCTGGCTGGAATAGCAATGAACTGAGATTGCAAATCATTGTCCACTTCTTTTCTTTTTCACCTCTTGTGTCTTTCACTTGTTTTAGCATTTTCACTTTGACATAAAAATAAAAATAATATTAAAATTTTTTAATAATATTAAAGTGTCTGGCAGCAGCTACCAATGTGATCCTTCCTAGAATTTTGGAGAGGATGCACTAGGGTTACAGAAGGATTTAGAAACTCCTCTATGCAGGATCTAATCCAGCGCATTCCATGCCTGCATACACACTCTGTTACACTAACAGTCAATGCCTTTCCTGTAGCCAAAACCAAGTTATAATCTTATAATCTCTTTCTATAATCTTGCTTGTTCCATTCCACATTTTCTGTGAACTATCTGATCTTGTACAGTAGGTTTATGTATGTGTGTGTGTGAGTGTGTGTGTGTGTGAGAGAGAGAGAGAGGGGGGGGGAGAGGGAGAGAGAGGGAGGGAGGGAGGGAGAGAACTTTTGTAGTTTCAGATAATTCACATTTGTTCCATAGTGTTCACATAAATCTATTAGCAGTTAAAGTGTTTCTTCTCCTGCAACAGATCCATTTCATCTGGATGTGGTACATTCCTATTGCACAGATGGTATATTTCTGATTACATTTAACTTTCTAGTGGAGCTGCTTTCTGAATATACTGTATTGTCTATTATGCTAGTTGTAAAAGGTTTCAAGGGGTCTGGGAGCTAAAACATACAATGAACGGTTGCAGGAACTGGGTATGCCTAGTCTAATGAAGGACTAGGGGTAGCAGTCTTCCAATGTTTGAGAGGCTGTCACAAAGAAGAGTGGGTCAACCTATTCTCCAAAGCACGTAAGGGCAACACATGAAGTAACGGATGGAAACTTATCAAAGATCCAACCTAGAATTAAGAAGAAATTTCCTGACAGTGAGTACAATTAATCAGTGGAATAGCTTACTTTCAGAAATTGTGGGTGTTTCAACACTGGAAGTTTTTAAGAAGAGATCAGCAGCCATTTTTCAGGAAAAGTATGGAATCTTCTGCTTGGGCAGATTTCCAAGACCTCCAAGTTTTCTTCCAACTCTATATTCTGTATTCAATATAGTCTTTTTACCTTTTTAACCTCATTTGCCCAGAACTCAAAATTTTCTGGGGAAACAGAGATCTACAACTGAATGGAACCAGGCTCTCTATGCATGTGAGTTTCTCCCTGTTATGTTTAGCTTTATTTGTTTAGGTTTATTGTGTTTGTTTTTTAGGTTTTTCACTGGTTTTTAATTGTATGACATCTATTGTCTACAATGAATTAGGTGGCCTTACAAATCTACATTAGAAATAAATAAATGTGTCACTTAGAAAATGGTAATGGAGTGGTTCAGATCTTGGATAAGAAGTGGAAAGGTCCAGGAACAAGTGCACTTACTGCCATGGAAATCCACTGGGTAACTTAGTGAGCTTTCTCCACTCAAAAGTATGTGAGCCGCCCTGAGTTCTCCGGAATAGGGCGGCATAGAAATTAAATTAATACTAATACTAATACTAATACTAATACTAATAATAATAATAATAATAATAATAATCCCGAAGTGTTCTTGTAAATAAAAAATTCTCTTCCTAGGCTGAGTTCATTCATCAGTTTTGCAGACTCTTACAAGCCTACAGAATGCCCTGAAATGCACACTTACTATTCCTGAGAATACAGACAGCCAAGAAAACAAACCAATGCATTACTGAACAAATCAATCCAGATTTCTTGAGGCACATATGACCAGGCTCAAATTATCCTGAATTTGGACACCTTATGTAAAGCCCTGGTTCTCTGGAGAAGGCTCCAGTGCTGGGAACGGTGGAAGGAAAGAAAAGAGGGTCATTAGCAGCAAAGAGGATGGAATCAGTTATAAGTGGTGATGAATTTACCATGAGAACTGACAGACCAGCTTAGGGACAGATCATCATGGAGAAAATCTCTTTGTGCTTGTCGTGGTTCAGAGCGTCCTGCAAAAACAAGCCAATATGGTCCTCCCCATACTACTCACCAACAGTAAAAGAAAAAAGAATATAAAATCGTACTAAGTTACTAAGAAAGGTAACTAATGGAGCTATTGTAAATCAACAAGCAATCTCTCAGCAGATTCCTCTTTTCTGCCCACGCCTTGTTGCTAAGGATGAGGGCGTGGTTTCCTGTGGAGGTTACGCCCGTTACTTTCTAAACATAGATCAGAACAGAAATCTAGCGGAGCGCGGCCGCTCTCTAACTTAACACAAACTACATTTCCCAGAGTGCCTGCAAGTTTTACCACTGAGCCACGAGGAGTCACGAAGAAGGGAACCGGAAAAATCAGGGTCGCCTACGAGGAAACCCGACGGAAGTGGAGGCATGGTGAGACTTAGGAGAGGTAGTCCTCTGTAAAAATACCTCCGCTTCTCACCTGCGCCCGGTTTCCTTTGTGAGAAGGCACTTGGAATGCATGCACCTCGGAATCTGCAACAATATTCGATTCTCTAACAGTATTCGGGACCCTTGTGCTTTATTCTTTAGGGTTGATGCTTCCACTTCTCCCCTGCAGCAGTTCAACAGATGAAGCCAGGGTTGTGAAACCGATCTCTTTGAAAAACACCAACTTCCGCTCAAAATATTTACATAGTGGCTGGTGGGGGTGGAGGACAGCGGATGCGTCCTCCTGCAGACTGCAGCACATTGCAGCACGTTCAGCAAGAAGGCAGATACAACTTCATTCCTACTTGCAGATGCACGATAGCCCAGGATAGGGCAGGGATTTGCTCTCGCCAGAGAAGCGTGAGTGCCTCAAAAGTAAGGTCCATTCCTTACGGCCTGTCCCCGCTGTCAGCGTAGAGCAGTGTTTCTCAATCTAAGTGGCTTTAAGATCTACGGACTTCAATTCCCCAGCCAGCATAGCCATTGCTTAGAATTCTGGGAACTGAAGTTGCAACTCAAAGTTGCCCAGGTTAGGAAATGCTGCAAAGTGTGACACTCAACCTTTATTATATCAATATATTTTATTTATGGGGTTTATGCTTGTTTTTATATTGATATGTACTATCTTAATTTATGGAGCTGCCCTACCACCTAGCAAAATACATTGTCCTCATTGGTAGTGATTGGGACAATATATTAAGAACATGCAGACTGACTGATGAATAGCAATAGTATAATGTATACAGTATAATGTATTAATTTTTTTTCTTGAAAATACCAGCATCTCCTCTGGGTAGCAATAACTGATTAAATCTAGTCTAGAGACATGATCTCATCCATCCGCATATGATACAAAATACAATAAAGCTTACATTCCATGGTTCTCCATTGGTTTAAACTGGAAAGAAATGAAAGTTAGACTTTCAGAACTTGCATATATTGTTTTATTATGCCTAGCATTTTGCTTGATTCCAGCAAATTATAATAAAATCATAATTAAACTCTGGGTTAGCCCACTGTGTGAACCGCCTCATTCTTATGTTCAAAAGCATAGCTAAAGTCTCTTTTCTTCTCTCAGCCAGTTTGCTGTGGGATTGAGTGACTTTCAATTAAAAAAAACTTGATAAACTATATATTGTCTATAAAGAAGTAAGATCCATCAATTTTTCTATAAAAATTACTAGGAAAGACGGTACTGTAGCATTCTTCAACCTGGATACCTTCCAGATGCATTGCAGTTGCTTTTCCCAGGCCATGTTATCTGAAATTGTGGGAGCAATAGTCTCCAGATGTTTGGCGAGTTCCAGGATAACTTTGGGTTTATTTTTAGAATAAACGCTGTTTATGTTTATTTGGTATTAGAAATACGTACCTGTAAAAGTGATCTCAATTCCCTGAAAAGAACTATTAAGTAATGATATACAGTAACTGAGCAGATCAGTTCCGCTCCAGTCCCCTCGGTGCAAACAATATTTTAAGTCTGCCGCTCTGATTCTTGACGGGCAGCTCAAAGGCAAGTCACGGGGGAATCCGAAACTTTAATCCCGCCTCGGCGAAATGCTCCATCGCTGCATTCGGCTGGGGCGTGGAGGAAAAAGAAACGTCTCCGTAGGTCGGTTGAGAGGACGCCGAAAGCACGATGAGCGCCGAGTCGCTGACTTTGGATTGCATTATTCATCTCTTCTCGTACTTGGAAGTACCGGATCTACTCAGAGCAGCTCAAGTGAACAAGGTACGCCCGCTCCCCAATGTAGACTCCGCGGCAGACCAAGGATGGCGCGTACTTGACTGATACACGGCGGTGATTCAGTCATGCTCAGTACCAGTTTTCCCCAACCTGCTGCCGTTATAGCTAAGTCCCCTCATGGCTGTTGGGCATGAGATTTGCAATCCACGGATCGGGTTGCTGAAGGCTAGTATAGATCACCCTAACTTCGATCCTTTCCTTCGTATAGTCCGTGCATTTGCCAACAAGAGTGCTCTGGCCTTTTCAAGGCGGAAGGGAAAACGTCCCAAACGGACCTTACAATTCTCGAAGGAAAATGAAAGGGATTTCCGAATAGTTCTTTTCGAAACAAGTTTAATAGAAGGGAGAAGCCAGCGCGATCTTTTCTCCACCGCAAGAGCCTTTGACGGCGCCGTCACAACACGGGTCAACGCGTCGCTGCAGAAGAGAGGAAGAAGGGAGCCGGAAGTCTCACCCTTTCTAGGGAACTCAGCTGGCCGTGACGACATATCCGATTTTTGTTGGTTTACTCAGTGTTTCTCAACCTTGACAATTTTAAGGCATGTGGACTTCAACTCCCAGAATTCCACAGCCAGCATCTGGGAGTTGAAGTCCACATGCCTTAAAATTGTCAAGGTTGAGAAACACTGGAACTTTACATGTTGGATCCAGTTTGGGTACTTCAGCATTGCTTCCTGCGGGGGGGGGAGGGACCTTTACTTCTCACTTTGGGAACCTGCTTTGTCCTCCATTTTATTGTCTTGAGGGCTTCGGAGCCTTTCATAGGCAGTAAAGCATTTGGCCCCACTTGACTGGATGCCAGGAATAGCTTTACCAGCTGAGTTGATACCACTTGTAGGACTCTTTAAGGGTTTCTTATTTCTCTTTAAGGGTTTCTTATTTCTCCCTAAAGTAGTGCCTTCCTGGGAATTAGGTGTACATTGAATAAAATGGGCTTGGATCCTTGAGTAAACACAGTATGGGACTATCTTGCAGTTTTTCAAGCACTGGTTGAGTTCCTAAATTTTACTAAGCCATAGCTAATGTTGCATGACACACTAAACCACCATTTATTCAATCTCATTTGGGTTTATAGGACACACAGAACTATAAACCAGAGGGGCTGGGTTGACACAGTATATTAGGCATGTTTGGGGTTCAGTGTGTGGCATGAACCCAAGCATTGTGGTTAGTTCAGCTATTGTACTTAGTAAGTATACAACGAATTGCAGCTGAGTATTAAACATGAGCCGTGCCATTATGGTTTATTTATCATGGTTAAATCAAAACATACTCTTGCAAGCTGTGAATTCTATCTTTTGGTTCAGCTGCTTCTGAAACCTGTCATTCCTTTCCTTCCCATTTTAGGCATGGAATGAAGCAGCAGAGACTACCTTTCTCTGGAGGTGAGAGCAGCAAGAAATGGGAAAGTCTGGATTTCACCTGAGAATGGATGTTAGTGGATACAGGTTGGATGAAGATACACTTCTTTCCAACAATTTAGTCCTGGTTGTTAGGTGGGAGGGTGAATTGTTATTTTTGCCACATCCTGCTTATGGTTTTCCCAGGGGTAGTGTTACTGGATCTCAGTTGCAAAAGTTCAAACCAGCAAAAGGCCATCTTATACTTGCCTGGATTTTTTTAGCCCAGATCTGTAGGCTCATTGAGAAATGCCCAGTTGGTTTCTATATCAACAGAATGCTAGGCTAGATAGACCTCCAGTCTGAGAAAGTCTCTGTGCAGTCTTAAAAATCAGTTACGTAATAGATGTACCTGGTAAATGCCATGGAAGAACCGGACTATAATCCTATTTTTTTGCTTACTAAGTCTTAAAAGTTCCCTTTTATAAGAAAGGCTAGCCAGGTGCTGCCACCTACTGAGACTAACCAAGCCTGATTGGTCTGGAAACTCCATGGTAATGTCTAGATGGGAAAACTGAACCAGATGTATCAAGGCATAATTATATTTCATATAAATATAAATATAGGACCATCATTTGAGGACCCTTCCATTTAATAGATACAGATGATGCAAAAAAGAAAAAGGCCTTTTGGTCTTCTATTTAACAGCATTTCAGCATTTGATAAAGACTGTCTTGTTCAAAGAAATTCTCATTTTATCAAAAAATATAATTTTCATTTTAGCTCCAGAATCAGCTTATATTTGCTATTTTTATTTCCTTAAATATGTAATTATGATTTATTGTTGTGAATCAGCCTTATGATTTTAAAGCTCCAGAAGAATATAAATGTTTAAATAATTTACAATGTGCCTATTGTAAATATTTTAGATATTTGTTTATTCCACTGACTGTTAAGAAATGTAGGTGATTGCTCTATAATTGTTAGTAACTATTGAGTTCATGATATCTCTCAGTATTTACAGTACTTTAATTTTCTTATTACAAATTGAGATTTGAAGAATTCAGAAATGACATTAAAATAAACCTAACATTCTTTTTAATCTAATAAATCATCACATTTTCAGAAGATGATTGTTAAAAATAAATAAAATTACTATTTTGTAAAGCAGATTTGGAGAAAGCAATTTACATTTCTCAGTAATAGTGCAATTGTTTATATTTATAGAAATATGTGTCTAAAAAGATGGGCTTTCTGCAATATTTCTGTGATCCCAGGAATGCACTCTTGGAAAAAGTACTACCTTCATCGCTCAAAACTTGAATCTAAGATGACATCAGGACAGCCTTCTGTTGATTATACATGTAAAGCTATAAGAGGACACAATGGTATGAGAAATGTGGTAAACCACCAAAATAATCTTTTCTAGAAGAAAAAATATATTGCAATCATTTCTAATTCTCAACTTGCATTATACCATAGTTATGTGTATGGTTTGTATTCAGAAAAATAATTTCCAGTTCTGCAGTAATGGAAGTGCACAGGGCCCTATAAAACTGTGTGTGCATTTTTAGAAAGCAAGAATTCATAATCTGAGAAAATATGCCTGGTATATGTACCATAATTATCAAATATTTTCCCAATCAGTAGCTTGCCAATCCCTAGGTTTGGGACCCCAGGGAATTTTAAACCAGTTTTCTGGGAAATTGTTGAATCCATATCTGTCCATCCTCATACATTCATATAAGTGTAGAAACAATCTAAACCTATATAATTTCTCAAGATGGGTCTAATTCACCTCCTCCATTACTGTCATGGTTTCTGAATCTGAATGCAAATATTTGTTGGCTCAAAAAGCCTAATTAAATCATCCACTTTTACCCTGGCTGGAATAGCGTAGCAGGGCTTGGAATCAATTTTCTATTTAGGAAGTTGAGTGAGGGAAGAAAAATCAAATGCATCGGTGGATGCAATTCCACTGTTGCAATTGCACCACTGCAGACCATTCGAACAAATACATTGCAAAGGTTCTCTAAGTCAGGGCTTTTCAATCAGTGGTACAGGTACCACCTGTGGTACATTGGCAGCTGGTATGCAACCATCCTAGAAAAGTAGCGGGGAGGAGAATGAGCTGAACCAGTGGCAGCACCGCACAAGCCTGAGCGAGAGATGGCTGAAGGGCTCAGCGGAAGCGCCAGGATCAGTGCATCTTCGGGGCTGTCAGAGCTCAGTGGAAGCGCCAGGATCAGCGCTGGGCTCCAGCTGAGCCCAGAAGAACCATCGATCAGCTGGAATGTTGCAGCATCTCCAGGGTCTTGTGATTTACATTCAGATGCTTGGCAACTGATTCATATTTATGACGGTCACAGTGTCCCAGGGTCATGTGAAGGGACCAAAACCTGCTGCAACCACCCAGCAGACGGGGGGGGAATAAAAACCAAACACCCCCACCCCACCCGCACTGCCAATCCCCAACATAAATGCTCACAACAATTAAAACCTTGAACAGGAGGAAGAGCGCCGCAGGCAGGTGTCTTGCTCGGCTGTGCCTTGGGGGGCACTTTTTCAGTGCTATTGTAACTTCAAACAGTCACTAAGCGAACTGTTGTAAGTCAAGGGCTACCTGTACTTTTATCACTTTTTTCCTTTTTTTTTTTTTTTTGGTCATCAAGTTTTTGACACCTTGCTAGGCGACTGGTGCCATATCCTAAAAGTGGTACAATGGGTGAAAAGGTTGAAAAGCCCTGCTCCAAGTTTGTATTTTATGCACTTCTACTCATTTGTGATCCAATATTTTAAGACTGATCCAACTGCTAATATTTATAGTTGATTGTAAACGTACAGTGTATTATGCAAAGTGAAAATGCCATGGGATTGATAGTTTAGTTTTCAGAAAGAAACTGTTCTTCTGGAGCCATTGAACTAGATATTCAAGCCCCCCAATATTTTGCTTTTAAACAAAGATCTGTTGTGTTGCTGCAGGGGTGATATATGAAATGGCTTATCTATCAGAGAATGAGCATACGTTTGCAACAGGAAAAGTAAATTCCACCATATGTACCGTATCTTCCGATGGCACAGTCAGGGCATGGAATGTCCAAGAGGTAAGAAAAAGGAGCATGTACAATAAATAACTTCAAAGATTTGCAGAGGAGAGCCATAAAGACCTGGCTCTTTCCCAGGCTTCGGGCTAGTGTAGCTAATGCCCCCTTTGTTGGATGTTAGTTGATGCAGGGATGTTTTGTCTTTTTCTTTGTATCTGATTGTGTTTGATTATCTCTATTGTACTGTTTTTATTCAGTATTGTTTTTGTGTATTGTGAGCTGACAAAAGTCATTTGGAGTCAGTATCAAATTGGATAAATATGTAAAAGCTTTAAAAAATGTTGTACATAAAAAACTTAAAAAAACAAACAAACCCAATGCATATTACTGAGCCCTTTGTTGGAAAGTTGGAGGTCTGAAGCCTCCTCTACCAGAAGATCTCTGTATCAGGACACTCTTGTCCCACTTCCTGTTTTGGGATAGTGGCTCGATAATTTCCTATTGCTACCACCTATCTTTCAGGAGTGGCACATCTGCTGTCTACCCCTGACCCCTAATGTGCTTCCTTTCTGATGATTGAAAGGTCAAAAAGCAAATGCAGAAATAATTTTTATAGTTCCACCTCCCGGCCATGTAGCCTAAAATAATGTGAATAGAGAATTCAGCCCATTTCCCCCCCATCCCTGCTTTAGAAGTAAAACAACTTCTAAAAATAAACAAAATAAAAGATTAAAAAAACAGAAAAGAAAATGTAAAATACTCTATTCAGTTTTATGTAGAGAAATGCAAATAATCAGTGCTATGAAAGAAAAGGTACTGTTACATCCATCATAATCAACAGTCTTAAATTCTAAAAGAAAATATATTGGCCTGTGTAGGCCAGCAGATAATTCTTGTTGAAATGAGTGCTCTTGAGCATATTCTCAGAGATCTCAGAAGATCTCTGTTTACAATTGTTTTATAGATCATAAAACTATTCTAGAACAAAAGGAAACATTTTTGGATGTATCTGTAGTATGCATACATACTATTCAGTTCCTTAACTTCTATAGACAAAAAGAACATGTGATCACCATCTACATGTTCTATACCATCTCAGCTAGCTTCTAACAAGCAAAGTCAATGGAGGAAATCTAGATTTACTTAATGACTGCAGATTTATTTAACTGCAATTTGCTTAATGTCCATGACAAAAACTGATTGTGAAATTGGGTGTGACTCACTTAACAACTATGCCACTTAGCAGTGAAAGTTAGGATCCCAATTGTCATAAAATGAGAACTGTTTATATATCTATTCTTTTACTTCAATTGGCAGGAGTTTATTGTGATTAAAAGTTGTCTTCTTATTGTTCATGAAACAGAATTCTACAGTGAGTATTCATCAATGCACTTAAACAATATAGATGATTAAATTTTTGATTGCCAAAGGAACCCCTTTAATTGAATTTCACCACTGAATATAGGTTGTTTATGGGGATAATGGTGGTAAAATGAGCTTTGTGCATTGCTAGGTCAAAAATCTAAAGATAGTGAATCAGGCAAAACTGAATTTTGTTATCAAGAAGAAGGTGAATGATCTATGACAACTGATGAGTTTCAGGTAAGAAAGGCTGATAAGAGTGTTGATGAACAATCAGCAGATCAAAAGGAAATTTCTGTCATATTGTTGCTACTCGTCCAAATTGCAAGATTTGTGCAAGATGCATCCTTTGTATGCTAATGGAAGAGATGAAAATTTCAACAGTTAAAATTTGCCAGCAAGTCATGCTATGAGAATAACGATGACTTTCTTTACTGCCTTGTGACAATTGATGACACTCAGGATCATTATTGTGTCCCAGAAATGACCCACCCATCCAGGGAATATCATCACTAAATTTAACTTGCTTAAAAAAAAATGTAAACCCTGGCTTTGGCAGGAAAACTCATGGTTACAGTTTTTGGGGACTTGGATAGTGCTATTCACATGGGTTTCCTGGAACCTGGTGCCACTATCAACTCAGTGCTAAACTGTAACATTCAAACTTTGAAAGAGTTAAGCAGAATCCAGAAGCAAGAAATAAATTTTGCTGGAAGGTGGTAACATTAAACTTGACATCCCATCAGCCACCCAAAAGGCAATTGCAAAGTTGGAGCTCACTATCTTACCCCATTCATCATACAGTCCAGTTCTGGCACCATGTGACTACTTTTTCCCTAAATTGAAAATTTACTCTCAAGGGACTCGTTTGATCCAAATGAAGAGATAGAAAGGACTCACCAAGATCTGGGTAAAAGGATAAGTTAAAGAAGTTCTTTCATAACAACTTTAAGATGCAAGTAGGAGAAAGCTGACCCACTCTATTTAACACATTCAAGAAACAGCATTAAATAACATTCCAATAATGTTCTGAAAGTGGAATGTTATTTTGAAGATGTAGTGCGAGCTATATAAACAATCTGCTGTTTCTTGAAGAATGCAGCACATGAAAAATAGTTGATAAAGACATACCTGATGCAGATAACAAAAAAATCATGTGAAAGGAAATAAAGTATTACAAATCTGGATATTTAGACACTTTTTTCTCCCAAGACTGTTTTCACAGCAATGCAAATTTTTAAATTCTCTAATTTAATGGTCTTTGGGGGCATAGACATCACAACTGCGATCCAAAGGAAGTTCTTATTTTATGTGAAATGAACTAAACTCTTTTAGGAATTTTTGACCACAGCTCAGGACTTTGAAATACAATGGAAAAGTCTGACTCATTATCATGATCTAATAGAGAAATAAATTAAGTGAACAAGTTTCAACAAGATAAAAATTATTATTATTTTTTGCTAAATAAAATAAAAATACAGTTTTTCACCAAACAAGTGTATTGGAACAGAAACTAGATATCTTTTCATGGAAAAGTATTTCAGATTGAAAAGAATGCATGGTACATAAACTTGCAATAATGATTGCACTAACAGGAAGATGTGTTTTTTTTTTTAAAAAATGTTAATCAAATAGAATGAATTTTCTTTTTTCTTTTATCAGGGTAAACAGATTTGGTCTAGTCCCCAACAGGAATTTCCACTAGTAAATATTATCACATTTCCTGCATTTAACCTGGCAGCTACAGCAGACACTCAGGGGACAATCACACTCTGGCATGGGACTACAGGGGAAGAGCTTTCTACTTTTTCAGTGTTATCCACATCATGCTGTATGGTAGCCTACACAATAAAGAATAATCCATTCTTAATGGTAAGTAGCACACTAAAAGAGTTGATCGCCATCCTCAAGGAAGCTTTCTTCTGATTGCGAAATATTTATAAAATAGGACATTTTAAAGTTATAGAAATAAAAGTAGCCTATTTACCTGTGGCAGCTGTGTCAGTCAGAAATCAGCACCATCCCTTTTATGTGGCCATAACATCTTGGGGCATCCATGGAGTTTGGGAAGTAGCGCCTTTTTCTTACTTCACAGTTTAGCAGCATTTCCTCTAGACATGACGCATGGGGAGTTTCCCATTGCTTGGAACTCCCACATTTCTCTTCTTAAAGCCTGGAATTTCCCCCTCTCCCTAAATGGCAAAAGTGGTCATCCTATATTCTCCATAGTTGCTTGGAGGATTAGGATTGGGTCTTTCTCAATGCGGGAAGTTTTGAAGATGCCTGATTCCTCTTGATGGGAAAAGAAACTTTAGCAAGGACGCTGAAAGAAGGCCAGGCGCCAATTAGCTGCCACAATGTTACCCCGTTGGCCAGCTGTAAGAAAAATATTATTTTTAGTTCAGGGGTTGACATTCAAGGCTTTATAGAGTTGATGGAATTAGCTGATGGTCCAATTAGCTTAGCAATTTTTGTAGATACTAACTTGCCAGAAATTGGCTGTAGTAGAGCTTTTGCTTCTCTCCAGTCTGTTATTTTGAATTTTTATGAAGCAACTAGCATCTCTGAAATTCATTGTATTTTGCATACTTTTTCCTCTTCTTTGATTTAGGTGGGCACTGAAGAAGGCTCACTTTATACCTTGGCAGCAACTGATCTAAGCCAAATTTTATACAAAAAATTGTTTCAGAACTGTGGTATACAGTTGTCTTTGTGTTCACCAGATGGACAATGGATACTTGTTTGTCCTAGTGATACTGCTTTTTCACCAAAGGTATGGCTTCTATCATGATGAAATGTGTCTGTTGAGACCTAGTGGCATTGCAGCAAAGCAGACAAAACCATTTGTAACTACTTCAGAAGAGCTAGCTAGGCAAAAAGCAAGAGGGATAAGAATGGCAAGGAAATAGAATTCAAGAGTCTTAACAGTTAAGAGATTCAACTCGCGGCGAGGGAGACTTTCCTTCACTGGAGGTGTGTATACAAAACATGGATGCCCATTTTTCAAGGTTACTACATAATGGATTCCTGCAGTGGTTTGGGCTTGATGACTTATAACAAAGTAATTTGCAACTGTTAATGTTCTTTGACATAGGGCAGTCTTGGTGGATTTTAGAATGGCTGTAATATTTAAACTCTTTTGTTTCCTTCACACGACTAACGTTCTGGATGTGATAGTTACTGCTTCTACCCAGCTGTTCTTTCTGGGAAAACATTTGTGAAATGCAGCCACAAAATTGATCTCAGCTAATACAGACTGAGGACAGCTACAGTAGCAAAATTATGGTTCTACTGTTTTGTGCTACACTGTACGTCATCCTGAGAGTTTTGGCTCTGACTTATTAAATGAGTAAATAAAACAAGCATTTGTGTTTGCTCCATGTTTATTCTTTGCCTTTCTTTAGCAAGTTGCTAAAGAAAACTAAGAACTTGAAATTTGTCTTAGTTTTTTTGTTCTAGTAGACATTATTGTGTTCAGATTTTTCTAATAAATTGGTAACCTGCCTGTAGCAGATCTTGTGTATCAAAGTTTCACCTGTAGACAGTAGCCTAGGTTCAAAGAATGGTGTTTCTAACTTTATGGTAAGGTTTGCATTTTTCAAATGGGAACAAGTTTCAAAAGTCATGTATGATGCAGAACGGAGCTTTGCAGTTCAAATAAGATGGGTCAGGTATTAGAAGCTGTGGATTATAAGCAGATCAGAGGCTCAACTCCCAGCATTTTAGAAAGGGTTAGAAAGGATTTCTTGGAAAGTTTTTGCCAAGCAGTATAAACCAGATGCTGGTAGCCAGGTGCTTTCTCAAGCATTTGAACTGTAATTCCCATCGGACATGCTGGCTAGAGCTGAATGTGGATACACCATTTTTTTATCTCATGGATAGACAGTCCTGAGATAAATCAATGTCCCTAGTTGGGACAAAAAGTTTAATATATTGACATATATTTTTGAATAAAGTTCAAAAGTTGCACTGATATTTCTAAAAAGTATAAAATAAATTTTTGGATCCCAGCTTATTGGTATGATTTTCTTTTTTCGTATCAGGTATTTAACACACATTATGCAACTCAGCCAGAAGATGATGATTTGATGCTATCTAGTCCTTTACCTATTATAAATCATTGTGATGTGATGTGCTGGTTACCAGCAGAATCAGCAAGAATTGCCATTTTGCACAAAAATGAGATGTTCCACATTGATAGCTTTGATATAGTAATTGAGAAGTCTAAATACAAAAAGAATGTAACAGGTAGGTTTCATCAAGTTGTTGAGTAATTTTAGAAGTGCCACTGGGTATTTAAAATGTGCTGGACTATAATGGAGAAAAATATAAAATGTTTTATCAGACAGTAACATTATTAAGACTAAATATATCCAAATAGTAGTTTTTTACTATTTTTGACAACAATATATCCAAAGTTTTTCTATACAAACATACAGGTGAATAATACTGAATAATACTCTGGAGAAAATCCTTTCTGACAGCTTTTAGAATTTCTTAGATTACATAATCTTCTAAAATGACTTACTCTATTTGAAGTTCTGTAGAAATCTAGAGCCTTTAATTTGTCTTGAGTATTCATTCTTTGTTATTTGAAATACCCATACCCTACTTGCTACCACAAAGTCTCCTGGAATATTTACAAAAAGGAAATATATGATATTGGAGTGGACAAAACGGTAAAAGAAATATAAATTATATTGGTTGGTTGAATTGCCTAGAAGATTGGTAATATACAGATTCTAAATTAATAGTTGGCAATCTAGTGCATATGATAGTTGGAATGGAGAGAAAGGTAAAAGATAAATTGATTGGTTGAATTGCCTAGATGATTGGTAATATACAGATTCTAATGACTTGCAATTTGTTGTAAACTGCCCAGTTACATTGCAGTGAAATGGGCAGCAAACAAATTTAATAAATAAAATTTATTTTTTACCAGACTGTCCTGTCCTTGGTTAAGCTTTTTCTTTTCCTTTTAATTCTTTCAATTTTTATTGTTCTTATTACTTTCAGTTAAGATAAGCTTATATTTGCTCACTAATGGTTGCCTAAATGCCTATGATACAGCCCCAGCTGGTGGTGTGGACTCTCTTGGGGCAGCCCTATGTCCCAAGTGTAGAAGCTCTGGTGAGTGGTAGCCACCAAGATGTCTCTGGAGGAATGAGTCCTATTGCTCATGCTATGCCAGAAGACTGGATGACTTTGGGCCTGTCCCTCTCAGCCCAATTCGCCTCACAGAGTTTTTGTCATGGGGAAAATAGCACTATTGGATATGCTCATTGCCTTGAGTTATTTATAAAAATAATAAAGGCAAGATATAAATAAAATTAATAAAATAATGTTAGCAAGTGAAACTGTCTTCCCATCTTTGATGTTATTTGGCAGTGTCAGGATTGCAATTCTTAGAACTCCTGATCAGTATAACAAAGAACATTTGGATGAAATAGAATACAGATTTTGATTGTTTATATGATAGAAGAATGAGTGTTATATTCTTTTTATGCAAAAGCTCAACAGGTTGCAAGCTTCACACTGCCAGCCCAACAGCAGATGACAAATATGAAAGGATTTGGCAAACAAACCCTTCTTATAGCAGCTGGACCCGAACTAACAGTATACTCTCTGAGTGGGACTGTATTGATGGCTTTCAAGGATCATCATAAAATTATTACATCTATTTGGGTGGTATAGTGACTCTTCCTCATTTACAAACATTTTAGTCTATTATTTTACTAAAAAAAAACCTGAGTAGTTGTTACTTTCTGCTCTGCATAAGTATTAGGCATATTTAACTAAACAACTTTCCATCCTACCCCAGGATCCTTTTCATGTTGTGACATCTTCCATGGACCTTTCACTCCGTGTGTACTCCTGGAAAAATAACAAATCCTCTTTGTTGACAAGTTGCTATCACTTATTGGGAGGATCTCACAGATGGTCAAGGTAAGTTTCATCTTTTAAAAACTGTTATGGTTTGTTGGCATTTTAACAGCCTAGTGACAGTGTGAACATTTCATTTAGTATTTTTCAAATGTGATTATAGTATTGAGTACCTACTGGCAATTTATCTTGTTCAGGACTCCCATATAACTAGTTGACAGTTTCTCCTGCCTGAACTTGTCTATTTAAGATGTAGCAGAGAAGTCTTTTGTGTATTCATGCAGGCTTTCTGCACAGAAAAATTCCTTCATTCATCCCCAAGTTGTTACATGCAGACTGAAATTTTCCTTTTCTTATTCAGCTTTCAAACCTCATCTGACCCTTTCAGGCTGATTAGAGAATATTTTAACCTGATTTGCTAATTATTAGCCATGGTGTTCTCTTTAAAAGACGGATTAAAAATGTTTAATTCCTTATTGTATATCTCAAACAGGGTGTGGGAGATCCACTTTTCCTTTCTTTATGGTGATATCTACTCGCCAATTTATCCAAGCATTAGCAGGTTAAGAATAGCCTTGATATGTCAAGTAATCACTGTATATTTTTAAATTCTTTTAACATTTTTTTATAATCACAAGTATTTGTATCTGAAGACCACACTGAAATATATTACTCAACGATAAACTTTCCAATTGCAAATTACAGAATCAAGTGTAGTGTATCATGCAATGAGCCAACTGATGTAGGCTTTGGAGTATATCTCAGCCTGCAATGAAATGTTCTATTCCATGTAAAACCTGGGTCCATAGTTTGATTTCTTGTACTTTACATATTGAATTATTTCAATCTGACTTGTTTAACCAAGTACAATACAAATATTTCATTCACATAGTGGCTTCAGATCTGTGATATGCGATGATGTCAGTATTGTTGGAATAGTGGCTGGAATTGATGGCAAAGACATTTTAAGAGCATATTCCTTTCATCTGTAAGAGTTCTGTGCCCTTGTTTCACTCTAAATCTTATCCAAGTTGTCCAACTCAAGTGATAATAGAAGCATGATTGAAACCACAACTAATTGACTGAAGTGATCAATTACCTTTTCAATAACCAATTTGACTAAATTCCACTTGACTTGAAAAAGACCTATAAGAGCTTTGTTCAGCTTTATTAAATGTACCTTATACCTTAGATGCGTGTGTATAATTTTACATTCTATGTTTACATATGCTTGTTTTGCTTTTTCTATTTTTCCATTAATAAATGCTATTTTCTAAAAATACAGTATAAATTATACTCTCCAAGTTTTTTGTTCATTGTGGAAAAATACTTCATAGGCTAAGTGTCATTATAAATAAATAGATAACCTGTTCGCTGCATGAACAATATGTATTTCAAAAATCATTTCATAGGGATCACCAAAGGTTATGTACTAGAGGTAGATATATTTTGTAGCGTTAAGAAATTCTAATTTAATAATTGGATATATTGAACAGGATCATCCAGAAAATATTTGGAATTCTTTCCAAATCTTTAACACCAGTGATCTTAGGATACTTTTTTTAACATAGCAAAGTAACACGCTGCGCCTATGTGCAGACATATTGCTTCTGTTATGGGTAAGAATCTAGTCAGTGATATGAGAAACTGTATGAACAATAATTTAATAGGTACAAGAGACAGGGGGGCGGGGGGTTGTGGGAGGAAAAAAACTCCAAGATTCTATCTGAAGTGGCTTGCTGTGTGTATTACTTTTAGTTTTTTTGTGTTTTTTTAAACTGGGAACTTATTTTTATAGTTTTAAGATTATGCTTTTTACCCTTAATGGCATTTTCAGTCACTTTCTGAAACTTGCTTGGCTCTTATTCCTTGAGTTTACCAGCTATGTGAGCTTGAAAAGAGGTGCTTATGTTTCCTGTGTTTCTGTTCTCCTCTTGTGTTCTGTTTGCACGTTTATATTCTGCACTGGGAACCATGAGTCAGGCTGAATGAACCAGGAGGGGAGAGACTTAGAATGGAGCATTTGACAACATTTCAAGACACTGTCCAATTGTCTTTCCCAGACAAATACATTGGGAGAAACAAAATTTGAGGTTTTTTTTCTCCCTGGCTTGATTCAGTCCATTTTTACTGTTTTTGTTTGTTTTTGCAGGATGGGGTGGGAGGAATCTGGTTCTTTTCCAACACCTTCTACAGTCCTGTTCTGTACAATTTTAGGAAAGTTATTCTTCTGATATGAAGACCGAATCTCAATCTCCTTTACCTAGAACACAGTTGCTTAGGCACACCAACAAAAATATAGAGGTTTTATTAAAATATTAAAGACATTTGTAGAAGAAAAAACCAGAAAATATTAGAAGTGAATACATAAGAAACACAATAAGCTATCTCAAAATAATTTCTTCTTGGACTGAATTTATATTTTATTATGAACATTACAAACATACAACAGCAGTTCTAGGCTTAAAATGAGTTTGAAATCACAACATTTCTCCTAGTATGCAGGTACATTTTTCTTTTTTGGTTCCTACATTCTTCTGGCAAAGGGAAAAGTGTTTCATCAAGACAGTTTAAAGAACCTCTGCATTATTGGTTTGATTCAAGGGACAAAAATGTAATGGTAAATCTTGCAAACTTATACAATAACTTAAAATTAGGAACATGTAATTCGACCAACTATGATCCTGTTGTGATATTAAAGCCCTAAGAAAGGCAGCAGGTTGTATAGTTAACTCCTTATAGGCAAAACCACTGCCCTAAAACTATGCAACCTACTACCTCTTCCTAGGAACCCCACCATTTCTTCTGTAATTCTTCTAAAAGAAAAGAAGTCATTGTGAAAAGTTATGCACATCTTTAAAGATTATGCAGTATAAAACACATGCAGGTTCATTACCATTGTTTATTTGTGGTAAACAGAGAACATCCTTAAGTGTTAAATATTTTGATATATGAAATCATTAATATATACACACGTATATCCCCAGTCCATTTAAAACAAAACAATGGCTACTTTCTTAAAGTACAATTCAGCTTCCCTAGAATGTAGTTTTGAAATAGATATTCAGTAAGACCATGAATAAATAAACATAACAAATATACTCTATCCCTCATGAAGTATCTTTCAGTAGATAAAAGCAAATGATTCTTACAACCTCATGTACATAATTTGACAGCAAAAACAAAGACACTTGTAATTTATTTTAAGCCAAACTACAAATAATCCATTAAGAATACTGTAGAATTTTTACTCCTCAGGGAAGGCAATAGATTGTATAGTTATCTCCTGAAGAGGGCAAAATAACTACCCTACAACTATACAATCTACTACCTCAACCTGATAAGAGAAATATATTTAGAAAGTAAATTTGTTTAGAGAATATTCCTTTGAATTTGATTCTAAAATGCACCAGGAAACTTTTCTTTCACATGTCCCCCGCATCAAGGCTATATAAAAAGGAGCAGGCATTTTGAACTATGGGAAACAGGTACTAGGAATAGAAAACTACCGCCACAACTGCTCAAAAGTAATTTGAACACAAACATTTTTTTTAATTACCTTTGCATGAGTCATTTCCCTCTCAAGTCCCCCATACCTTGGCTCAACTTTGAGTATTATTAAATATGACACTGGTGCAAGTTCCCTGTTGCTCACTTTGCTTCCTTGAAATAATGTTCAATTATGTACATTATCTACCACTGCAAGTACAGTTTCAGTAATAAAACCAGACTGATACTGATGATTATCTGCTTCCTTAGGAAAGACAGTAGACTGTATAGTTATCTCCCAGTGGTGGGTATGACCCTAAAACTATACAACCTACTACCTCATCCCACAGAGCAGCAATTTCATTTAAAAGATGGCAGTCTTTTTTTAAAAGGATGCTAAAACAAACATCTCTCCAGTTGTTTAATCATCTATTTCAAAGCCGTTCTTTCTAGTTCGATATCCAAATGATTCAGTTTGGGATAACTTCTTTGGAGGAAGAAATTGAGTGCAAATACTGATGCAAGGCAACTATTATATGGCGTTTGTCATTCTATTCCACTTTCAAACCTAAAAGGAGGAAGGAAAGTTAATGAAAACCATCCTAAATAAATAAAAGCAAGCAACGGCAATTTCAGCAGTAAGAAATGCCAGATGTTACGACAATACATAAATGGGGCACAAAAACAATCCTATTCTTTATATTGAAATAAAATGCAGGTTGTAAACAATGTTTTGGTGCATTTGTTATAGTGAAAATTGCTCCTGCAGATACCAATATTCAAGGGTTAGAAATTCTGAATGAACTATAGACATGTTACTTACGTTTAAAATCTAGGGTTTTTTTTTCTCCATCTCAAACAGATAATTGATGCAAAAGTGAGTAAGAAATAGGCAGGGACAAGTTGGGTGAGAATAACCATGACAGTAAATAAAGATAGGGGACATACTGAAATTTGAAAGCCAAATATGTCCAGTGAAAGCTATGAGAAATCCATAGTTTAAAACCATAGGGCCACATAATAAATTTAAACTTTTATTATATTTTAGCAGGACAATCAAACCAGTTGAATAAGGTTTATACGCCTATCACTAGGTATCAAACTCCATGTGAAAAACTGCCCTTGCAATATTCTAGTAAATTTACCTAAATGATTAATACATTTACTGTGTTAAAGGTATGGCTTGTGTTTTAGTACATTGGGAATGAATTGAACATATTACATTTGCTTCTTTGCTCAATGAATTCTGTGATGCATATCATTTTTAAAAATACACATATTTTTCAGATGTAACAGCTCCTGAAAAGCTTATAAAATATTTGATCTAAGGTAACTGTATTCAATTACTTCTTCTAAGGACGAATATAAAAATGAGGACGGAATATGACAGCTTATTCCTGTAAGATAACTTTATTAGTATTCAATAATTTGATTTAGTAAATTTGTCAATCAGATTTCATGTCACTATTTGAATTAATCCATCAAATTACTTGAAATTCATAAATTTCACTGAAGCACTAACCCAGGGGTGTCAAACTCGCAACGGCACATGATATGTCACGACATATCATGACTTTTTGCCATTACCGGTAATGGGGTGGGCATGGCTTTGCTATGATGCATCTGGCCTGCGGGCTGGCAGTTTGACACCCCTGCACTAACTAATCACTGTGCTAGCTTCACTTTCAAGACAAAAACGTTGTCAATTCTCCCCAACACCTGCGTATATTCATAAATATTTGAGGTTTACTGGCAGCAGCAATCACTCAGCATTTGTAGAAAACGATCAAAAGGCATTCACCATTTGTTTGTTTCAAAAGTGCTTTTATAAGTGCTTTTAATCTTTTATAAGTTTAGGAAAAGATCAAATACACTGAAAGCAGCACCCATATTTCATAGTTGCCTGAACTAAGCTTCACATATATACTAATATGCTCCAATTAAATTGAAACCAAATCCCTTTCAAACTGTTTAGTAAATCCTTACTCAGAAATGCACAAATATTTTAAATTTTAAAAGCCAAGTTTGCTGTGATAATTGCTGTGTAAATAGAATGATTCTATATTCCATGAATTTTACACTAATATTAACATATTCCCCACATATTGGAAGTTCTGACCTTGGTCTTAGAAATAAAGTTGTCAACAGTCTATCCTCCTGTACACAAATAAGGTATCTTTTTGGAAATCTTGACTGGCTTAGTTTAAGGTAAAAGCAAATTGGTCAATTCCATGGCTTGTTACTTTTATCTTAGTGGTACAGAATTTTATATGAAACTTATCTATGTTACCAATATATTTCTATTTTAATATCTGTTATAAGTTTCCAAAGAATGTTAAGAGTTGTTTTTTGAACAAATTACTAGTTTAATTACTTTCAACGCACTACATATACAGGAAGTTTTCTGAAAGGCTTCATCTTAGGTTTATATCTGGAAAAGAGAAAAAACGTTCTACATTCCTTCATCATTTCAAATTAAGACACTGTACTGTCAGTTTGAAAAGTAAAGTTTAACTTAACACGACCAAAACTTGCAGTGGCAAAAGAAAAGGCTTAAACACACTGTTTTAAAGCATTTTCCTTTATCCCCTTTCAAAGACAAAATAGGGGCAATGCTTCTCCTTTCCCAGCTGTGCATAAACAGATACACCTTGTCAGCTTTCAAGTAGGTAATGCCATGTAATGAAATTTCACTAAATTTTTGCAACTTTACTTCCAACCCAAAAGAAGATACAGTAAGGGCAGCTGAAAAAAGTAAGATACCAGCATCCATTAAAAAAAATACTATTCCCAGATTATAATCGCTCAATGTTTGAATTGGAAGTAAAGCTGCATCAAAAAGAATAATTAGCAAACCTGCCAGCAAGAAAAGAAAAACCGACACTCAAAATCCATTGTAGCCTTCGCACCTCCAACGAGTCCCAACATGATCTGCTGATTAAAATAGCGGATGGCTTAAATAAGGAGCGCCACGAAATGAAAAACTCCCCCTATCTCTGACGAAGTTACATTGCTTCAAATTCAAACTACTTTTTAGTTTTCCAACCCGAAACGGGCTGTTCGAATCAGCTAAAGAGGCGCCAAACATTTGATTGCCAGATCTCCTCCAGCTGTTTCCCCAAAAGCAAGCCGCGTCTCCAATGAAAGGAGCAGGCTCGCCAAGCCAGCGTGGACAGTATTATTCCTCCGATCGGAAGAGAAAGACCGCGCGGGAAGGAGAGGCGGCTCGCCTCGTGGTAGCAAAGCCGCTTGCCAAGAAGCAGCCCACCTCCTTTTTTTTTTTTTTTTGACCCGCTCCGGCCCAAGAGGCTCTGGGCCATCGGGAGCCCCCGCCGCCCAGCAGCGGGCCTTCCCTCATCTCTCGCGCTCCTCGCTCCCTCGCCCGGGCGCTCGTGGTCCGGTGCTCGAGCCGGTGGGGGAAGGGTGGGGGCTCGAAGGCGCGCGCGAGGAGGAAGCTGCGACAGCGCTCGGCCGGCAATAGGCGGGAAGTGGGGCGTCTCGAGAGATGGGGCGGGGCTTGCCCATCGTGCTCGGGAGTCCCCGCCGCAGCATCATCTCGCGCCCCACCCCCTTCCCATTCCCTCCCTGGCAGCCAAGGTCTCCCTTGCCCATCTCGAACTTGCTACGGGAAGTGACGCGTCACCCAGGAGAGGCATCTCCGGCCAATCGCGGGAAGGACCACAGCCCAGAGGCCAATCAGTCGCCGCCGAATGGGCGGCGCTTCTCGGACATTCAGGTTTGTCAGGGAAGGCGCGGCAAGGAGAGGGAGGGGGCCGAAGGGGAAGAAAGGATGCAGGGCTAAAGCGGGCAGAAAGAAAGGGCGGGAGGGAGCGGGAAACTTCGTCCTTTTCTCCCTCCCACCCATCGCCTCAGAAATAGCAGAAAGATCGCCTGAAGGCCGATAGCCGTCCTCCCGCGCAGGCGAAACCATCCCGCTCCTGTGTGAACAGGCCAACATCTTTCGCTGATCCCGTCTCTCCCCTCTCTTGGTCGCGATCACACGACCGTTACCTGCAGCACGGTGATTCACGTCTCTACAGCACTACCAGGACCCGGATGAAGTCTTCCTTGGTAGCGGCGACGGCGCCGCTACTGCAGCAGTGCTACCGCCTTTCACAGCGTTGGATCACGGGAAAAAAAACGGATGACGTTCCCACCCCCTCCCCAAAGCGCCTAAGAAAGCTCCGCCTTCCAACCGTATGGCGAGTTAGGAGGGCGGACAACCCACCCGTCCGTTACCACGTTTGGTTTCAACCATTGGCGTAGCGTCGGGACAACTCCGCCCCTTTGGTAGATTGAGAGCTCTGATTGGACAAGATGAGCGCTCCTGTGGCAGCAGCTGGCTTCTTTACCTGGTTGGGGGCTTGAATGCTGCGGACCTCGATTCATCTCTTTCTTTTTTGTCTTTTGCCAAGGCGGGAGAATGTCTTCCCGTTGACAGGGGCGGGGGAGGCTGAGCACCAAATCTCTCCGTAACACACCACACTGCCCTTCCTTGAAGATGAGTCAGAAGTGAATCCGGCGAGGTTCGATGCCAGCATTCACGGAAATACAATTGTGCTCTTTTCTTGCACCCAGCACCCCCCCAAAAAAAAACTAAATTAGGATCCGCCCCTCGCGATGCTACTTGCAAATCACATTGAGATCCCCTGTAAAAGGTTTTCGGATCGTCTTCCTGATCTGAAAGCCACTAATTAGATAAATCAGGTAAAAGACAGAATTAACACCACCATCTCCGAGCGCAGTTAGGCTTACTGTCAGGTAAATGTGTACAGGGCTGCAGCTTCCATGACTTTTGCTGCAACGTAATAACACGGCATGGCAACCTCTCGGGCATGCGGAAAATGGAATCCTGGAAAATGGAACCTTCCAAGAAATCTGAGTCCTGTGGAATTCGATGGAAGCGCGTTTGGAATTGGGTCAGACGCTTCTTCAAGCAAACTGCCAGTTATAAAAAGAGCGTAATAAAGGCCAAGGTGGTACTGGTGATGTACTTGGACCGGCAATCTGAGAAAATTGCTTTTGCAGTGTAAGATGGCTATGATTCTTTTGATGGATTATGTGCCTTCAAATCATCTATGACTACACGGGGGGAAAAAAATCGTGATGCTGTTTCATCTGTGATTGCAGCTTTCTTACTGCTATAACTCTGCAATTTGCATATAAGTATCTTGTGGGAGCAGATTTAAAGTAGAAGGCATTTTCTCTTTACTGAAGTACTAATTTAAATTTAATCTTCAAAAATTATACTGCATGACTTACACCCACACAATAATTAATTTCTGTATAGCAGATTCAGGGAACTTTAGGCTGCACAAGGGCTGTTTCATAATAGACACCGTATGTGCAATGGCTTATGTTCTGTATTTGTGGGCTCACTGTTGGTTGTAAAAAAAATGTTCAAAGCGCATGACAGGCTTAAACAGTTCCATTGCTTCTTTTCAACAGAGAAACACTGAAAAGCTGCGTGCTTCTTTCTTTTACAAGTTTATTTATGCAAAGCATGTGATATTTTATCTGCAGCTATCGCCTCTTCCTTGCATGAGATCCTAAGAAAGCAGTCATTCATCAAAATACTTGTTTTAAAAAGCAGAAGTTCACTTGGAATGTAAGCTGTTAGTTTCACTTCCTTACTTTTAACTTCTTTGTAAAGGGAGCACCATCACCATTATGTGTTCTTCCTCTTTTTTTGTCCTCAGCTTCTGTCTTTGTCCTCAGCTTCTCTCTCTGAATTTATAATTTTTGGAAAAAAAACTCTACAGTAATTGTTTATTTGGATATTGAGATGGCATTAACAGGCTAGGTTGATCATTCCTATAAGGCAATCTACGGGGGATGTTGTATTCTAAGAAACTTCCAATTCTGTTATTAATACATAATCAGGAATAGAGAACACATATTAGGGACAGAATTTAAAAAGGTACAGGACTGGACAAAAATGACTGTCATAAAAATGTACACAAAGGTAGATCCTATCTTAGCATGTCCTATAAATATGTAGAAAATATCTGCATTTTTCAGGATAAATACAGTGACCAATCTGAAAAAGGTAATATTAACATTCTATAGAAAGCAGGAGACTGAGTTCTAATTCCGCTTTAGGCATGAAAGTTCACTGGGTGACATTGGGCCACTCTCTCTCAGCCAACCCACTTCATACTACTGTTGTGGAGAAAATAGGAAGAAGGTACTTGTTATAAAAATAATAAAGACCGTAAATAAATAAATAAGTAAAGCAAGGGGAAGCAATAAAGCTCTGAGGGTTCAGTGACTCATATCACTTACCTTCTAAGAATCTTTTATTAACCAAGCTAAAAGTTGAGCAACATCATGGTTGAACCTGTTAACTGAAAATAATCGTGACAGCTCATGAAATAATTTAAGGTGATATCCTCTTGTTCCTGTCCCTTTTTTCACTTAGTCAATGGCTTTTCTCTAATGAATTTCCTATTTCAATGAAAATGGAATTGCTATTAAGATTGGTGCAAATGTATAAATAATTGTTGGCTGAGGAGATGGGATTTTATCATTTGCTCATACACTGTTACATAGAAATGAATCAAACATTTTCTCTAAATGGTTTCTAAAAGATACTGAAATTTCAGTTCTATTTTCTATCACGAGAGGGAGCCTGTGTTACACACACACACACACACACAAACACACACACACACACACACTTTGAGGCATATGAGAACATGGCCCATTTAAATTCTTTAATTCTTGAAATACAGACCTAGGGAAAACAAATTCTTACAAATCTCTGCAAAGAACAATATTTTACTTCTAATGCTGGGCACAGTCATTTTTTTTAAAGAGTCCCAGGAAATAAGAATGAATATCACTGTAGCCTTACACTGCTTAAATACATTATATTGTAATGTGAAATACATTGCATTGTAATATCAGTTTCATAAATTTTTCTGAGAAAATTATTTGTATGATATAGCAACTTGGAACCAAGTCTTATTTTCATTGTGCTCCCAGTAAGGGTCCAAGTGGTGATTAATGCCTCTTTGTTGAAGGGGGTGGTACCACTGCCCTTGAAGGAGGCATTGGTGTACCCCCTTCTTAAGAAGCCATTCTTGAACTCCACAGTATTAGAAAACGTTCTTCCAGTCTCCAGTTATCCCTTTTCAGAAAAGATGTTTGAGAAGGTAGTTAGCCCAAAGCTACAAAGGGCCCTGGATGAAGCAGATTGTCTTAACTGGATTAGGCCAGGGCACAGCACTGAAAAACAGCCTTAGTCATACTTGTTAATGACCTTTCAAGGGATCAGGATGGGTGGCGCAACCATTCTCACCCTCCTGAATCTCTCAGTGGCTTTCAGTACCGTCAACCATGGTTCTGAACAAGCTCCAGGGGTTGGGAGGCACCTTGTTATAGTAGTTCTTCTCCTTCCTCTGCAGCTGGTTCCAGGTGGTGTTGATAGGGAAAGGCTCCTTTTGCTTCTCCTTTTTAATGCCCATCTGAGACAACTAGGGGAGGTCATCTGGGGTCTGGTGTGATCAATATGCTAGTGATACCCAATTATCTCCTATCCCTAGCCAGACAGTGATGTTGTGGGGGCACTGGATAGATGCCTGGAGGTTGTAAGGGTCTGAATGGGGAGCAACTGTCTTGGACCCAACCATGGCAAGACAGAATGGCTCTGGGCTTTTGCTCCCAACTCCTCAGACTCAGGTGATATCCTATCTTTGACTCTGGATGGGATGGAACTTCCCCAGATTGAGCCAATGCACAATTTGGGAGTCCTGGACTCATGGCTTTTACTCAAGAAGCAGGTAGCAGCTGTGACTAGGGAGGCCTTTGCACAGATTTTGCAGGTGCACCAACTGTGTCCTTTCCTGCCTTGCTGGCACTCACTCATGTCTCGGTCATCTCCTGTTTGGATTACTGCAATGCACTCTACATGGAGCTACCCTTGAAGACCAACCAGAAGCTTCAACTAGTCAAGAATCTGGTGGCGTGCACAGTGACGAGTGACCCTAGGTTTAGCCATGTAACACCTCTGTTGTGAGAGCTGCACTGGCTTCCAGTTTCCCTCTTTCCAGGTGCAATTCAAGGTGCTAGTTATTACCTTTAAATCCCTACATGGCACAGGGCCAGGTTATTTGTGGGACTGCCTTTCACTAAAGACATCCACCTGTCTTACCGGGTTAGATAAGGTTGGCATGCTCTTCATTTGTTCCCTGAAATATTGCCTTTTTGGTGGCTGCCTCCTGAAGTATGGAAGGCCTCTACCTTCTCTCTAGCTTTGTAAAAAGCACTGAAAGAATGGCTTTTCCCTCAGCACTGAGATAGGATGAGGTGCCAGGTATTATCAGAAACCAGATGTTAATGTTTATTGCTTTAATAGTTTTAATTTGGTTTTATGCTTGTTTAAAGTATTTATGGTTGCTTAAGCCTTGATTGGGAGCCATTTGGTATAAGCTGAGCAACTATATAATTGTTATAAATAAATCAATAAAATATGTGCAAAATTGTACTTAGACTATTTTATATTTGGACTCTGAAATTATAGAACCTGCATAAATATTTTCCTGTTGCAGCAATAAGATAAGAAATTACTCATAATAATTCCACAGATAACTATTTTAAAATGGAACACTTTTGTTCTCTGCTTTAATCTGAATCTGCCATTTTGATTGATGGAAGTTGACTCAACAAGAAATGACAATTAGTCACTACCCAATAATAGGACCTCTATTTTTGTTATACATAATCTTGTTCTATATCTTATACAGTGAAATATTAATAGGATAAAATAATTCATATTCTTGTTTTTAAAATTACCCAGACTGCATTTTTCAAATATTTGTTTGCCATACAAAAGCAGATTGTATGACATTTACTCAAAGATCAAAGATCTTATCCAGATATCTCCAGTAACTTAAGCTGTGGATCAAGTAAATTTGTAAGTAATGTTCTTGCATAGTGGGCAATCATTTCTCTAATACTTTTTCAGGAATTAGGTAATGGGAAAGATGACAAAGATAATAGTAATACAGCCCTACTAGGTAGTTTGTTCCTATTATCTATTTCCTTATCTTATGGCTATAATTTTGTTGCTTGTATCTTATGATTTATATTATTTTTTTTATTTAGTATCCTAGTATGATTTATGTTGATTGCTTATTTAGTATCCTATGACTATCACTGAGTGTTGTATCTTATGATTTATGATGAATGTATTTTGTTATAATCATGATTTATTATTTGTTGCTTGTATGTACACTGAGAGCTTATGCACCAGAGGCAAATTCCTTGGGTGTCCAATCACACTTGGCCAATAAAGAATTCTAATTTTTCAGATAGACAACCAGTTGCCACAATTTTACTACTTAGCATCTGAAACTGAGAGAGATAGAAATTTTGTCCCACATGTATCCTGGTAAGAAATATGAATCTTAGAGGGTCTGATGAACTGGTGTAACAAAAAACAGCCTTATTTTAAACATAGGAAAAACCAAAGAGATCATTGTTGATTTCAGAAAGACTGGCACAGTCACACACCTCTGTGTATTAATGATTCACCTGTGGAGGTGGTTAGCAGCATCAGGTTTCTGGGTGTGCAGCTAACAAATAGACTAGCTTGGTCACTCGGGCACAGCAGCATGACAGCAGCACCTGCATTTTCTACATCACATGAGAAAAGTACATCTTCTTTCCCCTGTCCTTACCACTTTCTACAGAGGGACAATTGATAGCATCCTATCATATTGCATTACTGCCTGGTTTGGAAGCATCACTGCTTCAGACGGGAAGGCGGTACAGAGAGTGGTGAGGATGGCAGAAAAGATTATTGGTAGTTTGCTTTCTTCTGTCCAGGATATAGCATATAAGTGATGCTTGAGCGGGGTCCGCAGTATCATCTGCAACACAACACATCCTCTTCACAACCTGTTTTCCTTGTTATCTTCTAGGAGGCTTCATGGTATCCAGAGTAGAACATCCAGATTCAGTCACAGTTTTGTTCCATATAGCATCAACTTGTGAACTCGCAAGTTTCCTCTTTCTGTTATGTATTCAAAATGGGAAAGTGATTAATATGTGTGTGTGTGTGCGCGTATTTCTATGTGTGTAGCATGTGTACATGTGTGTTATGTAGTATGTGTATGGGTAGATATATACTTTCTTCTGAATTTCATTTTTAATGTGGGCCAATGTGCTGATAGTAAAAAAAAATTGACAATAAAGGTTATCTTATCTTGATCCAGAGTTTTATTATTCAAATCACAATTCTGTTAAATGCTTCATTAATAATTTTCAGTATGTTTCTTGTAACTCTTTATCAAGGAAGTTATATTAAACTTCTTATGTAATTAAGGCTCTAAGTAAGATTTTGATTCTCATTTTAGAAATGAATGAACTGAAAGAGAAAAACAATGACTCTAAATTCCATTTTTTGTTTTTCACAAAGTTGACATAGGACTTAAGAAACTTGCATTCCTTGTATCATAAACAAATTGGATTTGTCATTTAATGAAGAGCTTTGACACTACTAAGCACTACTTTGACACTACTTATCCTCCTGACACCAAGGAATGAATTCAGAACATGAATCCATTATCTGTCTTAGAGTCTTTATAAAAACAATTTAAAATTTTTATCTTTTAAAAATAAAAAATTGAAGCAGTATGTTTCTATATGGTCTGGATTTAATTATTAGCCTAAGGATTGAATTAGTTCTATATCGATACTATACAGATTAGATATCAAACATTTTTTTTGTTTAGCTCCATGGTGGCAAACCTATGGCACATGTGCCACAGGTGGCACGCAGAACCCTCTCTGTGGGCATGCGCGCCGTCGCCACAGTCCTAGGCCTTCAGCTGGGTTTTATAAAACCTTTTCGCTTTAGGCCTCCACTGCCGTGTGCAAAACAAAAAAGGTTCAATCAATCAATCAATTTCAACTTCTTGCGGGGAAAAAAAAGACCTTGCAGAGTTGGAATTGATTGATTGAACTTTTTAGTCCCACCCAGTCTGCCGTTACCCCCGCAGCCACACCCACCCGGCACCCGACAATACATAAGTGGGTTTTGGGTTGCAATCTGGGCACTCAGCCTCTAAAAGGTTCACCATCACTGGTTTAACTAGCTTCCATCCCTTTTTTCTTTTTGTTAATTTCTTTTAATTTCCACTAATATAGATTTTTTTTTACTCACTGTATAACCACTGTGTTCTTTTCTGTCCTTGATGTAATTTGAATTACGCTAATAAAAATAAAAAAAATAAATATCATTTTTAAAAATCCTAATTTACACATCCTAATGCTCTTGTTATTGACATGCTGCTTGTCAAGTTGAAATGATAAAATCTAAGGCAGTAATCACTGACCATTTGTAGCATTTGTTTCAGTTCCATTGATTGACATATCAATATCATTCCCGTACAAATTTCTAATATTCCTAGTATTTCTTTCTCTTCTTTTTCATCCTGAATCACTTCATCACTTTCAATACTATTCATTTTGCCAGAGACTTGCTCAGCCTTCTTCACCAATTTACTTCCATCAAAATAGTTTTAAATTTTCTTTGCCTCTGTTAATCCTTACTCTTTTTAATTACAAACTTTGCAAGCATCCTTTTATCTCTACTGACATTATTCCTAATCTTTTTTTCAGGATTTATTAGAGAAATCAATACTGGCACATTTGTCCTCTATGCCATGTGTTCATGCTGTTCTATGCAAGCTAGACTCCATAATCTAGATTCTTCCTTGCACGCCCCCATCCTGTGAACTAGGTAGTATAGAAGTTGTACTGACATGACAGGGTATTGGCAACTGTGCTATGAAATATAAGAATGCAGAGGCATTTAACTATAAATTATAACTATAAATTATAAGTAATAAAGACCATGTGGCAAAGTCACTACATGAGAGTGATGTTCATATCTACCTTTACAGCTTGCAAATAATTAGCCTCCCTTTTATCAGCCTCTTAATCTGCTTCACTGAAACATGTTTTAATTTAAGCAATACAGATTGCCCCAAATTGTTAAGAACTAGAATGCTAATGTTGACTAGAGATAAACAAATTTTTGATCATATTGAGGTAAAATTGGGTTTATTTGGAATTATTTTCAATCTGATGATCCACAATTACTGCTAAAGATGCGACATGACATAGGGAGATTTTAATTGTTCTGTAATGACAATGAAATGTTGAGCATAAAGACATTCAGGGGTAGACCAAACAGAACTTAACTCCTTTCAACATTGTGTAGAATTGCAAAGTAATTCTTACTTTGCTTAAAATGATCTATGACGTATCTAGGGTAGCAGATTTGTCACCCCTATTGTATAAAGCATTGTAATCCAGAGTTGCAGAGAATTAAGATTTTGGGAAATTCAGTCACATATTTATTGGAGAACTCAAATAGCAGAATCTGCAAAAGGCCAATAGTTCCATAACCCTTTTTTTAAACAACTGAGAATCCTCTTTATTTTTCGCCATCATCAGATTTTGCATTTCTTTTTTTCCCCTCAGCCTTTCAAATGACTTCGTAATCTGAAAGTGATAATTAACACCGCATGGTATGTGGTATATCAAATAGCATACTTTATTGTTGCATTTATAAATATTTTACTTCAGAATTAATACCGAACAGCCAGTACATTGACATTTTGCCATTAGTTTTTAACTAATTTGTATGTGGAATATAAATATGGTATTCTTTTCTACAGCATGTTACATCATAACTTTCCTTGATGCTCATTCTGCTTCTAGCGAGAGGTCGATTTTACGTGGTGTATTATTTCCTTCACTGTGGGAGATGTGTGGATTAGGCTCTTGCTTCATTTCACTTGATTTCTGGAAAAAATCAAGTACCTCTTGGCAGAAATATTCATCAGGAAATCCACCAGAGAAAGAAAATGCAGGACATTCCAGCTTGAATGCTTCAGGGAGCTCACTGGAATTTGCAAGAGTTTCATCAGAATTAGAGGAGATATAATTATTAATGCTAATGCCTTTGATCAAATCTTTGAAATATTGCCCAATAGAAATATGACAGCCATTTGTATCTTGCTGTATAGGCTTTCCTTCTGTGAGTTTCTCTAACTTGCTTCTAAATAGTTTATCTTCTTGAAGAAAGCGCACTGAATTGGTATGCTGTTCCAAAAAGGTTTTCATTTGATGATAAAGCTGTGTGGGGACTTGAAGGTCATTTGCTAAGAACTGCAGCTTTTCTAGTTTTGTAGAATAATCCTTGCATAACTCCCCTTTCAGCTCAGCCATTCTGCATCTGATACCTTTGATTAGGCTATTCCCTACAGCTTCAATCATAACCTTGACACCAGTATTGGTATACGCAAGTTCATTGATCTTTATTTCAATTTCCTGCCAAAGTATAACACATAAGAGCTTAGAAACAGTCAGAAAACTATTTGGAGCAATTTAAATATTTCAAAGGGAGTTCTGAATACTTGTTCAACTCTGATAATCAAAACAAAGATTGATAAATACCTTTGACAATAAAGTTACAAAGATATTGTAGCTCTGATATTGTAGATAGTTTTCTGTACAAAATCACACCTCATGAAATGCAGCACTTCAGAGGAATTCCTACTTTCAACTAGGGCTTCATATATTTTGATTATGTGGAAGTCATCTCAAACGTGACATAATTGAATGGCAATGTGACTGCCTATTCTAATATACAAAGTAGACTAATATTGGCAAAATGTTATGATACTGTTATTGTATCCTATATCAAACACCACAATAATAAGAAAAAGGTACATTTAAGAAATATTGTTTACTATATGAATTAAGATAAAAACATAAGAAGTTGAATTACTATGACTCCATTGGCAGAAGTAGAGGTGGATATACACTCATAATTTTCCCATAATCCCAAACTACAGGTAGTCCTCAACTTACAATAGATCAGGGGTGTCAAACTGCCGCCCCATGGGACGGACGCATCAAGAGGAAACCGCGCCCATTCCATTGCCAGCAATGGGGGAAAAGTTCCGATACGTCACACAACATCACGTGACGTCGCGAGTTTGACATGTCTGCAATAGATCATTTAGTGATCATTCGAAGTTATAATGGCACTGAAAAAAGAATGACTTATGACAATTTTTCACACTACAGCCATGTTACAGCCTCCCCATGGCCATCTGATCAAAATTCAGATGCTTGACAACTGGTTCATATTTATGACAGTTGCAGTGTCCCGGGGTCATGTGATTCCCTTTTGCAATCTTCTGACAAGCAAAGTCAATGGGGAAGCCAGATTCACTTAACAACCAGGTTACTAAATTAACAACTACAGTCATTCAATTAACAATTGTGGCAAGAAAAGTCATAAAATGGTGTAAAATTTACTTTCAAATGTCTCGCTTGGCAACAAATTCTGGGTTCAATTGTGATTGTAGGCTGAGGATTATCTGTATAAGTAAAAAGAGACTTGGCTCATCTGGGCTTTGCTCCAAAAAAAACCCTAGAAAATTTTACACTTCTCTGCACTTAAAATATTGTCCCTTTCTTTTATAGCAGACACTGAACTGCGTTCTAATGACTGTAATATTGTCCATTGATGATAGATTGACCTTGTCATTTAATTTACACAGTTGCTAACTCAGTGTGCAACTCTTGGAGGCTCTCTTCTATTTAAAAACAACAAAACTCACCAGAACAAAATTAAAAGCCCATTTAGGCTTCTACACTAATAAACTCCCTGAAAATGAGCTCACCTAAGGTCCTGGCTCATTGCCCAAGAGGGGAGGGGAGAATCAAGTATTTAACACCTATAAAACAGCACTCTTGTAGGATGGTTGGGTTGGAAAAGATCTTGGAGGCCTTCTAGTCCAATCTCTGACCAGAGCGGAACCCTCAACCATTCCCAAGCCAAATGGTTGTCATTGTCACGGCTTTTGCTTTTTTGCTTTAGAAGCTTTTTTCTAGGCTCTCTGAATGCTCATCAGTTTTAGTTTCACATGGGATATTTTGAAATCTATCGTAATGGGATGCAACTAATTTTCTCAAAGGTCGTTTCAATGCCAACAGTGACATTGAAATGACTTTAATATAGTAATACAAGCAAACATATTTAAGAACTAATATAATGGAGTCATACTGGTGACAGCTTCGATCTCTCGTTTCTTTTCATTCCTCCCCGCTTAATTGCTGGAAGTTTAAATCCAACAACACTGACTCTGGTGCCTTATGACTACTGGCCATAAGAAATCAGCAAGTTCAGATGGAGAATTAAGGATTTACACCATGCCACCCCTTTGCCTGTCACAGTGACTTGTCTTTTGATTGCTACTCTCAAGTTACTTCCCTCTGCCTTTCCTCCCAAGTGAACCCACAAACACACACAGACACATATTCAGCTCATAGTGTTTGATTCTCCTCCTGGCAGGATGCAATTAGCTAATTGGGTTTTACCTAACCATATAATTTACTTCCTATAAATGTATTTTGTTCTGTAGTCCTTGACTTAATGATGGTTCGGAGTTACAATGGTGCTGAAAAAAATTGACTTATAACTGTCCTTGAAGTAACACTGTTGCACAACCCCCGTGATCATGTAATCATGAGAGGGGCACTTGGCAACTGGATCACATTCAGGATGCTTGTGATGTACTGCAGTCATGTGATCAAGATTGGCAACCTTCAAAACTGGCTTCTGCAAGCAAACTGTGTGTGGGGAAACAAAATTTGTTTAACAATCATGTGATTCACTTAACAACCAAGGTAGACATGGTCATAAAATCAAGTCTGGTGATGTGATCTGAGTTTTGAAATCATGAAATAAAAGCACTGAAATAAAAATTTCCATGTCACGAAATGAGGGAGTCAAGTTTCTTGGACTGTACCTTCCTTGCTTGTTCAGCATATTCAGACTGTTGGAATACCCAATCTAAACCTTTGATGAAACTCTTTTTCCTCTCTGCGTACACGTCAGCAATTTTTGCTACAGTATGGGATTCATGGTCTCCAAAGAGCTTGCAAATGGCACATATTGGTTTATCATCAGTTAGACATACCTGAATGAAAATTCAAGAGACATTGTTATGTTATTACCTGGCGGCATAGCCTTAGGGTGCAATACAATATTTGCTGCTGTCGGTGTTTTTCTAATGGGCTAGATTAGGGCTGCCATCCCTAACTTTAAAACTTCAAATGACTACTTGACGATTTCAGGTTTTCAAAATCTCTTTGTTGTTTACAAGGTACCCTAAGGATGAATGAAAAGTTTATTTTAGTTATGGTACTATAAGAAATCTGGAGCTTCCAAAGTAAGGTAGAGCCAATCTGAAATACAATTCCCATCCATATCTCAACTACTACATCCAATAGTGAGACATGTACCTAATTCAGAAATATCTTCAGGGCCACAAATTTCTTACACTCCCTTGCTATAAAGTGAAAGTATTGCTTGTCACTGGAAACATAACAAGCAGTAAAAAAAAGAGAGAGACATCCCAGCAGATTTTACTTCTCTAGTCATTGCTGATTAAATTGAGCCAGCGCTGTCTGAAGACATTTCCATGGTCATGTGGCCAGCATGATATCATGGAGCGCTGTTACTTCCCACCAAAGTGGCACTTATTTATCTACTCACATTTGCATGATCTAGGGCAGGGGTAGGCAACCTTGGCTCTTTTATGACTCATGGACTTCACCTCCCAGAATTCCTGAGCCAGCCATGCTGAGGGGAAAGGGAGAGGTTTCCAAGCTGAGCCATGTTGGCTCAGGAATTCTGGGAGTTGAAGTCAAGGTTGCCTACCCCTGGGACAGGGGAAACCTTTACCTTTAGATAATTTATGTGATAATTATTATTAAATTTATTTGTCACCCATCTCTCATTACTGATAGAAATGTGATTGGTTTTATACCAAACTCATGCTTTCTCCATGCTGTTCACATATTTGAGATAAACGGTCTTGTTCTCTGGCATGAAGATTTTCAAGCTCATACTTAAATTTTTCAAGAATATTCTCCACTAGGACATTCCTTGGCAATCCAATGAGTCCTCTTCCTCTCAAGTACACAGTCTGAAACAAAGCCATTGTATAAAGAGATTTTTCTTTTAGTACCTGCCTTACACTCAAATTCTTTTAGCAAACAAATCTTTCAACCTAGTTTGTCTTCTTGTGGCCATGCATGCTAAACTACAGATAGTCTTTGCCTTACACAGCTGTTCATTTAGCAACCATTCAAAATTATGACAGTGCTGAACAAAGGGACATATGGCCTGTACCTGAAGTTGCAATTGCTGCAGCACCCCCACAATCATGAACAAAATTTGGGTGCTTGGCCATCTACCCACCCTTACATCTAACCACAGGTATGCTGCAATGCCCCCTCCATCTATTTCTCTCCCCCCATCTTGCCCCACTGGCTTTGGACCTGCTTCTCCACAGTTTGGGTTTGCATCCTGCCCCGTTTCCCTTCCGCTGTACTGTATAGGAAGGCCATAAGGCAGATTAGTTGGTTCTCTTCCCGAAATCACCTTCAGGAAGAGAACAGGCTAATTTGCCCTGCAGTCTCCACATAGGAAGGCCATGTGGTGTTGTCCTAAGAGTGGACATCATTTTGGGAGCAGCTGCAATTCTCAGATCACAAAAACTGCCCCACTTCCAAAATGGTGCCCAATTCCAGGATGGCACCATGTAGCTTCTGAGTAGGAAGGCCATGTGGCAGATTGGTTGCTTTTTCTCAAAGGCAATCTACAGTAAAATAAGTCTGCCGAGTCGTAATGGGGGAGGGGAGAATAGTATGCAACCCAGAGAGGTAAGAAGCAGGTTCAAGGCCTGTGGTGACTCAGCAGGGTGGGGAAGCTGCTCAATTAAAAACTTATGAATACAGTATAATGGGCACACTCTATTATGGTCGTAAGTCGAGGACTACCTGTATTGATTGTATGAATAAGTATGGCTCATAAAAAGGCATTTCGTGATATTTTCCTAAAGATGTGCTCTCTGACATTAAAATTATGCTGAATATAGTGCATCATTTTCTCTCCATAGGGCAGAATTTTGTTCTATCCTGATTTTGTATAACTGGCTTTTGTTCTATCCAGGTTTTGTATAATTGACTTCATCACAATGGAATGTACTTTTTTATTTCAGCATATCAAAGGGTAGCTTCATATGAGGGACTTTCTTCATTTGCACTAGGTAGGACATTGGATTTTAACTGCTGTCAGTCAATAATTCTGATTTTTCCATGGTCTGCGGCCTCAGGTTTCATTTTCCACAGATAAATTACTTGGTAACTGTCTCTTGGATAAAGCATAATTCTTGGAGTTTATTCATTGAGTAATATCAGAACAGGTTTGTTTAGAAAAGTAAAAAAAATAGTAATAGCATTCTGAGATCCTACTTACTTTTCTGCACATAGGACAAGAGAAATGCCCATTGACATGGCTACAATTTTGGAGGATAAGAATCTTTTCCAGGCATTTTTTGCAGAAATTATGCGCACAACAAAGGACCAGCACTGGGGGAGTGAACAGTTCTAAGCACACTGGACATGAGAGCACCTGCATCCAAGTTTCCATATTCCTGCACTCAAACAGATAAAGACCAACTGTAATGTTCTTTTCTAGTTACATTTAGTTACATTCTGGAATGTCACTCTATGACTCATTTCTCACAGTAGCTCCATAGCAACATAAGCCAACAGTAACCCCTCAGTTTTTAAAGAAGCAAGATCTAATGAATTCTGAATTTTAAATATCCATTTTTATATCATGGAGATGTAAATTACATTTGTATATTAAATAAATTATACAATAATAGTTACATAACTAAAGATTTTACAATTGACTTGGAGCTAGATTGTTCATCAGTGAACAGAGCCACTGAACTCAATGAGACTTATATTACTGTAATCATCATTAATTTAAACTTCCTTTGTTCCATTGTAGAGATTGCTAATTTGTAATTTCCTGTTAGAGAGAGCAAACAGTAAGCAGTTCAATTAAACAGTGGGTTGATGGATTAGTGCAGCTCATGGCACCCTCGATCCGCTGTCTCTGTAAGAAAGCTCCAGGTGGAAGCTTAAATTAATTATAATAAAAAAATAAGTATTGGTTGTCAAAAATATGCATGTCAAAAACAATGCTGCAATTTTGGCATCTGTCTAAGTGCAAATATAGAAGAAAATAATTTGGTCACTTGCCAAGTATATTTTTTTTCATTTCAGAGAATAAATGGATAGTATCCAATGTTAGTTTTGTAATAGGGAAGAGTTTTAGTCACTAGACTATTTTTGTACTTTTACACATCCAATTTTCACTATCTCCTAAGTGGCATTTCCGAGGTTTCTGGGATTTTCTTGAAAAGGTGCTTTATAGCACAAAAATGGCACCTATCTGCAACATCTTCAAGCAACTTTTTTTGAGGACTATGAAAAGCTTATGCTTCTTAATAAAAATTGTTCATCAAAAAAAGATGCTAGCAGCCTCCTGATCTTTTTGCCCCCTAGACTAGTATGGCTTTCGTGTTCCTACATTTCCAGGACTAGGTGGCAATTGTCCCCAGGAATGCTTAAGGTATTGCAGACAGGTGGGGGAAACTGGATGCTTTCCTAATTCAAGAGCAAAACATCCACTGAAGCCCAAGTCAATGCAGGAGGTTAGAAGAAATGCAGAACCTGCCGTCTCCAGATATTGCTGGACTATAATTGCCAACAATTCTAGAGAGCAGGATCAATGTTGAAGGATGTTAGCTTATATTCAGCACCTTTCAAAATCTGCATATCACATGTATTGTTTAGAGTAGTTTTGTTTATCTCACATTTACAGGCGATGTCTAGGATGTCTAGGATGCTTCCCGATATGACAATTGCACATCAAAGGAATTGCGTTGCTTGCATCACAAAAACTATTTCCTTTAATTGCAGATGTTTCGATTTTACTGAGTGATTACAGTAAGTAACTGAAGTATGAGATAATTTCTGGTTATCCTTCTGAAAAGGGATATTGTACTTGGAAAAAGTACAAAAAAAGAGCAATCAAATTGATGAGGCAATAGATGTAGCTGTTATGCAAGAAAGAACTGCAGTGTTTGAGGCTTCTTTGGTTTGGAACAAAAAGAAGTCTTTAAAATTCATTTGCATGAGATGAAAAACATAAATAACAATTTTCCCATCATAAATTAAAACTTAGGTAACCATTAAACTAAATGTGAGATCAAGGATTATGTACTTTATATAAGAGATCATTAAAACTGAATTTGCTGCATGGATATGTGGAAATGGGCAACAATTTAAATGGTTTTCGAAGGGGACTACACACATAGATGGAGGGTTGGGCTATCCATGGCTTCTTAGGTTTGATGGCTACTTACACAATCATAAATGTGTAAGAATGCCTTAGAATTACTAGATTAACAGTGGAGAAGAGCTATTGCCACTTTCTCCTGTTTCAGAGTATCCAGAAGACATCTAGTTATCTTCAAATAGTACAGAATGCCTGACTAGATGGATAATCAGTCTGATACATCTCTTATGTATGTCATACAACTCTTACTAGTACTACTACAACAGATATGAATATGGCTACTCTACTATAGAGCCTGTAGTATCTCTGATTATTTTAAAAAATGATTTTATCCCATTTTGTTAAAATCCAGTTACATTTTTTTAAAAATAGTTGATGGACAGAGATTCCCCATTTAGAGGTGCACAGTTATGTATCAGTGTTACTAATGGGAAAGGGTTGGAAGAGACCTATTGAGAACAGAAGCAAGATTTGTGGGAAAGGCAAAGAAAAATGAAAGCTTATCTTCTACTATTTGTAGTTGCCTGCAGAGCTTCTATATTCTAATTGGCAAAAATAATTTCATGTCCCTTTCAGATTTCTAAACTCAACAACTGTATTAATAATAGTTACTAATGACAGAAGCCAAGACTTTCTTGAAGGGATATCTACACAGAACGCTTCCCATCGTATCTTTTTCTCAAGGATCTTGCTATCAATCCTGCTTCTGACAGGATATTTTATATTAGTGCTGTGCAAAATATTGGGCAAGCATTTTTAGAAAGCAAATGATCTTCTACTTTTGGAAAATCAATCTCATGGTCAAAATAAAATCCCCTTCAGGTCTTTTTTTGTACTGATCCTGTAAAAGTAACAAAGTGACACATTAGATATTTTTGAATGTATTTAAACTCATTTAAATAGTTATCTGGATTAAGATAAAAATAGAATGAAAAGCTAAATCAAGAATGTCAATAACCATGAGAACAACTCAAACTAGGACTATTATCCTAGTAAGGAAAGAAACCCTGATTTATCAATAGCCAGGAACATTTTTCACTGTAAATATTTCCTTTATTCATTTTTTTTTTAAAAAATAAGCTACTATAACACAAATCTCACTTTTGCAGTATTTTATTTTAAAAAATATAAAGTTTCAACTTTCTCATAACCATTTATGAGCTGGCAGTTGTCTACCTTCATATTTTAGGTTATGTTTAGATTTTTTGCTACAAATTTATTTTGGCATTAAAATCAATTCTTTTATGGCTACCAAGGAAAAGTCATATAGTTGTACGACAGTCATTTATATCAGTCAATGTTTACTAATCACAAAATAAAACATAATACCACTAATGTAAACAACATTTAGGCTTAAGAGTTTTAATACGCAAATATTTAACTGAATAAACTAGCACATTATGGCAGTGAATTATGGCAACAATTCAATAGCAGGTTGAATGTAGACTTCATTGAGCCAATGGGATCAGAGCCTAACAGAGTGCTACTGAGATCATCCCTGTTGGGGAAAAAAGGTAAAGAAAATCTAGGCTGATTCCTCATCTAACAACAGCTGCCAACACCATTGATTAGGGACCTCTATTCTTCTGTCCCTAACCCTCCTGCACAGATTCTTGGTGACATATGGGAGAGGAGGAATCAATGAGGATAACCTTATCCACTTTGGAACAAAGGGATTTTTCTCCTTGATCCAATTAATAAACTTATCACTGAAAACTGTATAGCATTTTAATGCAATATTCAAACCCAAAATGCCACATTACAATCACAAAAATGGCAAGTTATTAAATAACAATGCATATGCATACATAAGAAAACAACCTTCAGATATTGAATAAACAATATTAACAGAAATGTAATTAATGCAAAACAAGGGATACAAAAGAAAAGTAATTTCTCAGCACTACAAAGAACTGTAGCATAGAAATGTAAACATTATAAAAGCTTTTCCGTTTCTTCACTGGTATATTGTCTTTGGTGTTCCAGTATCTGTTTGAAAACATTCTTTAAAATGCTGTAAACATCTGATCCACCTTCAGAATCATAGTTCATCTGCTGAAAACAAATTTAAAGTTATCTTACAAAACATAAGAAACATCAGAGTTTTAGGCAGAGGTTTGTCCTCTGAGCTTGCTGTTTGGCTCCTGGATGTTTCATTACCCAACTAGGTAACATCTTCAGCGGGGTTTTGGGTGAAGTGTCTTCCTGCTTATATAAGTCGTCTGCTTATATACTGTCTTGTGATTCAATCAGTCTTGTTGATCACAAGACCAACTAACCACTCAGGACCTATATAAACAAACAAGACATTTCACCCTCCAAACCCGCTAAAGATGTTACCTAGTTTGGTAACGAAATGTCCAAGAGCCAAGTAACAAGCTCAGAGGACAAATCTCTGCCTAAATCTACGAATACTCTCTACAACCTCTAATATCAGGATTTATCCCAGTAGAATAATATAACATGTAAAGGATTCAATGAACTCAAGGACTCAATCATTTATCTCAGAGATCTCCAATTCTGGGCTATGCCCACTTCAGGGCCTTGAGCTTTTTGAACTGGGCCTCCCGCTCACACAAATGGAGCTGTGTGCAGATGCTTGCCTGCCATGCTCACAAAATCATTTCCCTCCCTTCTCCCAATCCTCAAAACCAAAAAGGTTGGAGAACTCTGATTTGTCTGATACACTCAGATAATATAGTTTTAATTTATAATGTTTCAAATATAATACTTCACAATTGCTATAAGAGATAACTAATAAACAGAATAATGAGAACTTATGTAAAACATTGTTTCTGAATTATTCAAAGTTCTAGTAAGCTACTTTTTTCTTTCAGTTATTCTATGCTTTATCAAAGCAAATGTTAATGAGACATATGTGCACTTTATTTTTTTTCTTACAACTAGGGAAAATTTGTGTGTAGTATAATTTTGTACATTTTTAATAAATGTATTCTGACTCTTGTCATATGTGAAAAAATAGTGGAAAAAAATCTGTGTTATATCAAAATAAACAGTAATAATGACTAAAGTACAGATATGAATTTCTTTCCAGTGCTATTATTTCTTTAGATGTGGAAAGACATCCTGGATGTGCTAGAGTGAGATAATATAAATTCTTTCAGCTCACTGAAACTTTGGATTCCATACAAACAATTTAGTGCCACTGAGGAAGATGAAACTTTTTATTGTATTATTTATCTGAACGTTGCCTTTATTAGTTTATAAATACTTGACGGAATGAACATACCAAATACTCATTATTCCTCCTATTTTTCCTTCAACAACAGCCCTGTGAGATAGATTGAGCCGAGAGAGATGGACTGGCCCGAGGTCATCCATATGCTTTCGTGTATAAGGTGGAACTAGGACTCACAGTTTCCTGAGTTCTAGGCCAGGGCCTTAACCACTACACCAAGCTGTCTCTTCAAGCTTTATCCCAGCCCCAGGTTTACTGACAGAAAACAGAGGGCCATCTCTCTTCTCTCCAAATAATCATGTCTATAGATGTGAGAGAGATTATTAGGTACATATGCATGAAATAGAAGTGAAGTTATGTTTTGCTTGGATTTTTGAATCAATACCCAAACTGAAATTTAATCTTCCAATATTTGCACTTCTCCAAATATCGCAGGGCAGTTTGCTGTGTGTATAAAAATCTGCCTACAAATTATAGAAGGAAATATTTAAAATAAATATATAGAAATTTACAAAAATGCAGGGAAATTGTTTGCAAAAATAACTTTGTAAACAAAATTCAACATATTGTTAACACAGACACAAACCCAATGGACAACATACAAAAAAAGGAAAAAAATTAAATTGACAATTCAGAGTATTAGAAAGAATAGATGTACAGGATTGTGTTGAACTGTAGTCACTGATACGTTTTGTTGAGGTAAATTCAAGAGCCCAGATGCAACGTGTCCAGAAATGTTTATCCGTGCCTTGTACACGGATTACAAATGCTTCAGATATTAAGGCAATGGCCCACAACGTGGAAGACTAAAATCATACCTCTTTTTCCTCCTCTCATAACCCTGCCCTCAGACTGAAAATGATCCAAGTTCCAATACCTCCATTACTCAAACTTTTACATAAATTGCTAAAATTAATAAGCTATAAGGCAAACTCCATAGAAAGCTGCATATTCATTATTCCATGGACTTAAATAGACGAGGAACCATTTATAAATTGGTCTCAGTACAAGGGGACAATTCAAGTTCCTGGCAAGGAATACCTGTTTGAATACTTTATTATCAGGATTATGATTAGTAGTGTAGGCTGATCAGCAGCCGCTGATGTATTTATAACAAAAGGCCACAGTCATACGCTACTTGCCTTGGTGAATGCTTTAATGGCACGATTAAGAAGCAGCCCTTCCACATCTGTTGGTATTGTCTGCAAATTCACCACACAGTTTAAGATACACAGTATGGTGTGATATTTTCCCTGAGGAAGCATAAATCAAACTATTAGGTATTATTAGAGACCAACTCTGAAAACACACAGGACAAAATTTAACCAAAGTTAAGCAAGAGGTAAGCCCTTTGGAACTGACCCTTTGGATGCAAGCTGTGATTAACAGCTATCATTGGATGAAAGATGCAAGGGGAAAACTCCTAACTCCAATCACCATTTGAAACTGTGCGGGAAGAGAGTTGACAAACAGGGAAGATGGAAACTAACCAAGGAGAGAAGCAACCCAGAACTAAGGAGAAACTTCCTGACAGTTAGAACAATTAACCAGTGGAACAACCTGCCTCCAGAAGCGGTGAATGCTCCAACACTGGAAGTTTTTAAGAAGAGACTGGACAGCCATTTGTCCGAAATGGTATAGGGTTTCCTTCCTGAGCAGGGGGTTGGACTAGATGACCTCCAAGGTCCCTTACAACTTCATCATCATCATCATCATTATTATTATTTCATCACCTCTTCCCCCTCATCTTGATTCACAGAGGCCCTTCCATTCACAAAAAGTTAGGAAGTCTGGAGAACCTAATTCTGTTCATTCAAGTATACTTGATATTGAACTGAAACTAAGAGGAAATGTCTTTGCTTAATATTTGTTAAAATGTATGTAACTCCTTTCCACAAATATCATCAAGATAGTACGATTTAAAATCAGTAAAATAATCAAATATTACTAGCAGCTTAAAAGGAACATTTAAAGACATTTTTAACTCCTTTGCTAAAAGAAAAGAAAGCAACCATTTAGGAGCATACAAGAAGAGGCACTCTTTTACATGTTACTGTTATTTTGAGCCTTCTCCAAAGGGCTTCTGTTGAAAATCACTGTTAAGAGGGCAATCCCTCAATGTCTAAAAATATATCTTATCACAGAAAAATCTTGTAATAAACAAAAAGTAACATTTCTTCAAAAACTACTCCAATAGTATTGCAACCTAATAAATTGGACAAGAATTGTTTCCCTCTTCCAGCCCACACCTCCTGGACAATTTTAGCTAACAGTACAAACAAAATAAATATAGAATATGCAATAATTTCTCCGAATATGTCCCATACAGATAGACCTTTAGCAACAATACTTGGGACCAGCAATTTGGTTATTAAATCTTTTAAGTGAAATTATGCCTATGCCTATGATCTTACTTCAATTATCTTTTCCTGTGAAGGTCACAAATGTGAGGATTGGTTGTAAAATTATTTTTTTAATCACCTTTGTGAATACAAGACAATCACTAAATGAGGACTACCTATATTTATATCTATGTAACTAGTTTATCTATCTATCTATCTATCTATCTATCTATCTATCTATCTATCTATCTATCTATCTATCTATCTATCTATCTATCTATCTATCTATCTTAGAAAGAGATTCCGATTGGTCCAAGATTGTCTAGATGGCTTCCATGCCCTCCTCCACCCTCTGCTTTTGCTTTCAAATCAGACTTGATTCCTGCCAATCAGATGGAAAGTCTATGAAGTTTTCTAGGCAACATTTTTTAAATGGTAAATACCATGTTTTCTTCCTGGAGTTGACAGAGGAGGACAGGCTTAAAGTTATATTGCTGGCTTCTGTGCATAAACCAGGATTTAATTTAGATTTCCCCATTCCTACTCCAAGGCCATAACCACTAGACCAACTAGCTCTCAATCTATCATTATATATTACTAAAAGAGAAGAAGGAATTCTATCAAGAAATAAAGGTCAGAGAAAACATTAAGTCAAAGAAATAAATATAAGTGCTCATTCATACAAAATTAAGAACAAGTCTATTTTCATTTTTCTGCATAAAAATGCCTTGAAAGAGATGTCAAAACTATATTTGAAGAAATATATGATAAAGAATGATAACCAGGGGTGTCACTAATATAATGAGAAAGATAGATACCAGTTATCTAAAACAGAAGACCTCACTGTAGATATATACCAGTTATCTAAAACAGAAGACCTCACTGTAGATATATTAAAATTTTAATCAGCAGAATAAATCGCTTCCCATTCATTCTGCAACAGGACATTCAATTGGCGCTATATTTCAATTGATTTTAAATGTTAGCTAAAGCAAGTATATATTGTACTTTTATTCGATGCAACTCATTTCTGCCCCTGAATGTCAGGCTGATAAACATACACAAACATCTGAATAAATCACTCATTTTTCACTTACAGTAGAAAAGCAGGGAAAATATCAAGGGCACTTCATCTGGGGAGGCAAAGGGAGTTGGACTGACAAAAGCAGCATCATAACATCACGATGCAAACCTACCACTGTTTTAAAGGCACAACGCTCCTCACGTGCGCAAAGAGCTTCCAGATTAATAGCATAAGTCAGGATGGCACAGCTGCCTTCATTGTTTTCACAAGAGCAGCAAGAATCTGAAACTGTTGCTGACCAAAAAAATCTGAACAGATACATATATTATTTACCTTTTCTAGTAGTTTGAATGCTTCTTGAAACTCTGTGTTATTTTTTGCTAACACATCAACATCAGCTTTGGTTAGAAGAGGTTCTTTAAGTTGCTCTATCCAGGACCACATCAAATTACTGAGAATAAAAGGATCCCTCTCAGTACATATTTTATCCCAGGCCCCATTCTGATTATTCAGCTCTTTCTAACAAAAGGGGAAAAAAGCTATTTAAATACATTTTCTTTTAATTGCATTTACATTCATGATTTTAAGACAGGGCTGCCTTATTTCTTGGCAAAAACAACCACAGGAAATCCTTTCTTCTATAACAGGGGTGTCAAATTGCCAGCCCACGGATTGGATGCATCATGCCGAAACCGCGCCCACCTCATTGCCGGCAATGGGGAAAAAGTCGCAATACGTCGCAACACGCCACATGATGTTGCGAGTTTGACACCCCTGTTCTATAACATCATAACTATGTCAAAGAAGATTGTAGGGTAATGTTGACTAGTCCTTCGCCTGTTCAGTCTCTGTCACTATTCAGACATTTATATGCCTGAAAGAGGGCATTCTGAAGACAACAACCTGTTGTACGCCTACTTGTTCTCCATGTTTGTTCTAATCTTTAAAAATCCTACACATCACAGATTTCTCTCTTCAGACAATCTCTAGTTTACTGACAGTGGCAGGAGCCTTACCTTCTTTCGGGTGATTAAGATCATAAGCCAACACCTGAAGTGTGACTTATGTATTCCCAGTCTGTGTGCCAAGAAAATGAGACTATAGAAAGAGACAGTTTCTGTTTTCTGTTAGAGAATCAATGGGCACAGAATGCTTAACTCTTTCTTAATGTAGAGCAAACATCTTAGTATCATGTAGCAAATGCTTCCCCAGGAAAGTAAATTACTCCAAGCCAAAGACAGTTTCCTTTTGTTTTCTTTAGCCAGTAAAAATATCGGTGGGAATTCTTCAAGATGCACAGTGTCCCTCCCTGACTTTGAAAGAGCCAAGGGCATTTAAAGCCACAAGTTCTACCAAAGAACATTCCCCGCAAAATTGTGCATGCTCTAATGTAAAGTCTATATCCTAATCTCTCCATCCTCCAGGCTTTTGCGCAAGATAATCAGGAAAGAAAGAAGGGCAATTCAAAATATTTGTTCCCATATAAATACATTGTCCCCACACTAACATTTAAGGAAAATTAATTTACACTGTATTCATTAAAAAAAAGTTGGGGGGGAGAATACAGAATATTTGGTTCCTTCATATCTGTTTTAATTTTAGGCTGCACTCCCTAGTTCCTATTCAAAAGGAAAACAACATGGGTGGTTGTTTACTTCTCATCACTGAAGCTTAGGAAATAGAAGACCTCAACTGCTCCTAACTAGGGACATTCTTTCCATGTTTACCTAATGTACACATCTCTGACAGATAAAAATATTACAAAATGAAATACCTGCCACATTTCTACTTTAGACTTCATTTCTTCTGCTTCCATAAATTCATTTAGACCTGCCAGAGCTTTGGCTGCCAAAATTCTTCGTGCTTCTTGAGTTAATTCTGATTGCACAATGATATGGGGGATTGTTTCCGAAAGATCTCTGATAGCATAGATCTCATTTTCTGCTTTAGAAGAGTCTGAATCTTCAGATGATATTTTTCTACCATAAATATCCTTTTTCACAAAACTATAGTTCAATGCTTTTAGCTCCTCATCTTCTTCTTCTTCCTCCTCCTCCTTTTTTTCTTTCCCATGATATGCAAGGCCTGAAGAAAAGGTTTTACTACGCAGTATTCTTTTTGTATGTCTAGCTCTATGGCAGGCAGAAGAATCGTCTTCATTTTTTCCTGGATTAAATTTTCCCTGAGCTGAGAAAGTAAATGTATTACGAATTAAGACTTCTTGGTTTAGCTCAATGTGAAGAGGCTCACAGTGGTCCACCTTGCTTGGCGGGTTAGATTTGTTACAAGGTGGCACTTGTACAGGCATGGACCATAGTGTTTCTCCTTGCTCAGCGATAAATGCAGCTTTTCTTAAATCTGATTCACTATAGCTAAGGCGCCTTTTGGAACGGCTAAGAGACAAAAAGTAATCGGAGGCCCTTGTTTTGCAAAGAGGACCAAATTCATGTTCCCTGGGATGAAAAGGATTTGATCCTGAGAGAGAGAATGGCTCTGAAGTACTACTGTCTTGTCTTGTTAACTCCTTATCAAGCTCCGTAGAAGCTAACTGAGAAACTGTCTCCTCAATTTCAGCTGACAGGTCTGGCATATCTATTAATTCTTCCTCTATCACCTGCCGGTTTTCAACCAAATCTAAGAGCAATTTGCAAACAAGATGAATAAGTTTTGGCACATGCTTGAGATGTCTGCTTTCGTATCCATGCAGCAAGTGCCGCTGCCTGATCAAGTACTGGGAAAGAGTTACTGCATGTGCTTTAGGCTCACAGGTTGCAAAAACATTTCTGAGCGGAATTAAGAACTGTGAAAACTCCCTTACACACAACAACTGTCCTCTAGTCTGAATAGAATTAGGCCTTTTTGCTCTTACAAAAAGGATTGCTTGGTCTGCAGTCATTCGTGTTGCAAAAACCAAGTAAGAAGCTATTAAGACACCTGGAAAGCGAAACATAAAAATAGATCAATCTCCAAGTTCAGGTAAAGTCTAAAATGATAAACTCAGAAAACAACACATGCATGCTCTTTACATCATAGCAGCCTGTTATCTGTCGTATAAATTCCCACCAAGTGTTAAGACTTAGATTACATACTCTCTCTCTACATATGTGTATGTATGTGTGTATGTTTATACTGTAAATATTTTAAAAAATAAACATGAACATTATATAAACAAACATTACATACTGAAAGTTATACATTAAGCCAGTTGGTTTTATGAATAAATGGCACGCAAAATCAGAGATCACAGATGAGAAAAGCATTTTGAAGCATAGAGTTGTATTTCCTGAGGAAATAAGGTCAAAGAAGGCTACATTAAACTTTCCTACAAATATTTTCTCTGCTTTAGAAGTGGAGATGAGAAATTCTTAAAAATAAATAACCAAACAACTATTTCCAAATGGTAGGTATCCAGACACAGAGAGAAGGCATTCATAATTTGCATTTCTATTTAAAGGCATTAAAGAATTCCTATTCCTTCAAATAATATTTTTGAAATAACTAAATTTCTACTCCAAAGTTCTATTTTATTTTGAAATAATGACAACTGAAATACAGTTGAAAACTAGGATTTCTCTTAAATCTTTATAGATGCTCTCATGATTAATTCTCAATTTCTTCTTTGAACTCAAAAAGCAGTTTAGAGGCATAGGCCACTTTCCAAGAAAAATCCCATAAAATGCCAGCAAGCAAATACAGGGAATCCTTGATCTATGACTACAATTGAACCCAAAGTTTCCATGGCTAAACAAGACAGTTAAGTGAGTTTTGCCCATTTTACAAACTTTCTTGTCATAGTTGTTAAATGAATTCCTGCAATTGTTAAGTTATAACATGGTTGTGAAGTGAATCTGTTTCCCCATTTGTTTGTCAGAAGGTCACCAAAGATGGCCACATGACCCCGGGACACTGCAATGGTCACAAGCATATGCCAGTTGCCAAGCATCCAAATTTTGATCACGTGACCACGTGTGAGTGAAAAAATGGTCATAAGCCACTTTTTTCAGTGCCATCATAACTTTGAACTGTTACTAAACAAATAGTTGAAAGTCAAGGGCTATCTGTATTTCATGCAGGCTTTGCAATGCATAATGTACAATGCATAAAGTTCAGTACTGAATTATAGAAAAACACATTTTAATTAAACTAGTAGTTGAATATTTGTACCTGTTCTGCCAAGTCCAGCATGACAATGAATAGCTACTCGCCCTTCCTGTAAGGCAAAGGTCATCACTTTGACCATATCGAGGATAGTAGTGAGAGAAGCTACACCATAGTCCTTCCATCCAAAGTTATAAAAATAAACTAGAAAAAAATGTTTAGAATATTATAAAGAGAAGACCAAAGAGTGCACTCACAATGTATCCTAATGACATTCTTAAGATATGCAGTAGAAGAGAATGAAAGCTCTTCCCACGTTGTGGAAATTTTTTTTATTATTTTAATTTTCCAATCTTACAGTCCAAATTCAGCAGGATGTTTCCTTTAGAAACTGGCTTATAAAACCTACAATGAAGGGGGAATGCATTAGTTTCTCTCTGTGTATGTGTGTACATGCACCCAGATAGTATGTAGAAATACACACTCAGTATTCTTAAATTAATTACATCCTTTCTGAAATAGTCAAACACAGCTATTTATTTGGACAGTGTGGAAAACTCTTCTTGTGAAAGAGAAGCTAATTAAGTAGATATGTATATATCTGTAACAAACACACACACACACACAATTACTGCCAGTGAATATATGCCTATTGTCCTGTGAAGGTGTTTAATATTTTGTGAATAATTGCTAATACTGTTAAAGATATTGTCAGGTGCAACTTTCATAATTTAGCTGTCAGTTCCATGGATGCCTTAGTCATTTATGATACCCGCCCTCTGTTTTTCTACATTCTCATTAGTTGTATGTTATTTTTTTGTCGATATACATTCCTCAACTCGCTGCTTTTAACCTTAGAAGTAGGTGGCAGAAACAGCCTGCAAGCAAGCACACACTTTATAATTAACCAGGAACTGCAGCAGCAGGAGCAAACTTACTTCCCGCCTCCATGAAGGCTTCAGGAAGATAGGTGAAACCACTCTCTTGTTCCAGTGGATTCCCACAGCTAGCATGTTCCCCGGGACGCTGAAGGTTAATTACTGTTTTTATGTCACATCTTAGGCAAAGAAAAAGATGATGCATTACTGAACGATGCATCCTTTCAGAGTCTTTTCCACCCGCATCCCATGTTCTTTCTTACTTCAGAATAAATTGCTACAGTATAAAAGATCTGAGCCAATGCAGTCTCATAAGAACTTTAGTAATTTGTTACCAATTTCTTTTACCTTTGGAACTGTTCAATAATATTATATTTCCCAATAAGATCTGTGGAAGGTCGAGACATAGCCAGTATGTTATCTGTTATCCTGAAGAGATGAGAGAAGAAGACATGAAAAAATAGAAATAAAAGTGTGTCTCAGCCATCTCTCATGTTTAGTTGTTTTAGCAAATTAATCATAACATTTTATATGCTGTGCTTTCAAACCGTGAAATGCTTTTCATCTGTGTTTAATAAAATACTTACAGAACAGAATGCTAATAAGATGTCAAGATATGATGATAATAAAAACGGAGCTAACACCACTTTAGTTTTTTATCTATGTATAAAACATTTTTTTTCTTCAGTGATCTTTTTAAAATGTTTATAAAATGATCCCACACATCTTGACAATACTTTCATTATATTCAGCTGGGTTTTTTTAATTTAACATTTCAGTTCAATTACATAATCAATACATTTGAATCTGAGTTACATTTAAGTCTGAAATAAAGATATCCATAATAAAATCCATGTTTCAGCTATAAACATATTAAGTTGAATTTAGTTTCTGTTGTCACCAGTAGAATGCAGTCAGTATGATTAATGCTTAGATGAAAACAACTGACTTTTGTTTGAATCCAACCAACAGTTTTAGCATATAAATATTTCAAGCAATAAGCTCACGGACACACAGACGTTATATATAAGCTGTCCAAGTATCAAACTGCTTTCTTTCACTGAATGTATAATCTAATACTAAGCATATTTATTTGGAAATTATTCAACAGTTACGAATTGCTTCATAAGATATTTAAAAGTAACATTTTTGGAAATGTATCATAAATGAATGCTGTATATTACCAGGAGGAATATAATCCTTTAACAGCCTGTTCTTGTTCACTCCACCGAGCTGGATTTTCATATTTGCAAGCACGGCCACCACATGCCATGGAACACTGCATATGACCGGGAATAACATGACGAAGGCGTTCTCCAACTTTCGTATATTTTGCAGTTGGACGTCTAGATCTTCCTATGACAGAATGGCAAGAGAAAATAAAACTTTCCAACAAAGATCAATTCTGAAAAAACAAAGATAAAAAGACAAAAATATAAACAAAATCCAAAAAAACATGTGCAAAGAATGTTTTCTTTCTTGATGTCTGCATATGTAGCATTTCGTTAATACAGGATCATGTCATTATCTAGAAACATTTAACAACAGCTGTCATCTTTGTTCGTATTATAAACAAACTCATAAAAGCCATAAGCATAAAAGTGACACAGTACTATTTTATTAATTAAGTGATGCGATCAACTTAAAATGCTTAGTTATAAAAGAGAAGATCAGAATGAATATAAAATGATAAAAATGCCGATACTTTACTTTTTCTCTCATGGAAAGCAGCATTTAGTTCTTCAGGGCTTACAGAGGAAATGGCCACCATAACCCTGTGGGTAGAAGTCGAGAGGACCTCTACAACTGAGCTCCGTCGCCTCTGAAGCACCCGGAGAAAAGGATCAGAAGAAGAATGTCTCCGGCCCTGAAAAAACTTGCTAAAAATATTCACTGCTAAGCGCCTCCTGGGTGATCCTTGCATGGTCACCCACTACTTGCGGCTAAAGGGTGAAGCTGAATGACAAAGCTTACTTGCTCCGAACTGAACTTATACAGAGACATGCATCTTTCTGTTAAGATCTAACAGCCATTCATTGAATTGGCTGCTGTCTCCATAGAAACTAACAATGAACTCACTGATGGCAGCTACGCCTTTTGGCAACTAAATTGTTATATACATTGATTTTTTTTTTCTTCTGCAGAATGAATTGTTCCACTACTGATGAAGATTAGAATTACTCAAAGCAGGTAATTCTGAAATGGACCAGGAATTCTGAAATTGTTTCCTATGAACAGAAATGAATGCTGGAATTTGAAGAACTGAATCTAGCATCACAAGGTATAGCCAATTCTTCAGAAGACCTTTAGAACTTTGCATCCTTCAAGCAATCTCAAGTTAATAAAGACATAAAAAAAAGGCATAAGCAACTTAGATACGATTATAAAAGGAAAAGCAGAAACATTTATAACAGAACTATTATTCCATGAAGTGTATAATTTTAAACAGTTGTTTTAGTTTTATATCTTATTGCATGGTGGTAGGAATTCTATTTGGTAATAAGTGCTTTCCGATATTGACAGAACTACTTTGTTTAGTTTGGTTCTGCTCCATCAACCAGCAATCATTTAGTCTGTTACATATCTCATAAGACAGCAGAAATATTGCTTTTGTACAAGGACCTTGCCTTTTCTTGCTGCTGATTAAATGTATGTGAATGATTGACTGGATAGTCTCTCAAACCTTACTCTGTCTTTGTAAACTCTTTAATGCAAGTGGCTAAAAGCAAAATGAATAATCATTGCTTTGCTTACAAAATGAGCTGGTGACACAATATGGGGAGGAGAAAAGTTTGTTCTATGATTTCACTTCAATTGCTGTCTATGATCTTTAAAAATTACTGCCATTCTTCTGAAGAAGCTAATGTTTTTAAATATAACTCAATGACAAACATTACATACTAGCCAAATTTTAAAATGTGAAACTATATCCCAGTTATTTCTAGAAATATACCGGTAGTAACACTATCAGCCAGAAATTGAGTGTTGATTTGTTTTTTCTTTATCTAAAACCTGATCCATAGGTTAAACAGTATGCTAGATAATGTGCTCCTGTCAAAACACCAATGTGGAGGAAACTGTTATGGACCAGCATGGATATTCTGAAATTCAGTCTTTACAAGGTCATCCATATACAACATTTCAACATTTTTAAAGTAATAAACTAGATAAGTAAGACTTTAGGTCTATCAGATATCATATCTGCCCCACCTACCAACTGTAATGAACCTACTCAGTAAGCAGATTTAATGCATTTAGGTACAAAGTATTAAGGGATAGAAAGTTCTTCCTTTAGCCTTTATAGACAAGGATTTTAAAGGTTCAGAATCTTTGTGACGTTAACTCACAAAATGCCCATGTTGAATAGGCATTATGGAATCGCTGTATTAGAATCATAGCAGTATTCACAATTGTAGTGGCAGAATTGGGTTGAACCCATAGGGTAAAAATGTCAAAGCTCCCCTTGCAGGAGTCCTTGGGTTCTGCATGCTCTATTTCTGCCTCCTGGCTTAATGAAGTGGTTTGGTAGTTCTTACCTCCACTATCTATTTCTGGGTGGGCGGGCAGGTGCTTTTACCTGTCATCCACCCCCCAATTCCCCCAGAAATCACATAGCACCTATACAAGTATATGACAAAAATGAAATCAAAATGAAAAAAAGGAGAAATAAATTCTATAGCACTGCCTCCTAGCCTTATTCATTGAAACATATGGCAAAGGAAATTAGCCTACTCCTTTAGAAGACAAATGTCAAGGTATAAATAGAATCAAGCTTTATTTCTAAAAAAAAGTAAAAAGAAAATGTAACAAAATCCCTTTTTGGGTTTCAGCAGTCATTTAAATATTCAGTGGCAAAATCAATAAAAATATACTGTAGAGTTGTTCTAACTACAGACTGCACCTTAAAAGGACCTTCCATGGAAAACTATAAAATACAATAGAAGACTCTGGGCAGGCAAAGGATGATTTTGGTCTGCTCTTAATTTATAGGGACTCTGTTGCAAAGTGGTTCCAAATTGTATGAAAACACAATTTACAGAAAACATAAATATCAGAGGCAGTAATGCTTAAAGAACATAAGTAGATTAGAAGATCATACTGTAACACAACACTTAACTTTTTCCTATTCCTCTAAAAAAATACACTAGCCTTGAATCAGATTGCCATTTAAACATGACAGATACCATTTAACAATTCTGCTTAACAACTAATTCCTACAACACTGTCAAAATACTTAGTAAAGCTGTATTACTATGATACTCCTCATCTTTCCTATTACCTATCCTTATCTTCTTATGACTATAATTTTGTTACTTGTATCCTACAATTTATATTGCTTTTTGTACCCTAGTATGATTTATGTTGTTTGCTTAGCTAGTACTTATGACTATACTAAGTGTTGCATCATGATTTATGATGAAGTGCTGTATTTCATGATTTATGATGAATGTATTTTCATGTTGTATATGATCATGATTATCACTATTACTTGTATGTACAATGAGAGCTTATGCACCAGAAACAAATTCCTTGTGTGTCCAACCACACTTGGCCAATAAAGAATTCTATGACAGATACCATTTGGAGTTTTTACATCAGACAAAAAATATCTTGGATCAAATATTAATATAATGTTTGTATGGTATAAAATAAAGACATTCGTACCACAGCTAATGCTCCATGAATAAGCAGTTCACACCAAAAGCTACAGAACCTCTTAGTTTATGTTAAACAGTATCAGCTAAGTCAGTGGTTCTTAACCTGGGTGATTTCATTTTTCAGGGGGGCGATGGAACAAAAAGGGGTGACGTGGGGGCAAAGGAACAAAAAAGGGGGCAATATGGGGGCAATGGAGTGAAAAGTTTTGGGGACACTTTTGAGCCTTCCTCTGCAGCTCCGAGCCTTCTCAGCCATTTGCAGGCAAATCTCATGTGGATTTGCCCTCTGTCAGGGCTCCTGATTGGCCCTGCGCCCGGGTGCCCCGGCCCCTGGAGAAGCGCAGCCAGGAAGTCGCTTTCCCTGGCTGGCCCCATCCGAGGTGTACATGGCCGGGGAACCACGCGGGGAAGCCCCGGGATCCCCGCTGGGAGTAGCCCGCCAGAGCCTCAGCTAAGCGGGCCAGCCTTCCCGCAAGCTGCGGCCCCGAGGGAGAGCAGCCCCTGCGATCCCCAGCCATGGGACTGTTGGCCCAGCTGGCCGGGAAGGCATGCCGGAGTCCCGGCTGCTTTGTCGGTGAAGAATGTGAGGTGAGCAGAAGATGGGGGGAGAAAGGGAGGGCGGAGGCATTTTCCAACCAGCAGCAGAAGACCTCCAGCCAGACCCACGGAGCAACTCCTGGGGCCCAGCGCCGGCTTCCTTGCCCTCCTCCTCCTCCCCTTCTTCCTTCTGCTGCCTCCCGGGTGGCAGTCCCAGCTGGGGCGGTGGCCGACGGGGGCATCGCTCCCTGGGCAACGCTGGTGGGTCGTGGATCGCCGGAAGTGCCACACGGAGTGGCACCAGCTCCTCCAGCACGACGGACCTACCGGCAGCACAGGAGGCTCCAGCGTTGGTCCTGGCGGGAGGTGGATCATTGCCCCGGTTCCGACCGATGCCGGCAGCGCGGGAGGTTTGGCGACGCAGCTGACGGGCATTCTGCAGATTCCCCGTGGCCCTGACTTGAGCCCGGGGACGCCAGCGGCACGTGGGACGTCCTGCCAACATGACCGTGAGCCAGGGCATCCCTGCAGGCCCGGCAAACAGTGGAGCTGGGTGCCTCCAGTGGCGACAGGGGGTCTTCTGCTGCCTGCTGCCCCCCCTCCCCACCCCTTCGGTGCCCTCTGCCTTTTGTTCTCTCTCTCTCTCTCTTCTCACCTGGAGAAAGAAGGAGGGAGAGGAAAGAAAAAGAGAGAGGGAGAGGGGAAAGAGAAAAAGAGGGAAAGAAAGAGGAAAGAGAGAGAGGAATTATTATTATAAGTGCCTCTCTCTCTCTCTCTCTCTCTCTCTCTCTCTCTCTCTCTCTCTGTCTCACACACACAGACACACACACACAGTGGGGAAAGAGGACTGGCAGACCAAGGGCAGAAAGAGGGAGAGAGAGGGAGAACCCCTTTTAACATCTAAAATGAAGATAACACTGAAAATTATATATATATATATATATATATATATATATATATATATATATATATATATATATATATATATATATATATATATATATATATATATATATATATATAAAATAAAGGTAAAAAAGAATATATGCAGTGTTATCTTCATTGTAGATGTCAAAAGGGTTTTGCTGCTCCCGGTGTTTTGTTTTCGGTGGGAAACGGTCCAAGTGGCTCTTTGAGTGTTTTGGGTTGCTTACCCCTGCTCTACCCATCCAGTGGCGCGCCATTGGCCAGAATGGGCAGTGATGGAGAGGGGAGCGCTTCTTTCAAAACATTGCATGCTGTTTTGTGTGTCCCTTTGTACTGTACTTTTTTAGCGTGCACTCCAGTTCGATATTATATTTTCTTTGTGTCTTTTTAATCCTTTTTACAGTGTGCATGACTATATATACAGTACTTTCCTCGAATCTTAATTTAGTTTCAGAGTTTTTGACTTGAAATTCTTAGTTCCTGCATTGCAGTTCGTTCTTATACTCTTTTTATATTTCTTTTTGCATCTAAAATTTCACTTGTAATTCAATCATTAAACATTACTGTTTTTCTATTCGGGCATTTCACTTTCTTGCAACTGAATTTTGTTTTCAGTGGTCATTACATTTAAGTGTCTTGAATAAATAAGATAATAATGAAATACATGTATCACGAAGTTTGGGAATAAAGTGATGGATGGCACCAAAATTTTTCACACAGTTGAGATATGGGGAAAAGACTGGAAATAAATTATTTGCATCATATGTCCTGATGACAATTTTAAAGAAAACAAAAAAAGTGTTTGCATAAATTGAAGAATTATTTCCTATGGTTGTGATTGAGAGGCTATGTTGGGGGAGGGAGGCAATGACAACTTTCTCATTGGCTCAAGGGGGCGATTCTTCAAAAAGGTTAAGAACCACTGAGCTACCACTGTAGCCCTTTTGAGTCTATGACAACACCATGCAATTTGTATAGTGCCATGTGACTTTGTTATTAATATCACTTAGAAATTCACCATCTTCACTCCCATTGATTTTGTTTCATTTAATAATTTGTAATGAATGCAATATGACTTTTAGCAGGTAAAAATATGTTATTCATATTATGCATCAAACCTATTAATTTAAACCATAACCAAAAATAAAGGGTGTTGTTTTCATGCATACAATAACATTCCACAACATTATCATGTGGGAGTTAGGTAATAATTTTAATGAGATGGCAATTACTGGCCATTTTCTGCAAAGAATATGAAGCAATAAACCTAAACAAGCAGAATAATTTATTAATCTTTATGAGACAAGTTGCATTTAGATGTAATCTTCCTGGATATCTACTGAATATGTTCATGCAATACATCCTTTCTTTGCATAAACAAGAATGTTCAATTTAACATTCTTGATTATGCAAAGAAAGAATTATTGCATGAAATAAATGATAAACCTCAAATTGCTACTATATTTGGACTAACAAAGAAACAATTTAGGTTTAAATGAATTTCAAAATCATGATTATTTTGTTAAAGTGTGAGACAAGAGAACACGCATAAGCACAGATTATCTTTAGTTCTCCAATTTAATTTTAGCTGTCATAGGAAATCTGTATGAACACAAAGAGATATTACTTTTAAAAATCTTTTAATGATCTTAAAAGCTTCTGCCAAAGAGATAAATTTGGCATCAGAATTACAAATTGTAACAATGAATATTTGTTCTCCTCTTCTGTCAGTATTAACCTTTTAATACATAGAATTATTATTTCACTATTCCTTCTGACGCAGTTGCCCATTTTCCAACCTGATATTAAGGTTGAAAATATATGAAGCAAAAAACAAGCTAAATAGCTAAGAAATTTGTTAGGAAAACTGTGATATTATCACATTGCTTTTTTTTTGTTGTTAAAAATCCACAGTAAAATGGTTTCTAAGTATCCAAATAAGATAAACATTTGTGTTGCAATAAGTGAAGAAAAATTTTGATTTCTCACATACCACACAAATAACTTTTTAATACTCAGAATACAGACTGATGAAGTAAATTGGACAGAACATAGTGTAATTGGGAGGTAATATCAGCAAAAGTGAAAAATATGCACTGGATATTTGCCAAAAAGTTGATTGGCATGCAAACTATTCCTTTGTGGCCCACAATTATTTTTAATTTATTGTGGCCCTTTCACTTCTATAAGTTGTGCGGGCTCTGCTCTATATGGTATTAATACAAACAAAAACATTCAAATTGGGTAAGAAAGTTGTAAAATTATGATCATTTCCTACTCCATTTCCACTGTTAAGGTCAGACTATCTGCAAGAGTTGTGGTCCTTCAGTTGTCCTGGGTTTTACTCAACGGCGGAAGACATGAGGTAGTTTAACCAGTTCCATGTAGGACACATTAGGCTCCCTGTGTTGTTCTACATAAGCAATTTTATCCCTGCAGAACAAAGCAGAGAGACAGTAATCTGGGCTTTATCCCACATGAACACTGGTAGCCTACATAGGATGAAACAGTTAAATCCTGGCTTCCAATTCATCTTGCAAGGAATATTTTTCCTCAGGAAGAGGAAAAATAAGAATTATGATTTGCAATAGCTTCCTTCATAGAAAACTGAATAATGAAGGTAAAAAATGACAGGAGTTGTATTACCTAAGCTGTTATATGGCCTAGAAATAATAATTTCACTATAGACTCCTTTATCTTCCTCCCCTGAGTCCTTGAACAAAGGTGAAAGGTTCTAGCAATTTTTTGCAGGGAGCCTGGGATTAGTAGTGACAACTTATTCATAAAATCTGCTCATTTTTTTTATTTGGTTCTTTACCTGGATCCTATTTCAACTGACGGAACTATAGAATCAACTTAAAACAAGCTGGGTCAGTTCTGCATTCAGAATTTAGGTAAATTCAATACCCCATCCCTATTATTATTCGCTACTGGTCCTATCTGCTAAATGTCATATACTAAAAAAATAATTACCTGTATTCATGGTTGTGCTGCTTGTTATCAGAGAACAATAAGGTGCCTCATTTTGCAATAAGACTCCAGCAGCCATTGCAGTACCTGTAGAAAACAAAATTTTAACAATAAGCATGTTTTTCTAGGTATGTGCATGTGTGTCCAGCCCTACAGATCGGATTCAACTGATCTGGATTTTCAGTCAAATATATTTAAGCAGCTTATAAGTATTTTAACTGCTGACATGCCTTTTCTTTACATTTTAATTCTTAAAAATATTACATTACCTATATTACTAAACAATCTAAAAATCTTAATCGACCAATGGGATGTCAGAAAAATAAATGATAAACACGATTAACAAATAAAATAAAATTAACATAGAAATGTCACATAGAAATATAGTGAATAGCGTTACAGTGAATAGTACAAGGAAGAAAGGATAGTATTTTTCAAATACTTTAATTTTCCTTCAGAATGAGGAAGTCTCAGTAGGGGAGAAAACAAAAAACTGAGATGTCTCAACTGCTTTCAATAATATATGTAACTGTGCTAAATTCTTTACCTGCTCCCAGATTTAGATGCAATACCTATAATCTCATCAAAGTCACTGACTTATTGCAGTTTTAAACGTGACAGAGAATGAAAAACATTAAATGCACGAAGAACAATCATATTAATTGTACTATTTAGCATACTGTCCCAGTCAAGAACCACATTTGCACCTTAGTCTAGAAATACAGTTCAAGCCTTATTTCAATAATATGTTCACAGAATTGATCTGTTTCTTTAAAATACATTTCTTCCTTGGATTATAGAACATAATAAAGAAATCCAAGATTTTAGTATATCTTTTGATTTTCTCAAACACAAAGTTGTAAAGATTTTCTGTCTTTGGCATCCTATATGAACCTGGAAGCTCTAACCAAATAATAATTGCCTACAAAATTATTTCAGTTTCAAAAGAGTAAAGATCCACATTAGATTGTTACAATGTATCTTTTAATTAAAAATATTTCATTTCAAAAATGTATCTACATACCAAAATAATCCTTTCACTATATAGGTACCTCCATCTTATTTTTAACTTCCTAAGTTTTCTGCTGTCATGAATACCAGCTAGCAATAAGTCTCATTTCTCCTGCATGTATCTAATCCAATTTTAAGTCCATCACATTTTATCTGGCAAATTCTATAAACTATGTGTTAAGTAAAAAGTTAAGACATTTGTGCCTTGAATCTATAGCTATTTGGTTTCTTTCTTTGTTTAGTACATTTTCATCATTTTAGGAAAGGAGATTTTTCTGTTCCTTTTTTTTATCTGAACTGAGTTCATTGTAATATTAGAATGCTTTAATATTCTTCATTGTTATGTTGGCTTTTAACTGAAGTGGATGTTATCAATTCATATAGATATAGTTCTTAATAAAACTATTTATCTAAGCCAAAGGAGCTTGAGGCTGTTATGAACTCCTGCATCTAAATTAAGCTGGGGTAGGTAATATTAGTTTGTGATGGTCCTTTTCTTGTTTTTTTTTAAAGGCATTTACTTCAAATTCCAGAGGGGTTTTTCTCTGTTAAACTCTCAGTTCTAGTACTGATGAGGTTTCCAGTTGACTAAATGCATGATATTCAGTTTATATAGTGTAAAGTATTATAAAACATTAATAAATTGCTAATGGAGAGATTCAAAGGGTGCCAAACTAGAATAAGCGTTGGAATTGAAACTTCAGTATTCATGCAATATTCAACAAACTGACTTCAATATTTATTTTGATTGCCAATGTAACTTTTAATAAAATGATATTTTATGTTTGCTCTAAGGCAGAGGTCCCTAACCTTTTGGGCACCAGGGACCAGTTCCATGGAGAGAGGTTTTTCCGTGGACTGGAGGGTGCGTGGTTTTGTGTGCTGCCTGCATCCCACAGATGGGGCGTTGCTTGTTTGTGCGGACTGGTTGATGGCATGCCACGGACCGGTACTGGTCCACGGACCGGGAGTTGGGGATCCCTGCTCTAATATGATCATGAGTTCTTTACTGTTTAATAGCAGCTTTACATATTTTACATATTTTATGCGAAAAGAATATATATATTTGTTTTCTGAGGTTTTCGCGGGTATTTGTATGTAGGTCTTTGGTTCTTCGGGTTTTCTCCCACGTAGAATTTGAAGTGTCTTGGCGACGTTTCGACGAAGTCCCATTCGTCATTTTCAGGCTGGTGCTTTCAGCTTCGTGCTCCAAGGGAAGAATTGTTGCCTAAATAAGGCAGGCCACGTTTGTTACCATTATAAAGTGTGGGCTCACAGTTGAGAAATGATACTTGCAAAATATAGCAATAGCAATAGCACTTAGACATATATCACTCCATAGTGCTCTACAGCCCTCTCTAAGCCGTTTACAGTGTCAGCATATTGCCCCCAACAATCTGGGTCCTCATTTTACCGACTTCTCAGAAGGATGGAAGGCTGAGTCATCCATGAGCTGTTCAGGATCGAATTCCTGGTAGTCAGCAGAATTAGCATGCAACACTGCATTCTAACCATTGCGCCACCAAATATCTTGCGCTGATATTGTTCAGCCCACCTTTACCACCACAACAGCATTTATTCCAAAATATAACAAGACAATATTTGGTACTGAAAGGCTGCTGCAGTTAAATAACACTTCATATGCTCTATTTGGTGAAGGTAGTCTTCATTTAGCAACCAAATTGGGACTAGGTTGTTAAGCAAAGAGATTGCTAAGTAAAACCGTGCTTATTTTACTTCAGTTTTCCTTTGTTTTACAGAGTGAAAAGGTTGTAAATGTGAGCACTAGTCATATAGTTACAATTTTAATCACTGTCAAAATACTAGTAGTTGCTAAACAAGGACTACTTGTAGTTTTCAAGTTTGAGCTCTACATTCTTAAACAAAAGACCAAGCATGGGACAAAATGTTCTAGTAGACATTACTAAAATTACAAAGTAATGGGATAATCTAGATGGCCTTAAATTAATAATATTTCTAGTTGAGGGTTACATTTAATGATACAAAGTAGTTAGGGTGGTATCTCATTCACTGGCCAGCTGTGCAGGTGGTATCTCATGCACACAGCTGATCAGGATTTTCTGGTTTAGTGTTAAGGTTTCTTATTTTTTCTAAAATATTTAGGAGTTACATGATAATTTTTACTTTCTTATGTCGGTGGGGGATTCCACTCATAATTTTTGGCGAGGGTGTTCAAGAGCTGCATGCATTCTTAACAATGATAACCATGCCATTCATAATTTAATCAGTTTCCTACTTTCAGTAGAATACTGAACTGTATACCAATCCAATTCCCACTTAATTTTCCAGAGCACAGAGAAGACTTTTATGATTACAGAATGGGAAAAATGTTACATATGTATATTAATGAAATAGTTTGATTCTTAGGATTTTTTTCTTTTTCATTATTAAAAACATTTCTTTTCCTGAACAGAGGAAAAAGACAATTGCTTAAACTGTATTATAAATGATAAACAATACTTATTAAGAAGCTGTTCATGTCAACAATTGGTTAATATTTTTTTTCAGATTGTTTTTTACTCAAGAGATGTTGCATGTTATGTCAGGTTATGTTCCTAATTCTCATGCAGAGATAATATGCCATATGCCTTTGGATTAGCTGCTGGCTAATCAGATCAATTATATTTATCTAGGCAACGTGCACCTCAGATTAGAAACTATACTGAGTAAAGGAGAAGCTTGCCTGACTTTTCCAAACACTATCTTGTTTACACAACTTAAGTAATGTTTCATCCCTCTTTGTTTGTATAATAGTTCTTGCCTTTTTCCCTCAAGGTTGTCACCCTGATTCTCTACTAAAATGATCTGAAATGGAAATTTTTCCTCCCCTTATACTGATTAATGTCATTTCCTAAGAAGAACACATCTGAAAGATATTAATTGGAAGGATCCAAGTCAATTGAGTTTTTTGTCATGATCTGAGACTACTGTACTTGAGTTTTATGGTCAATACCAGCTACAAGATATCTATCTGTCTTGTTTCTCTTCATCCTTTTAAAGGGGAAGAGAAATGTCCTGTTGTGGGTCATCGTTTCCTTCTAGAACCTCTTACAAAATAGGGCTTTATGGTCAGGATAATGCATCTGGTTCTGTTCTTTCTTGCCAGGTGTTCTCCAGAATATAATTCTCAGCAACAAGTGTTCAGCTCCAGAGCTGCTAGTTCATAATGTTATTCTGTTACTTAAAGGATGAATGGACGTTCTCAGTAAGATAATCTATTTGGGATAGAAACGCCTCTAACATGCAGATTAAGTTCAGGAATAATGGCATCTTCACCTAATTTCAAGAAACAGAATATTTAACACTGTTTGGAATCAACATTGTGGATAAAAATGAACATGACAAGAATGAATCCAGAAAGGCTGTTTCTGTTTAAATTTTGTAAGTCAGTGGAAGACTTGTCTTTTAGAGGAGGATCTGACATACTCTAGAAGGAATCATGATCATCTAAAAGAACTGATTTCACCAGAAAGAAATATTTATTATATATTTATTATTAAAATATTATTTTAATAAATAATAAACATAGTATTATGAAAAAAGCACTGGAATATTAATGTTACTTCATGATGTAATCCCAATATCTATTCTATAGGCTTCCTCTTCTTCTGTAAAGTATTAGACTGAGAATCATAATACAAGTATATAAAAAGATTTGCATTAGAAAAATATAGTCTGCGATCCATCTATGTAATATTCAGCAGATATTTCACTATAATGTTTCTATCTTTAGTAAGACTAAATAATGGGATATATTTGGTGGTAGAATTTGTTTGCAATAACTGTTTTCTTTTTTCTCAAAAAAAATCTATGCTCTTAAGATTATGGGCATCACTATAGTATCCAGCACTATTTTCCTTGCACTACTCTTTCATTGGTTATTTTGATTTTTCTAAACACTGGGTTTGGTTTTATTGGGCAGGCAATCATTAAGAGATTTAACATAACTTGTTAAGTAAATGTACAGTTCTCAAATAGTATTTAGGAAGTTGCAGAAGAAACAATAAATTCTTGCAGAACCTAAATCATCAAGAATTTTAATCTCAGTTCTTTGTTAAATGTATTTCCTTTTTTATCATCTATTTAAAAATCATCAATTCTATTCCTTTAAGAAAGTGAAGTACAAATATAAAACATAGCTCAGAATGTTTCAGTAGCTGTTTATGAATTGCTCCAGTCATAAGCAGTTGACAAGTTTTTTTAAAAAAAAATCAAAATAACACTAGGTCCACTATGAATCAGAATTGGGATTACATATCCTAATTCAACAGAACTTAATGTAAAAACCTAGTCCACTGATCAAATGTTCAACTGAGAGAGAGTATACAAAAACATAAAGTTTTTGAAAAATATTACCTTTGGTTTCACCACATTCAACATGGGGACTCTGGGAATTGGTTAAAACAGTGGTTCTCAACCTATGGGTCGCGACCCTATTTGGGGTCGAACGACCGTTTCGCGGGGGTCGCCGGACACCGCGGTCCGCCATTTTGTTTTGTTTGAATTTTTTTTATTTTTTTCGGCGTGCGCGCGCTGCGCATGCGCGGATTGGCCCGTCGCATGTGCGTGCCGCGCATGCACGGATCAGCCCATCGCGGTCTGCCATGTTGGGTTTTTTTAAAAATTTTTTTTGAATTTTTTTTCGGCGTGCATGCGCCGCGCATGCGCAGATCGGCCCGTCGCGTGCATACGCTGCGCATGCGTGGATCCGCCCGTCGCGGTCCGCCATTTTGTGTTTTTTTAATTTTTTATTTATTTTTTGGCGCGCGCGCGCCACGCATGCGCGGATCGGCCCGTCACGCACGCGCCGTGCATGCGCGGATCCACCCGTCGCAGTCCGCCATTTTGTTTTTTTATTATTATTTTTTCAGCGCGCGCCCCGCGCATGCGCAGATTGGCCCAGCGTGCGCGCCCCGTGCATGCGCAGATTGGCCTGGCGCACGCGCGCCCCCGGGTCGGGGTCGCGGCATGCATGGGTGGGGCAAGTGGGGTCTCAACCTGAAAAAGGTTGAGAACCACTGGGTTAAAAGATGTTGATGGATCATATACAATATATATGCTACATTCTCTTCATTCCTCGCCTAAAACTTAGAATATTGCAGGATATAACTACCCATACAACTACCTTTTAGTCCCATCATTGTTTATAAGGTCAATGAGGGCAAGTGACCAAACAGTAACAACAAAATTCTGGGAGTCAACCCTCCTGCTTCATTATATGTGGCCCTTGGCAGATACCCATTGACATCTATACGTGATACTGAACCTGCCATGGATCATGAGGAAAGATCCCATATTTTTAGACTGGCTTAGTCCAGATTGCAAAAACAAAGATATAATCAAGAAAATTTTAGTGCAGACTAAAGCTGAAGTTTCCTATTAAGAATCAATAATATTACTTCACTAGCATAAGGAAAGAGAGTCAGATTTTTATATATGATAAAAATCCAAAATAATATAAGAAAGAAAAAAAGAATTTGGAAATTAACATGGTTATTAAGAGCTTACATACTACTTACAGAAGAGGATTACATTATATTTTATTATGGTGTCAAGCTTATATAAAATCTTATGGTTTTATATTGAAGCTTGACACGTGGCTCAAATTAAAAAAGTACCTACATATAATCTTAAAATTCAAAACAGGACATAAGGTATGTTTCAGTGTAGGAAAAAAATTACCTTGCTGTTTTAACAATATATATTTAAACAATATATTGGTTTTGAATCTCTTTCTCTCTCTCTGTCTTACTTTCTGCATGCACCCACAAAATGGATAATTTTGAAATTACAAAGGAATTACAGAGGTAGTTCTGTGACAATTTTTTTCTCTCTTCAAATTCTGCATGCCGCCTAATGTCATGACTTGAATTTTAAGGGAACAAAGAGAAAAGGAAAGTGATTCAGTTACATACTGAATATAAGTAATAACTGACGGTGCGAAATAAAAACAGTGAATAATCAATGGGGTTGTCGTGAATGTTTGTCAATGGTAATGAGGGATAATTAACAATAGTCACTTAGGGAGGAAAGATTAGCCATTCAGAAATGCTTTGGTTTTGCTATTTCAATTCTCAACACATTTTTTTCATCCATGGTAAAACTCAACTTTAGGCAAATGCTTGTGCTTTTTCCTACTGAAATCAAGTTAAAATCTGCTACTGAATTGAATTAGTTGCCATCTATGTTACTTTTATAACAGGAATAATATCTCTGTACTTAGGAATGCTCACAACTTTGTTTCCAACTTGATTTTATGAAGGGATTGGGGGGGGGAAAGCATTAAGAGATTAAAGCTTTCAAAGTATAAAAATGTTACATAAAGAGTAATATATTGCTAGTATACCATATTAACTGAATCAATAATACAGCAAAAATTATTCTACAATCTTATCTGAGTCCATCAAGGAATGAAAATACATGCAACTTCAACTCCCCAGCCAAAAACAAGCAATGGAATTACTGGAGTTCACAGTCATACAATTATTGAAAAAAAAGGAAGAAAATGCAAGATTTTACTATATTGGTGTATTTTTTATTTTATTTTTTAAACAAATTTTATTGGTTTTTTAACTTTTACAACAAAAACTCGAGACACACCGTGGTGATGGGATTGTCAAACATCCAAAAACGAAATCATATATGAATAACTCAGGTAAATATTTCCCTCAAATAGTATAATATATTTAAAATGATCCATTTCTACATTAGATTTCTATAAATCCTAATCCTGTTTTCAAACTTTGTTAATTTAGTTACCATAGTCCAATTTAATCTTAAATAAGCATATTGTCACTTCAGGTACCCCTTCCAAATGTATTCTAATTTTTAATCTCATGAGTCATTAATTTTATCAGAAATGTCTCTTATTTCTTCTTCCACTACAAAATAGTTATCCTGATTAAAATAAAGTATTACTCTACCCTATACGTATACAATCCATCATTCAATCTATCTATATAGCAAAGCAAAATAATACAAAACATTAAATCATTTCAGTCCATTAGGAAGAATTCAAATCTCATCCAGGTAGATATCATGTCTAAAAACATGCATATTATTACACAAAGCATCATCTTACTAACTTAACATGCTCAATTAATTGTTAAATCAATCCAGATCTCTAAAACCTCCTCCATTTTCTTATTCTCATTCCATTACAAAATAATTTTCATACAAATAAAAATATTATTCCAAAAAATACATTCTTACTCTGTTTAATATATATATTCTAGTAATCTCCAATTTTTCTCTCGGTTCTAACTCTAAATCTTAAACCTTAAGTCAATCCATATTTCTACAAGGTCTTTTTAATCCGTTAGATATAATTTTAAGTTTCTCTTTTTAGTCTTATTCTGGCTTTCTTTTTGTGCCAGGCCGGTTTCCATAACAAAGCCTCTGTTTCAGCAGATAGATCTCCCTTTATTGCTTGTAACGTCATTTGGGTCAGTAGAACACATCTTATCCTTTGTGTTAGGGGCCTGGCTCCTTTGTCATTATTGTTGCTTTAAAAGTTCAAGTCTCAATCTTTGATTCTTTTGATCCTCAAGAGTGTGAGTAGGATGCTTATAAGGCAATATAAATTCCTCTTTAATCTCGATTGATTCCTCTTCTGGTATATTTTGGTTTATAGAACAGTCAGATGAAGTCTGGGAATCAGTTTGAAGGTTTGGAGTAAGGTTTCTGGCTCTTATTTCTGTAGTAATCTCTTTTATTTTAGCGCATACCTGCTCAGTGGCTTCGTAATTTTTTTTCCAATATAAGTTAACAATTTGATTGTAAGTAAGGTTTCTCCATTTCAATAATAATTGAAGACAGTCCTTTTTATCTTTTAGTGGAGGCTAGGTGTATTTTTTTATATATGTATTATTGTGTATTTTTATATTGCTTGTTTTATATTGTGAGTTACTCAGTTGCTTTGAAGTTGGTAAGCATCTGAATCCAATAATATACCTTAAATATTTTTTTTAATTCTTTTTGGGTAGAAGACTTTATGTTTCTCTGGAAAGATTCTCTATGGATGGGCCTTTTCGGGATATATAGCATTCAAGTATCTGACATAATCACTTGAAAAGCAGCATAGTTGAAACAAATACATAGTACCCAAGGATATTCATCTCATAACATCTCATAAATCCTTAAGTTGTGAACAACAGAAAAAACAGGTGCTTATACATCTACAATAGTAGCATCTCATATATAGCAAGTGGAAAGTTACAACATGTAAAGTACTCCAATTAGTTCTTGAAGTGAATTTAGAAACTTCACTACTCAACGCTGCACCAAAGGTCATTGAATAACGGTATTCAATGGTCATTGGTGGTCACTGAATAAGTGGCATTTGAATTTGAAGTGCTGTCTTTCTCTTGGCAAAAACCATTACTTCAAATCTGAGACAACTGTATTCTAAGCAGAAATTCTGATACAAAGAATTAGCATTAAAGTCTTTATACTATGAAGGTTGGCATATATAAATTACGTATCTTTGAAAAAATAAAAATTCCAGAGTTGGCACAATCTTTCTTCTGAGATGCCAGATAAACCCAGAACAATATTTTAAAATAACAGATAAGTGAAAAGTATTCCAACATCCAAGAAAATCTCTTTTCTTATATACAGGCATTCTCTTGTCAAAATCATAGATTTTACTTAATCATTAACGTTAACACAGTCATCAATGCTTACAATATATCGAATACATACAAAAAGTATAAGGTTATATTATTCAGCATTTGGAAACACTTTACATTTAAAAGTAAAAAATATTTATTAGCAATAATCAATTGCCAGAATGCCATCATACTGAGTCCAGCATAAAAATGTTCAGAAATTTTACAGTAAGCTGAACACGTTTTCAGCAGAAAATGAACATCAAAAATCATAATGGAAGATTAACAAATTGTACACAATTGCTTCAAAAATAAAAATATATATTTTTTTCAATTTTATTAGAATCACCAGTTTGTATATAGATTCAATAACTAGACCTACATTTTTCTTTTACAACTTGCCTATTTTTCAACAAATTGGCTGCAATTCTTTCATACCTGCACTTTTCATAAATCCTAATTTTATACAGAATTTTACACCTTAACCCTAACCTTACTTCAAATAGATTTTAACAAGCAATGCCCAATAATTTCACGTTCCCTCACTTACCTGTAATCCAGGAAAAAGAACTGGTAATGGTGGATTCTTCCATTACTTTCAGTTCCGCTTAATCACAAGAACTAAACCATGGTATAGGATCTGCTTGCACCATAAGGTTACTAAAGGAGCACTGCAGTTTTTGCTGCACTTAATTGGATTTATAAAAGGTAATCTTGGAAGTCATTAACAGCTTAGGTTCTTGTGCTGTGCTGCATAGTAAGTACTAAATATAATACTACTAATATACATCTAGATTGGAGCTGCATTCAATTTTATTTTCTGCTCTTCTGTTTCTTCTCATTTTTATTGTATTGCTTATTATATTGTATTTATTTTCTTCATTATAAATTACCTAGAAAATGTCAAGTTATGGGATAAAACAAAAATATAGCTAATGGATAAAAGATAGTAACCCAAGGTTCTAACATTAATATCACTTTTAAAGAAAAATCATAATGCAATATTTTTACTATTTTGAAATCCAATTGATTTTAAAATGTCATTTTAATAAGCTAATATTAATAATACATTAATATTTACTTTACTTTTACTTTACTTTATTTTGACTTATATGCCGCCCTTCTCAGACTCAGGGCGGCTCACAGCAAATAATACAAGTACAAAATATAAATTAGTTAAAATAATAATATACAATATAAAAAACAATAAAACTATACCCACTGATACAACATACAGTCCCAATCTAAGGCCCAGGGTCAGAGCGCAGCTCACAAGCCCCAAGCCTGTCTGCATAGATGTGTTTTTAAAAGTTTTCGGAAAGCTATATATAATATAATGTATAATAAGCATACATTTATGAAAATTATATTTATTTTTATTGCTTTAAAAACAGAAAACCAAAGGAAACTAAACACAAAGATAACTATAATGCAAATACATACAAAACTATGCAAAAAAACTGCTTTAAAACTGAAAAAATGCAGCAGAAAAGGAGAAAATAAAGTATAATGTATCATAGCCATTAGTTATAATCCTATATATACTTATCTAATGTAAATATTATTCAAGTACATATATATTTCTAATATATTTATAAAAATATCATTCATTTTTAACCTATTATATTTATGAATGCCTTTCTAGATCCAGACTTACAGTACAATCCATTTTTTCTATTCAGTTCAATGGACTGAATGTAAATGCATAACACTGCAAGCTAAGTTGCTTGAATTCAGGTATTACTGAAATATGTTACAATATGATTATTAATGTCATGTTGTGACTATATGTTATCTATCATTCTATTAATTTCAGTGGAATTAAGTGCATAAAATTTAGTTTGATTTCTATCCTTTATATGTAAAGTTAATTCAATTTACTTTTGCAATATTATCATTCTTTCTAAAATGTTCATTATTTAGGAAGAAAAAACAAATGCCCTCCAAATCTTTAACAACTTATCTGCTATAGCAGTGGTTCTCAACCTTTTTCAGGTCGAGACCCCACCTGTGCCGCGCCCGCGAATCGCGCATGCGTGACGCGACGGCCCGAACCGCACATGCGCGGCGCGCGACGGCCAAAAAATGGCGGACTGCGGTGTCCCCGCGAAATGGTCGTTCGACCCCAAATGGGGTCGCGACCCATAGGTTGAGAACCACTGTGCTATAGACTACATGGCCAATGCTAAGGGAGCATAAAAGTAGTAACCCAAAATACTCTTCTCTTGTAATGAGAGTCTGACAAAATATAGTCTGAACTACTTAATCTACTTAAAGTAAATGTAGTAATTGAAGAGAATAAAAGGGATAAAATAAATGCAGCTCCAAAACCTGGACACTGTATCAGAACTCAAAAAAATGGTAAACAGCATTTAGAGCAGTTTATAAACTAAAACAAATTATATTTATAGAAACAAATTTACATGTTCTAATGATTGTTCCTTTTACGTTACTGACAATGTATGAGTCACTGTATTCATTATGATCTAATTTCATTAGAGTATGATAATTTAAATTAACAGAATTTTAGAGAAAAGTATCTATTCTATTTATGCAAACATTAAGTTTCTACACTGAGGCAGCTACTATATGTATGACGCCTAAATCTGCAATCTAATTAAGTCTAAAAATATTGTATCAGCTGACAATTTGTTTCTGACTACTAGGCAAAGACACTGAGTTTCTAACAAAGGTACAGTGTTGGCTCATTGGAGTGAGCCCATTTAAAAGTACAAAAAACCCTAGAACTATATTTAAAAAAACAAACAGAAAAAGCATAAAATCTTGCCTCTGATCACATATATGAACACATCTCCATCCATTCTTCATTATCTTGCTCACTGTTGCTTTCAACCTGTCAAAAAGTATTAAATGTGGCCTTTGGCCACTAAAAAGTTTCCTACCCTTGGCTTTACATTAACTATTCATGTCCTTATGTATTTTAATGTCATGTTCTTTGTTAGTAATACTTGCAGTTTTAAACTTTGACCTTCACTCAGTGATGGGATTCAAATATGTGAACAACCGGTTCTCTGTGTGAATGCCGCTTCCGGAAGTCTATTCTGGGTCTGGGCAACAAAAAATTAGCTACGGGTTCTGCTGAAGTGGTGCAAACCAGCTGAATCCCACCACTGCCTTCACTCCCGAGCCAGAACTGGTGACAACATCAAGTTGACTGAGAAAATGAGAATAGCCTTGCTGATCTTAGTCCCATCTAGCTAGTAATCCATTTGACATTGCAGATTAGGCAGATCTAGGTAGTGCTCAGTGCCGTAGGACTATATGGAAATACTAAAGTAGAATAATTAACAAGTTAAAAGGTAGTAGTAATAGTAGTACAGTAATGTTAAACCACTTCAATATTGTTGCCGGACTTCCGGTTTCCGGCCGCACGGATCGGACGCAGCCAGAGAAAGCTCCGAAACGGGGCTTTCTCTTTTGGGCCAAAAATCCGATCCGACGGGAGAGATAGGCGCCTAGAAAGGAGGCGCAGGAGGAGAAGACAAGCGGACGGACCCGGCGAGGCGGAACTCGCCGCCAAGAGACCGGGTAAAGCCGCGGACGAGGCCGAAGAAGCCGGCGGCGGCCGGCTGGCCGGCCGACAGGCCCAAGGAAGGGGCCGCACGGCCGCCGCTGCGCTGCAGAACGGACCCGGCCGGAGCGGAGAGAAGAGGACAGAGGAAGGCATCGGCGACAGCAGCAGCGGCCACCGGGAGAGTCAGCTGACCGGGAGAAGACCCCCGGACGAGCCAGCGGGGGAGAAGAAAGCCGGAGAAGCGAAAGGGAAAAGAAAAAGTAAGAGCCAGACGCAGAGAACAAAGGGAGACGCGAGCTGAGCCAGCAGGAAGACAGAAAGCAGCTGAGGAGCAGACGGTGGGGGAAGGCTCAAACAGAGAGACTGGTGAGTGTTATCCCACACGCTGCGCCCCAGACCCAGCAGAACAGGACCCCCAGAGACCCAAAAGAGGGCAGGACCTGCCAGGGAAGAAGGTGGGAGGAAGAAGACAGCTGGAAAGCACCCTGGAACGCAATAAGGGAAAGGCAGAGGGGATCTGTAAACACAGGGGGATAGAAGACAGGAGGAAGTGACCTGGGCAAGAAGGCAGAGATAGAGGGGTAAGGGGGTAGGTAAGAAGGAGCCAGAAAAGAACAAAGAGAAGAAACAGGCTGGCAGAGGGGAGTGAAGAGGAACCCAAGGCAAAGGTACTGAACTGGCTCCCTGAACGTAGAGCTGCCAGAATACAGGCTCCTACTCCTACTCCTACCCCTACACTGCCTAAACCCTGAAGGCACCCCCTCCCCCTTTTTGGAAGGACCAGATTTATGGATCTTCACCAGACCACAACCTAGTGTTGTACTGCATTGTGAGAAAAAGGCCATCATCAAAAATCCCAAGCCTCAGATCCTCCCATCTTTGTATCACCCCTGCCAGTACAGAAAAGCTTAATTGAAAACAAGCTACACCCCCTAGTGATCTACCACTTTGCTGTTAAAATACAAACTGGAAGACATGAACACTTGCTAACTTGTAACAGAAAAATTTGACTCAACCCACCCTAGCAACCTGACAATCTTACACAGGAACAACTCCCCCACAACTCATTGCATCAAGGGGTGGCTTTAAGGGTGGACAGGCCAACAGGAGGAGAAGCTCAAAATGGCTGCCAGACGGACAAAACAAATCAAACTGCGAGACCTGAAGGGAGCTGCACCCTCCCCGGCCCAGCCCTCCAATCTGATAGGGAACACCCCACCCAACCACACACACCCCCTCCCAACTGCATGCCCTCAGACCCACACGCCAACCCACGACTCCGCAACAGCACGCATGATCCAAGAACTAAAAGAGACGATTGAGACACTAAATGAGACGATTGCGACGATGGTGGTACGGATGGATGGCATGGACAGAAAATTGGCGGAAATGGGCGCGAAGACGGAGAAAGGACGCCTAGAAACAGAACGGAAGACGGAGGAAAGATACAAAGACATGAAGAGGATGCTGGCGGACCAAGGTGGAGACCTGGAGAAAAAGTGGGAAGAACAGCGCAAAGCGATGGCCACTGATTTGGAACAGATGAAGGAGGCATTGCAAACACATGACAAAAACCTCCAAGAAACAAGGGAGAATACGGAAAAGATGATGAAGGAAGTGGAAAACCGTGTAGAGGGTCAGCTTGCAGAGGTGAAAAGAGAAGTTCAAGACCAGTCCACCATGATACAATTCTGGCAAATGGCATTTGCAATCAGGATCAGAGGGTGGAACGAGACAACATACGAACCCCAGGGAAGACTGCGCAGGACCTTTGTAGAGGCCCTGGCAACATTCCTGGGCACGAGCGCCAATGCGATTGAGTGGCATGTCGAAAAAATCCAGAGAGTGGGCGCCTGGAGGGAAGTGAACAAACACCAACCAAGGGATGTGGTCATCCACTTCACAACACAGAAGTTCCGGAACCATGTCTCTGCCACTTCCTATAACAAGGCATTCTACATAGAGGAGCAGGAGGTGAAGGTTCTGAAAGAGATCCCACAGGCGATGCTGAGAGACAGAAAGAACTACAAATTCCTGACCACAGAACTGAGATCGCGTGCACTGCAATACCGGTGGGAAACCCCAACAGGAGTGTCACTTTCTTACAAGAACAAGAGACATTACTTAACCTCGGTCCAGAAAGCCAAAGACTTCCTCGAAAAGGAACTGAAGTCGGGAGGCCCTCAACCCACCGCGAGAGAAGAAACAGATAGACCACTGGAAAGCGGGAGGGATAGAGGCCAACGAGCAAGCCGCGCAGAAGCACAGATCGGGGCAGAGGCAGAGGAAATGAATGGACCACCTCTAGGGGCGAAGGCGCAGAGAGCAGAGAGCAACAAAAACAAGGAGACAGGACAGTCTACAGAGGGCAGGCTACCAGGCTTCACTACCAAACGTACAGACCAGCAAGGCAAGACCTCACAAACCAAAATGAGCACCAATCCGGATATCGTGGGAACGAGACCAAAGGAGACAACAGGAGAAACAACAGAAATGGTCTCGCAAAAATATCCTGCAACATATGATGGCTACTAATTATTTGACTTGGAATGTGAACGGACTGAACTCCCCCCAGAAAAGAAGAAAAATTCTCCACTACCTAAACCAAAGTAAAAGCGATATAATCTGCCTACAAGAAACACACATCAGAGCAGCAGACCAGAAATATCTGATCAACTACAAACTAGGCGCGCACTTTGTGGCAGCGGCGCCAAGAAAAAAGAATGGGATTGTTATATACGTAAAGAAACATGTAATGGCTAAGCTAATAGAGTCCGACCCCCAAGGTAGATACCTGGCAATTGAAATAACACAAGAAGACAAGAAGATTCTAGTACTGGGCGTATATGCACCACATCAGCAACAAGGCAAATTCTACAAAAAGCTACACAAGAAAATAACACAACTTAACTACAGATCTCACATCATCATGGGCGACTGGAACGGGGTCATAGAGACTGCTCTAGACAAAAAAAGAACTGCACCGAACCCGCAAAAACACTCCAAGTTGCCTAAATCCTTCTTCGACATGAAGGAAGACCTCGAACTGACAGACGTATGGCGGAAAAGGCACGGCAAAGAACTAGAATTCACCTTCTTCTCCGGCAGACACCAATCATTCTCCAGAATCGACTTTATACTAACCTCTAGTGACTTGCTAACGTGTCTAAACGCGGTGAAAATCCTACCCAAGACACTGACAGACCACAACCCTGTGAGGATGGAATTAAGACATGGCCCGAAACAGAGGAGGTCCTGGAGAATCAATGAAAACTTGTTTAGACATGAAAACAATGTGGCGGAATGCAAAAAAGCTATGAAGGAATACTTCGACACACATATGAACAACGGAACACCGATAGAACAGATCTGGGAAGGCAGCAAGGTGTACATGCGAGGGATCCTCATATCCATGAATAGCTGGCACCGTCGCCAACAAGAACAAAAAAGAAAAGAGTTAGAAAATGAGATAAGCAAAATGGAGCGGCTACTAATAAAAAGACCAGAGGACAAAGCCACCAAAGAAGGACTCAAGATCTTAAGAAAGCAATTCGACATGTTGATGGCTGACCAAGTTGCAAGGAATATACAATATGCAAAACATAAGACATTCTGCAAGGCCAACAAACCGGGCCGCTGGCTAGCCTACACTATAAGAAAGAAACAGAAGTCCCGCATAATTGAAAAGATAGAATACAAAGGCAAGGAAGAATTCCGACAAAAAACCATCAAGAAAGCCTTCACGGAGTTCTACTCGAAACTATATACCGAGGATAAGATACAAGACAAAGAGATAGATGAGTTCCTACAAAACGAAAAGATACAGGCGATTACCGACACACAAAGAGAAGCCCTGAATGCCTTAATCACAAAGGAGGAAATACACTCAGCGATCACACAGCTGAAAGCAGGAAAATCGCCCGGGACGGATGGGATAACAGCGACCTACTACAAACACCTCCAAGAGGAGATGCTAGAACCCCTCAGAAAACTATTTGCCAACATTCAAGAAGGAGGTCAGGTCCCACCATCCTGGAGAACAGCCTACATCTCATTAATCCCAAAGGAGGGGAAAGACAACACACAGCCCGCAAACTACAGGCCCATCTCACTACTAAACACAGACTACAAAATCTTCACAAAAATTTTGGCCAATAGACTAATGACTGTACTACAAAAAACAATACACCCGGACCAAAGGGGATTTATACAAGGACGCCAGATGAAAACCAACGTGAGACAGCTGCTGAACATAATAGAATACCTGCAAAAGCACAACCAGATACCCGCCGCTCTTATGTTTGTGGATGCAGAAAAAGCTTTTGACAGACTGCACTGGCCGTTCCTGACGAACTTGGTCCGGAAGATGAAAATGGGAGTAGTTTCTCAACTCCATAACGGCAATTTACCAGAAACAAACAGGACAGATCATTGTCAATGGAGACTTAACGGACTCATTTAATATAGAGAGAGGCACGAGACAGGGCTGCCCGCTGTCCCCCCTGCTTTTTGTCCTAACACTGGAAATTTTACTGAACAGAATAAGAGCGGCAGAGGAGGTACAGGGCATACAGATTAAACAGCAAGAATACAAACTATGTGCCTTTGCGGATGACCTGCTGGTGACAATGTCGCAACCAGCACAATCAGCAAGGAAATTGATGGAGATAATGGAGGACTATGGTAGGGTGTCAGGCTTCAAAGTAAATATATCAAAAACAAAGATGCTAGTCAAAAACCTCGACAACAAAGCAAAACGGAACCTGGAAAGAATAACAGGGTGTGAAATAGTCAAGAAAGTCAAATACTTAGGAGTAGAGATAGAATCAACAAATGCGAAATTATACAAGAATAATTACGAGGTCCTGTGGAATAAGATACAAACAGACCTGGAAAGGTGGAAATCACTACGTCTGTCCCTGCTCGGCAGGATAGCGACAGTAAAGATGAATGTATTACCCAGATTTTTATTTCTCTTCCAAATGCTACCCATACTCAAGAAGGAAGCGGACTTAGACAATTGGCAGAAAGGCATCAACAGATTTATTTGGGACGACAAGAGACCGAGGGTGAAACTAAAAATCATCCAAGACGCAAGGGAGAGAGGGGGACTCAAAATGCCTAATCTAAAGCTATATTACTATGCAGCAACGTTGGTGGCGGTTAGTGACTGGATCAACATGACAAATGATAGAATTCTGAATGTTGAGGGGCATGGTCTACGATTCGGCTGGCACGCATACCTAGTATACGACAAAAAGGCAGATAGGAACTTCAAGGAGAACCCATTACGAATCCCATTGCTATGGGTCTGGAAGAAATATAAGCACCTCCTACACGACAAGATTCCCATCTGGACGATCCCTGGACACGCATCAGGGGATATGAACACATCCCAAGGGCAAGAAGTGGTGCCCTACAGTGAACTTGTACTGGGAGAAGAAAACGGGTTCCTCTTGAAATCTCAAGCAACGCTAGCAAACAGAGGAATAGGAAGTAACTGGCTATCATATATACAACTACAATCAAGGTGGCGTAAAGACAAGAAGAAGGGCTTCTCCCAGACAGACGAGAATCTAATTAAACAGATTAGAGAACAGGGGATTAAGCACATCAAACGAGTGTACAGCATTCTGATAGAAATGGACTCTGAAACCGAGCTAGTCAAGAACTGTATGATAAAGTGGGCACAAGACTTCAGACACCCTATCACCATGGACACGTGGGAGAAAATCTGGGTGAGGAATGTAGAATTCACGAAATCGCAACACTTAAGGGAAAACTTCTACAAGATGTTCTATAGATGGCACCTAGACCCGAAAAAAATATCACTCATCTACCCGGGCTCCCAGCCCAAATGCTGGAGGTGCGGGGACGGAGAGGCTACTTACTTTCATATATGGTGGACATGCAGAAAAATCAAAGCATTCTGGAGGAAGATATGGTGGACACTCCAAACTATTTTCAAAAAGCGTATAGAATTTCTACCTCAGGCCTTTCTGTTAGGGATCACAAAGGATATCACTACCTCAGAGACAAATTTATTTTTGAACTTAATTACAGCAGCAAGATTGTTGGTGGGACAGTACTGGAAGAATCCGGAAATACCGCCTATTGAAGAATGGACTGTGAAAGTAACAAATTTGGCGGAAATGGCAAAAATATCAGCATACTTGAAAAACCGCTCCAATGAACAATTTGTGACTGACTGGAAACAGTGGATAGACTATATCCAAGAGAGACACCAATCAAACAGAATGCAGCTGGCGTTCAGCTAAGGATCGATGGGAGGAGGGATGAAGGGCTAACAAATCAGATGTTTACAAAAACTAACACCCAACGTTGAATGTATATGTTCTATAACTAATGCCTCTTAACATAACCTTATGACTAACGTTGTTTGCCTTAATATTGTTAAAGTAGACTGAATCTCTACCTCAGGATATGAAACTTTTACCTCAGGATCTCGGGTTGGGGACCGTGGAGGATTGCACTAGTAATGGGATGAAGTCAACTCAGAGGCGCAAACACACAGTGTGCGATAGACTAGATACAGTAGATAGACCATATATAGGAGAAATACCAATCAAACAAAATGTATTCGGAGTATACTTGAAGATGTAAGGGAGGAGGGAAGAACGTTTACTAAAACAGATGTTTACAAAGATTAATACCTAATGTTGTATGCTATGTTCTAGGATGATTGCTTAGCAATAGGATCTTATGTTTAATGTTGACCACATTAATATTGAAACGGATAGGGGAAACACCAATCAAAATAAAATGTAACAGGAGTATAGTTGAGGCTAGACACGGGGAGTGGGGGGAAAAAGGCTTACTAACTCAGACGTTTTCAAGGACTAATACTTAGTATTGTATACCAGGAGTCATGATGATTACTGCATAATATGTCTTTATGTTCAATGTTAATGGTTTTAATAAAAGAATTTTTAAAATTAAAAAAAAAAATATTGTTGCCAAGGAAACAGCATGATTGGGTCTCTATATTTTTCAGGAACTAAACTTGAATTGAGGGATTATCTTTTTTGCCTCTTCAATAGATATTTTTGCATGAAAACAATACAAATGCAATAGCCAATACTATTCACATATACTCTATGTATTGGAAAAGAAAGAAGTACAATCTTATCTTCATTTAAAATAAAATTTCATTTTCTGTTCATTCAATTCATTCAGTTTCATTTTGGTTTTCTATTCGTTCTCAAGTAGACTGAATGTGTATCGATATCTCAGATTATCACTGCATGATCTGCAAAAGCCAACTTGTATCTCATTAACTCTCAGAGAGGGAATACCATTCACACAAGGCAAACTCAAACAATTATTACTAACAATTAGTACATTACTTCATGTACACTAAAAATGGTCTTTAATTACTATTCCAATATCCAAGCACTGTATCTTTTTTTGATGTATGAATAGCCATGTTTTAAAAATACCGTTAAGCCATCAGTGGAGGTTCTCAAGAAAAGATTGGACAACCAGTTATCAGGGATGGGATGGCAAACTTTTTAGAGACCGAGTGCCCAAACTGCAACCCAAAACCCACTTATTTATTGCCGGGTGCCAGGTGGGCATGGTCCACTGGGTGGGCATGGCTGTGGTGGTCATGGAAGACTGGGTAGGTGTGGCCAAGGTGGACATGGTCACCTCAATGTTGCTCATGGGGAGGGACGCCTGTGGGGGCCGGGCAGGGTTGGAGGAGATTCAGGGGGTCTCTGGCAGGTGGGGTGGTGGGTAGGAGATTCGTCCTGCAGGGTGAGGCGAGACAGGGTGGGAGTGCCATTATCTCAGGGCAAGGCAAGGCAGGGACCGGGGCAGCTGCTGCCTGACACTATTGGCCCCCGCACACAGAGGCCAGCGAGCGCATGGGGGCCGACAGTGTCCGTCAGCAGCCACAGACTGCCGGCCCCTCACCAGCGCATTCTGGGGCTCCGCAGCCCACCAGCAGCAGTTCAGAGAAGTGCCCACAGAGAGGGCTCTGAGTGCTGCCTCTGGCACGCGTGCCATAGGTTTGCCACCACTGGGATAAGGACTCCTGCCTAGGGCAAGAGGTGTCCTTATTCCATCCCTGACAAATTAGAAGGCCTCCAAGGTTGCTTCTAGTTCTATGATTCTATTATGAAAGAAAAAGAAAGAAAGAAAGAAAGAAAGAAAGAAAGGAAGGAAGGAAGGAAGGAAGGAAGGAAGGAAGGAAGGAAGGAAGGAAGGAAGGAAGGAAGGGAAAGAGAAAGAAAGAAAGAAAGGAAGGAAGGAAGGAAGGAAGGAAGGAAGGAAGGAAGGAAGGAAGGAAGAAAGGAAGGAAGAAAGAAAGAAAGAAAGGAAGGAAGGAACTCTACCACAGGTATCTTTTATGGGGAAAATACCCATGAATTTATTTCCCATCAGCCACAAAGCATGCACAGTGTCATAAAAATATCCCATTTCACTGATCTGGAACAGCAATATCATGGAAATAAGTCATTTCAAAAATTAGTCATATGAGGTGCTGCTCTTGAAGATGGTCCAGGTACAAAACACAGTGACAATCCAGGTATTCTTTAGTTAACTATGGTAATTGGGGCCAGAATTTCCATTGCAAAGCAATATGGTTGCAAAGCGAGATATCACATGACTGCATTGCTTAGCGACAATACCAACAGCTCCCGTTGCTGTTGTTAAGCAAGAAGCATGGGTTGTTATGTGAGAATGTTCTCCCAACTCCTGCCGGTTTCCAACAGCAAAAGTCAGTGGAGAAGCTAGCAGGACGTTGCAAGCCCCAAATGGTTCATAAATGGGCAGGTAAGTGGCTGCTGGTTAAGAGTGGATGCACATAAGATGGCTGGCATGGCTTGAGTGGCTGCTCCCAGTACAGTACCACCTGACTATGGGACAATGCAATTGTCATAAATGCAAGCCGGTTACAAAGTGCCAGGATAACAATCACATGATCACAGGAATGCTGGGACAGTCATTATTTCAAGGACCAATCATAAGTAGCACTCATTGAATACCATTGTAATTCAACCAGTTGCTGAAAAAGTTACCTGTAATACTAACTAGAGCTGGGTATTTCAGACACAAATATAACAAAATGTTTCAGAACAGGCAGGTGTGCAAACATACTACCTGTCTGCAGTTCCTTAAAGCAGCTGCATCTGTTCACAGGATCATATGGTCATCCACAGCAGGGCAATATCAGAAAAAAATGAACTTGCTTTAAAAGGGGGAGACTGAAGTTGCATGAATGACTGGGTATTCTGAGGCAGTTTTCTCCTTTTGAATCAGAAGTATTAAACAGACTTGGTATTAACTGAAAATGCCCAGCATATGGTGCTGTTAACGTGCTATTTTTACGGATTTCTGATTTGTTTCTACCTTCAGTTGAAAGTACTACTTTTAACTAAAAAGCCTTCATGGGACTATAATTTCTGCAGTGTTATTACATACTCACATTTGGCAAATGACTGCTCAAAGTGAGCATGGTACCCTCTCAAAAAATGTAATGTCATTCATAGAAAGTTTTTAATCAGCTTTTAATTTTCTGAATTCTGATAAGGACTTTTTAATTCTATTTAGTCTTCTTCCCTCTGCCTCCCTGCACCTTACTCTACTTATTATAGGTATATTTGTTTTAGATTTTTGGAGATTAAGCCTTGCACTATTATTCTTTACTCCTGCACATTACATTTTTCTGCTACTTTTAATGCTGAAATTGATTGTTTTAATCATTTTTAATGTGCATAACCCTGAAACTTATGGTAACTGAAAAGGAAGATGCTCATGTATAATATTGCCTGAATAATCAATATGTTTTGTATTAACCATAAGAGAACAAAATAGTAATTTTTAAAATAACATAGGTTAGATGCCAACATGGGATAGTTAACTATAGAGAACTAAGCTGCAGTTCTGGGCATTTTGTTTATAGTGCGCTTCTGAATTAAGTTATGCATTCTTTAACAATAATAGAAAGGCAAAATACTTAAATATTGCCTCATTTGTTTATATATTCTCTTGTTATCTAACTGTCTAACACATACAATTACCACAAGAGAATTACTGTTGAGAAAAATAAGATGAAAATATTGCTTCAAAAGCATTTGTAAGTGCTTGGTTTAATTGAACATACTACCCTGAGACTAATTACCCCATAGGTTTGGCTCCCAGTTTTTATAGACAACAATGCAAGGCTGCTAAAACAAGTGTTCTTTCTAATAAACTAAGCATCAAGGCACAGCATGGAAAAAAAATATTTTTCTGCCAGCATGCTATCTAGTCTATCACCTTTTATTGTTTGTTAATGCAGAAAATTGTAATATGTGCAAAATAACATTAAAAATGAAGGCTTCAAGAGCAGTTTTTACAAATGTAGTATACACACACTGTAATTTGAATCAGTTTTAATAAACTCCAAAAAGTTGGTAATATAAATAATAATGCCATTCCAAATTCACCAAACCCCATGAATGAAAATATTTATGTATAAAATAGATGGTGTACTTAAGTGCAAAGTGAGGATGAAACATTTTATTATAAATTAATGACAACCACATCATTGAAGAAATATACTCCTATCCCAAGACACGTGTAATTTATTCCTTGAACTTTACAATATTTTAATACTGCTTAATTCCACCAATGGGATTATGCAACTTCAAAATAGAATTGGACTAATAAGGACATTTGCACTCAGGGCTTTTTTAATGAGATGCAGCATTTGTCTGCATCCCACGTAAGGAAGTAAATTACCCAAAGTAAAATTTATTATTAAAAATAATGATGGATCAATCTTTTTATTTTAGGCAGTAAAAATCTTGAGAATTGTTTCATCACTATGGGTTTTCCTACATGGTCAGATTTACTCAGCCACCAAATTAAAGGGAGAAATCAAATTTTATATTGACAGGGTTGCCATGAAAGAAATCTGGAAAAAAGCTCAGTGGAAATTCTGGACAGTTCAGGCCTCTTAGATTTTTAAAAAGATTTTAATATATAAATGAAATTATCAAGAAATAACATGTGATTGATTGATTGACTCAGCACCATTATTTTTAACTTACCACAATGGGAATATAAAATGGATGTTTAATTGTCTCACATAAAAGTCAATAATGGGACTTTAGCATACTTAATGTTGGAAGAATAAATACCAAAGTTATGGTATTTCTGTGAGAGGAAACAAAATATTACTGGCTGACATCAGCCAAAAGCAAATTGTAAAAAAAAAAAAAACCAAACCTGTAAACCGCTGGATCCTTTAGTACCCTGACCACAGAATTCTAACACTGGTTCAAATCAAGCTATGAACTATCAAGACTCAGAGGTATCTTTATTTAAATTTTTTTTACAGTATTTCTAAATTGAAAACAGTAGAGTTTGGTTTGGATTATTGTTAGCCTAAATACAAATGTAAAAAAAAAACACCCAGTCTAGGAAGCTCCCTACTCTTCCACTCCCTCACACCTGTTCGCTTCTATTTGGAGTCGGAAGAACGGACTCCCACAGAAAACAGTATAGGATGCTCAAGCCCGAAAAGTGTTGAGAAGATGAGAAACTTAGATCACAGCACAGACTATCTTCACTTGCAAAAAATAATAATGAGGAGGACCAAGTCGAGAATCACGGAGGCAGGGCCTGCTCTAGGAATATTGGGGGCGGGGGGGGAGGAGAAAGGCCACAGGGCCCTGGCAAATCCCAGCCCCGAAGGGCTGAGCCGTGTGTGGAAGCCAGCCTGGAACCGCTGCGAGCAGCAGGAGAGGACGCGCCGCCGCCGCCGCCGCGGAAGACCGACACGCGACCCCGAACGTATCGGCGACGACAACGAACCCACCTGATCAGAGCCGGGGCCGGAGTGCCCCATGCGGCGCTCCTATAGCTCCTCCCGGCGCCGGGCCCGGCCGGCATTGGAGAAGGCCCGCGGGAGGGAAGGGGAGGGAAGGGGATGAGCGGGCGCGGCGAGAAAAAAGCACCGGCGGCCGGGTAAGGGAAGGGGCTGCCAGCGCGCCTGCGTGGCGCGGGAGGCCGGCTTTGCGGGCCTGGTTGTTCTGGCGGGAAATTCGAAAACTTTCACTGAGCTGCTTTTCGAACGGCCTGGACTTATGCTGCACAAAAGACACTTGGCTGTTACCTTTTCCATGTTGGGTGTGGACAGAATGCTCCTTGATATTCAAGCTGTGCAGTGAAAAAAAATCCCTTTTGAAGATCAGGAGTTAAAATCTAAATATTTGGTCTCCCTCACCTGCACTGTCCCTTTGGACCTTATTGCCTGATCCCCAGCAACCAGCCCCTCTGAAGAACACCAGCTGGTACGACTTTGGGGAGGGAGAGTGCCTTAGAGTCAGTGCCAGACTCCTGACAACTACCTGGACAAGTCCCTGAAGTTATCTTGGCAAGTTTTCAGAAGTAGTTTGCTTCCTAGGGTGAGAGAGAATAGCTGGCCAAGGTCATCTTAGGCAACTTGTGCCTAAGGTGGAACCTGAATTCACAGTCTCCTGGTTTCTAGCTTGATGCCTTAATCACTGCACTAAACTGGCTATCTTAAGAAGATTGCCAGATGTCAACACTACCAGAAGGTACAGTTCCATACATTGCTATTTTACTAGTTATTTCTTCCTAGCAGATCATAAATGTACCATAGCAACATTTTTTTGTTCTGCCATCTCTCGGTAATGGTGCCTTCATCTCATTCCCAGTCCATGAAGAAGATAAATTATTCCAACATCACCCAAAGATATAAATCCTGTTAGGCTTTGACACCCATGGAAGGAAATCTAATGATTTCAAACAGTAAAATAACAGAAGCAAGATGGGGACAGACATGGGGAGACTCAATCCCATGCCAGATAGTTTTCTATCAACTTAAAGACAGGGTCAAGTTCAACTCCAGATGAACTTGATCAAATACTGTGGTCACCAAACGAGAAGAGAAAAGATCCTGATGTTGGGAAAGATTGAAGGCAAAAGGAGAATGGAATGTCTGAGGATGAGCTGGTTAGATAGTGTCATCTGATATTGATGCAAGAACATGAATGGGGCAAACTGGGAGACAGTAGAGGACATAGCTGGCATGCTCTGGTGTATGGGGTTATGAAGAGTCAGACACAACTTAGCAACTGAACAATTCAGCTCAGCAGAGTGGAAAGAGTGAGATGGTTTTCTAAGTGGTGAGAACAGTGTTTCTCAACCTTGACAACCTGGAGTTGTGTGGACTTGCCAGTATGCCACATGGAAACTGAAATTCACAGATTGAGAAACAGTGGGCTGTAGACATTTGCATGACAGAGATGGTAATCTTTTCACACAGATTAAATCACAGTAAACCTCAATGAAAGATGTATATTTACTTTGGATTATTGAGTGCAGGTAAGAGCTTCAGTCTCATTTGAACTTTCTAAAAACATATTGTTGGAGACAGAAACAGTTTGCTCTAACACGTCTGATTAAAAACATTAGCAAGCTGCATTTGTGTTCCACAAGAAAATAAGCTGAGTCCAGCCAAGGCCAGAAAGGGAACAGCTGACTGTTCACTTGTCCACAGATCACAGGAATGAAGCAAAAAAGCTTTCTTCCCACCATGGTCAGAAGCAACAATCTACCAGAGGTTTCCACCCAAATAAAAATGACAACAAAGGAAAGGCCTCTGAGAATTACGTTCAATTCACCATCTTTTTATGACACTTTTAGTGTTCCTCTTCATGGTTTATAAGCCCAAGATCAAAGTTTTGGACTGTTTTAAGTTGCCGTGGAAAATATTTGAATAAAAATTGAAGTTAAAATACTTAACAATGAATTTCTTACATTTTCTGCAAGTTCTTTGTACTGATAAAATCACTAGTTTAGACCACAAAGAAAAGCATTCAATATTTTCAACAGACCAAAGCGGGAAAAACATTTCCCTCATTTTTCCATTCCAGCAGGCCTTATTTTTATTCATGATATAAAAACAATCAGAACAAAAGAGTGGGTGCATGACCACACTGAATTATATTAGTCTTTCTGGATTTCTGAATTCAAAAGAAAATGTTGTAGGAATTCTGAATTACTCCATTGTTGCAGTGCAATGCTAATCTGCAGAAGACATAAGAACAGAACAGTGCTTTCTTTATTGTATCCCTTGCAAGTGTTTCTGAATACCAACAATTCATGGTCTAGCACATATACTAACAAAATATTATATAGTATTTTAATAAGATCCAAGCATGGGTGATAAGGAAAGGTGCATTTTACTAGGGCCTGAAAAATCTATGTTGGGAAAGGGGACCCAAATGGCAGCCCATTCGTAAAGAGGAAAATCTTTGACTAGAGCAGTGATGGCAAACCTTTTAGAGACCGAGTGCCTAAACTGCAACACAAAACCCACTTTTGTATGGTCGGGTGCGGGTGGGTGTGGCTCACTGGGTGGGCATGGCTGCGATGGTAACGACAGACTGGGTGGGACTAAAAAGTTCAATCAATCAATTCCAATTTTGCGAGATCTTTTTTTTCCGTGAGAACTTGAATTCGATTGATTGATTGAACCTTTTTTTTTTTTTGCACATGGCGGCAAAGGCCTAAAGCGAAAAGGTTTTATAAAACCCAGCTGGAAGCCTTGGACTGGGGTGACGGCGTGCGTTCCCACAAAGAGGGCTCTGTGTGCCACCTGTGTCATGCATGCCATAGGTTCACCACCATGGGACTAGAGTGTGCTTGATAATACCTATATAAACCAATTTTACATAACATTAAATATAGAACAGGTAAATTATAATATATATTATGCAGGGATAATATATAATTTCGTATAATAAAAATAGAAGAAGAAAGGAGTATTAGATATGTTCACTACCTTAAGTTATTTATAAAAATAGTAAAATAAAGGCTGAGTAATTAAAAAAAATAATTAAACTGTACCTGGTTATCTTTTGTTCCTGTTATTGTGATGATGATTGATGATGATGATGATGGTATCCATTCAGTTGTATCCTACTTTTGGCGGTTCTATGGGCAGGTCTCTCTCATGCACAAGATGGAGAACGCTTCCCTGTGAGAGCAGCCGGGCCTCCGATGGGGAATGGCTAGAGACCTCCCCCCAGGGGCCGAGAAACATCTGGGACCCCTGGGATTTTGGCAGCGGAACATCTTAGTCTCCCTGAGATATGTCTGTCGGCTCCCTTCTTGCCGGGAATGGACGGAGCTGAGTGGTGGTAACAGCGTACTTCCCCCTGCGGCCTGCGGTGAGGTGAGAAGCCAGCTGGGAGTCGGGAGGCCACCGCGAAAGAGAAGAGCTCGGCGGCGGCTCCCCCCTCCCCCACCATGTGAACGAGTGACTCTTGAAAAGACTGCTGAGAGGCTCCTGGCTTTGAGAGGCCGCTGCGAGGGGGAACAGCTTGGCAGCTGGCCTCCCCCTCCCCCCTTCTACCATCATTATGCTCAGGTAGGCAGTCGAGAGGCGTTGGTGCTGGGAGGCCGCCGCAAAAGGGAAGATCAGCGGCGCCCCCCCACCATGTGAGCTAGTGGTTCGGGGAGACAGCTGAGAATTGCAGGGGATAGAGGGGGCAGCATGGACCTGGCGGTGAGGGAAACAATGTGGTCATGCTTCCCCCTCCCCTGTGAACTGGTGAACGAGCGGCCAACGGTGAGGCCAAATGGGAGAACTGCAGTGGCCTCCCCCACCCCATGAGCTTTGTGCGGGAAGGAAAGTTGAACTGAGCACTATCAGGAGGGGCAGTAAGACAGCCCTGAAGAAAGAATCCCGGATTATGACTCTGGTGCTGCCCTTATGGACCCCTTTTCAGAGACCTGGTCCTTGCCCCTGGTAGCACATATGCGAATCTGTGGATCGTGGATTAAACGAAGCAGGATGGAACAACATAGGGGCTTTTCCTGCTCGGACCACTCAAAATCTACCTTCATTATTGTTATTATTATTATTATTATTTTTACCATCACCCTGATAGAAACTTGGTACTTGGACCTTAATTCAGACTTGACTGCCTGGTTTCTTGCCGGACCCTATCGATTCATCTTACTTGACTGGCTGCTTACTCGAAGTGGACGCTTCTTGCATTGCGAGACTCCCCCCTCTCGCAATTATGGCCCTCTTATACAGAGGGCCCATCTCGAGGATGGACTTTGGAGTCCTGAGAGATGGCATGCATCAAAAAAGGGGCTTTGGGGTTTTTTAAATAGGTACTTAGTCAAAGTTTTAAGGGTGGGGAGGGGTGGGGAAGGGGTGTTTAGGGCAGGGGAAGAAATTGTCAGAAGGGAACAAGAAGACAGGCCAGGCGACGGAAGGGGACGGAGTCCTGAGGGTGCGGACGGGGAGTTGATTAAGACTAACTCAGTTCCAATAAGTACCGTTAGCGGGAGGGGCAGGTATGGTGGGAGCAGGGGGCCGTATCATAATAAGGGAGCGCGCACCCGCTGCTTACGAGCGGTCGTGCGCTCCGACCCCCAAGGCTCAACCTGTTCTCGGGGTTGTTCAGAACCACAGGGCCCTGGCTGTAGGCTGATGCTGTGCAATGCCAGGTCTGTGGTAAATAAGGCCCCCCTCATTCAAGATTTAATCTCAGAGGGGGGAGCAGACCTTGCGGGTATAACGGAGACCTGGTTGGGACCAGAGGGCGGTGTCCCTCTGGTGGAAATGTGCCCACCGGGTTTCCTTGCATTCCACCAGCTGAGAGCTCAAGGCAGGGGTGGGGGAGTGGCGGTCGTGATCAGGGAAGGTTTCAGGCCGAGGGAGGTCACTGTTCCTCAGACGGCAGGCTGTGAATCCCTTCTGGTGAAGTGGGACCTAGGGGGTCCGAGGGCGGTGTTGATTACGTACCTGGCGCCCTGCCACGTATCAACCTCCCTGCCCGAGCTCCTGAGCGTTGTCGCCGCGGTGGTGGTTGAGGTCCCCAGGCTAATAGTCATGGGTGACTTCAACCTGCCATCTGGGGGCGGGGCGTCCGGGGAGGCTCGGGAGTTCATGGCTTCCATGACAGCCATGGACCTGACCCAGGTAATTCAAGGCCCCCCACACACAGGGGGGAACACGCTTGACCTGGTTTTTGTCTCTGGACAGTGGCTGAGTGGTCAGAGTGTAGGGGATATAGTCATTGAACCCCTGTCATGGTCTGATCACTCTCTCCTATGCTTGGACTTTCGGACCGTTGCACCCCACCGCAGGGTGGCGGAACCGGTGAGATGGTACCGCCCCAGGCGGCTGATGGAACCCGAGCGGTTCCAGGCAGAGCTTGGGCCAATTCCTGAGGTTCTGACACACGACTCGGTTGGAGAGCTAGTGGCGGCCTGGGACAGGGCGGCTGCCGGTGCCCTGGATCGAGTTGTGCCTTTGCGGCCTCTGATTCGGCGTGGGTCTCGACCGGCCCCGTGGTATAACGAGGGGTTGAGAGAGATGAAACGCCAGAAAAGACGCCTAGAGAGCAGTTGGAGATCGAGCCGTGCCGAATCTGACCGAACATTGGTAAGAGACCATATTAGGTCCTACCTAATGGCGATAAGAGCAGAGAAGTGTTCCTACCTCACTGCTCTTATTGCGTCATCAGATAACCGCCCAGCCTCCCTGTTTAGGGTGACCCGCTCCCTCCTTCATCAGGAGGTGAGGGGAGACCCCTTAGAGGGTAGAGCTGAGGATTTCGGAAAATATCTGTATGATAAAATCGCTCAGATACGGGAAGGCTTCGACTTCAACTGGGTATGTCCAATGGGAGAGGGGAAGGCTGGTCTTGAGACTGTTACCTGGGTTGAGTTTGACCCCGTGACCCCCGAGGACGTGGACAGGTTGCTGGGGGGACTTAAGGCGACCACATGTTTACTGGACCCGTGCCCCTCCTGGTTGGCGCTGGCCTCCCGGGAGGTGGTACGAGGCTGGTTCCGAGCAATTATAAACGCTTCCTTGAGTGAGGGTGTCTTTCCCGCTGCCTTGAAAGAGGCAGTGGTGAGACCCCTCCTCAAGAAGCCTGCCCTGGATCCAGCTGTTTTATCAAACTACCGTCCCGTCTCCAACCTTCGCTTTCTTGCGAAGGTTGTTGAGAGTGTGGTTGCCCGACAGTTCCCGCAGCACCTGGAGGAATCGTCATATCTCGATCCGTTCCAGTCGGGCTTCAGGCCTGGCTACAGCACGGAAACAGCATTGGTCGCGTTGGTGGATGATCTCTGGCAGGCCCAAGACAGGGGTTGCTCCTCTGTTCTGGTGCTATTGGACCTCTCGGCGGCTTTTGATACCAGCGATCATGGTATCATGCTGCAACGGTTGGAGGGGCTGGGCATAGGAGGCACTGTCTTGCAGTGGTTCTCCTCCTTCCTCTCTGGCCGGATGCAGTCTGTGTTGACAGGGGGCCAGAGGTCGACCCCGAGACCCCTCGTATGTGGGGTACCTCAGGGGTCGGTCCTCTCGCCTCTACTGTTCAACATTTATGTAAAGCCGCTGGGTGAGATCATCCGTGGTTTTGGCGTGGAGTACCACCAGTACGCTGATGATACCCAGCTGTACATTTCCACGCCAAACCACCCCAACGATGCCCTTGCCGTGCTGACCCAGTGCCTGGAGGCCGTGCGGGTATGGATGGGGAGAAACGGACTCAAGCTCAACCCCTCCAAGACCGAGTGGCTGTGGTTACCGTCGTCCCGGTACAGCCAGCTGATTCCATCGCTGTGTATTGGGGGCGAAACAGTGGCTCCCACAGGAAGGGTTCGCAATTTGGGAATCCTCCTGGACTCACGGCTGTCCTTAGAGGACCATCTGACGGCCGTGGCCGGGAGGATGTTCTACCAGGTTCGCCTGGTGCGCCAGTTGCGTCCCTTCCTAGACCGGGACTCGCTACGCACAGTCACTCATGCCCTCGTGACCTCCAGGCTGGACTACTGTAATGCTCTCTACATGGGGCTCCCCTTGAGGTGCATCCGGAAGCTCCAACTTGCCCAGAATGCGGCCGCACGGGTAGTGATGGGAGCGTCATGGCGCTCCCACGTAACACCGCTCCTGCGTGAGTTGCACTGGTTGCCGGTGGTCTTTCGGGTGCGGTTCAAGGTGTTAGTGACCACTTTTAAAGCGCTCCATGGCATCGGACCCGGATACTTACAGGACCGTCTACTGCCAGCAAATACCTCCCGCCGTCCGGTACGCTCCCACAGAGAGGGCCTCCTCAGGGAGCCGTCGGCCAGACAGTGCCGGCTGGCGACCCCCAGGGGGAGAGCCTTCTCTGTGGGAGCTCCCACGTTATGGAACGAGCTCCCCCCCAAACTCCGTATAATAACAGATTTACGCACCTTCCGCCGGGAACTAAAAACATTCCTTTTTCGACAGGCCAGCCTGGCATAGAAGCTTCGGTTCCAATAGGGTCAAAATGTTTTAGGGGGACTGAGTATTTTTTATGATTTTAAGCTTTGTATGTTTTGGGTTTTAAATGGGGATTTCGGCCAAATTATTTAATTTATTTTTAATTATTTTAAATTTTGTATATTTATATGTTTTTTAAATTTTAGGCTGTACACCGCCCCGAGTCCTTCGGGAGAGGGGCGGTATAGAAATGTGATTATAAATAAATAAATAAATAAATCTGATCTTGCACTACTTCTTTGAGGTTTTTTAAGTTCTAACTGATGTCAACTTTGAGAGTGTCTAGCCCAGCGGTTCTCAACCTTTTTCAGGCCGAGACCCCACCTGCGCCGACCATGCGTGGCGCGACCCCGACCTGCACTGCGCATGTGCGGCATGCGTGCGACGGGCTGAACCGCGCATGCGCGGCACGCGTGGCAACAGGCCGAACCGTGCATGAGCTGCATGACGGGCCAAACTGCACATGCTCGGCGTGACGGGCTGAACCGCGCATGCACGGTGCAACGGGCCAAACTGCGCATGCGCGGCGCACACGCGACAGGCCAAACTGCGAATGCGTGGCATGACGGGCCTAACGCGCATGCGTGGCGCGACGGGCCTAACCGTGCATGCGTGGCACGCGTGACATCCCGAACCGCGCATGCGCAGCGTGACGGGCCTTACTGCGCATGCGTGGTGCGACAGGCCTAACCGCGCATGCATGGCGCATGTGACATCCCGAACCGTGCATGCGCAGCACGCGCACGACGGCCCGAACTGCACATGTGCGGCGCAACGGCCCGAATTGCGCACGCGCGGCGCGCGCACAACGGCCAAGGGGAAATGGGGAAAAAAATGGCGGACTGCGGTGTTTGGCGACCCCCGTGAAACGGTCGTTCGACCCCAAATGGTGTTGCGACCCACAGGTTGAGAACCGCTGGTCTAGCCACTGTGTTATTTCACATGGTGTTTGTTGTTATATAATTTAAGAACTTCAAATCCCAGAGATTTTCTATTATGGATGTCAAATTAACATTATAAACAGAATTATTAATCCAAGAGATTAAATAAATGAGAATAAATGTTGTAGGTAGGATTTACAGGTACAAAGGTACAGGTGATAAGAATCTACTTCATACACACCACACAGTTTTGTCAGACTATAAATAGAGAGCAGGCAGAGATTTCTGAAAAAAAATCTTTGTGAAATGAATTTTTGTAAAAGAAAAAGTTAAAAAGCTGCAAATCAATTCACTTATCTTTTCCCCACAGCTAAATTACAGTGAAGCTCTACTGATTTTTTTAAGACATTACCTGTATTAGTAAGTGAACGTTTCAGCATCCTAGCATTCATCAAATGCTGCAACCATTCTCTTGTGGGACCAGAATAATTTAAGTCATCTAGCTATTTTAACTGGCTTCACAATTCATGAAGTGTGTGATTTCGGCTACACTTACCTTATAAACTTTGACTTAGCCTTTTATCTAATAATTGTAACACCATTTATCTATTAGAATTTTTTAAATTATCAGAAGATTGGTAAGATAAATGCATTTATTAAGGCTAATTAAATAGTTACAAAATAATTGATAATTTTTTTAAAAAAAAGGTCCAATGTGCGCTACTTAAAATTTAAAACACAGAATAATCTAAGCTGAGAATTAAAACACTTCAGCTATTGGTAAAATGTAGAACTATTGAAATGGTCTTTTGGGGGCCGATATCAATACTTGGTGATTATGTGGACATATCCACATAGTTCTCTTAGCAATAATATGGAAATTTGCCATTGCCTTCTTCCATGATGCCTTCTCAACTTCACAGTTAATCTACAATTTGAGGATTTCCCCATAGTTTTCCCTAAGTGTAAGGGCTCAGGCTAGTGAGGCAACACTAGAGAAAAAAGCACTACCATCCTAAACAAACTTGCACCCCTAGGCCAACAGGAGACCCTATCTACTGACTCACATTATCAGAAAGAAAAAGCCTTTGGTTTAAACTCTATATCTTGAATATATGTAAAGCTCTGGCTCCTTTGTGCTGCAAATAGGCAATTAACTCTTGTGTTTAAGGTTTCATTCTACAATTAAGATCATAATCTAGCGGAGTTATTTTCTGAGAGTCTTGGGCCAAATCTGAATAAAAGGTTAAGAGCCTGGAGAACTCTGATTTACTGCAGAGTCCTGGTGTGAAGCCTGACACCAAGTACTAAGAAAATCCTTTTTGAGATCAGGGGAGCTTGACTGAGCACCTGCTGTGATAGAAGCTGTGAGCTGCTGAATATAAATTCTCCTTAAGGGCTCTGCAGGCTCCAAGGAAGTATCTAAAACTGAATGACTGTTTGGAAACCCTAGTCTGAGTGACTCAGGAAATGCTATGAATTATGGATTGTGTGATAACTAAAAAGAGTGGATTGGTGGTTCCAAAACATTATTTCTCAATTCCAAAACTGATGTTGCCTTAAGACAATGTTTTCTTTTTCAAAAAAAAAGAAAAGAAATATCTGAGTTTATCACTTAGGCCCCAAGTTAAAGGTAAAGAATGGAAAAAGTAATCTATATAAAAGTCATTTGAGTAGTGTTCTCCTGGGTATAGGATAATAGAAAACGTTTGGTTGCAAGCATGCTGAAGATTAAACTATGGCAGATTAAACTAAGATTGCAACTAAGGTTGCAAGCATGCTGAAGATTAAACTATGAATGTGGTTCATATCATAATCCCAGTGTTGTAACTGTTCATCAGATTGGAGAACTTGGTTTCTTCCAAGCAGGAAAAAAGGATTTTTAGAGACCGAGTGCCCAAACTGCAACCCAAAACCCACTTATTTATCGCCGGGTGCCAGGTGGGTGCGGCCCACTGGGTGGGCATGGCTGTGATGGTCATAGCAGACTGGGTGGGTGTGGCCAAGGTGGTCGTGGTCACCTCAATGTTGCTCATGGGGAGGGATGCCTGTGGGGGCCGGGCAGAATTGGGGAAGATCCAGGGGGTCTCTGGCAGGTGAGGCAGCGGGCAGGAGGCTCGTCCTGCGGGGTGAGGCGAGGCGAGGCAGGACAGGGCAGGGGTGCCATTGTCGCAGGGCAAGGTGAGGCAGGGGCCGGGGAGGCTGCTGCCTGACACTATTGGCCCCCGCACATAGAGGCCAGCAACCGCATGGGGGCCGACAGTGTCCGCCCACAGCCAAAGCCTGCCAGCCCCTTGACTGGTGCACTCTGGGCCTCCGCAGCCCACCACCAGCAGTTCAGAGAAGCTGCCTCTGAGTTGGACGGCCTGCCAACAGCTGAGGAGGCAATACAGTGGGAAAAGGAGAGTATGCAAGGCCAGGAGGGATGGGACGGGGGGGAGGGAAACCAGCCGTGCTGAGATGCATCCAGCCACATGGGACCTTGGCAAGTTAGCGGATGGCTGGTTGAGGGACGGTTGCCATCTCTGGGGCATGGTGTGCATGCCCACAGAGAGGGCTCTGAGTGCTGCCTCTGGCACGCATGCCATAGGTTCGCCACTACTGGACTAGGGTCAGTATTATCATTTGTCTTCCTAGCCACTTCAGGTAATTTGTACCCAGGTGACTATTCCCAGTCAGACCAGTTACTAAGCATCCAAAAAGTGATCACATGAGGGGGACGGCTGTCAGAGCTTCAAATCCAGATTATAAATATCTATTTTTGAGTCCTCCAGGTGACAGGTTGTTAAGTGAGAGCTATCTGTCTTTGCTGAACCATAAACTTCATTCTAATTCTAGTAAGAAAAGAAAGTCACATGTTTCATCTTTCCCTCTTTCAATTGTGCCTATTATGGGAAGTTGTTTTACTTTTGCCCTTTGGCTAATGGAACGCAGTCTTCCCAGAGGCAGCTTTGTTTCTTGCCCTGTTTACACAGAACACATTACACAATTGCTGTCTTGATTCTGACAATGGGACAAAGAGGAGGCTTGTCAGCAGATACAGCACTTTTCTATGCTGAGAGCTCTGTGTGTGTGTGCATGTGGTGTTTGTGTGTGTGTGTGTGTGCTATTATTAAGTATTCTTCTTTTGGAAGAGTGATTGAAAAGTGTGTATATTCTAAAAAGTAAGAAAGTAGAGGAAATAAAGGAAATAATGTTGGGACAGTGTTTCTCAACATTATAAACCTTAAGATGTGTGGACTTCAACTCCCAGCATTCCTCAGAACAGCACTGTTATGCGTAATTCAAGGTGGCGAAAATACCTAATATTCCTGTTTCCTCTTTTCCTGTGAGGTGGGTTGGGCTGAAAAACTGCCCCAAAGCCAGTCAGCTGCCTTTCATGCCAAAGGAAGGCCTAGAATCACTGCCCACTAGTGTAGTTGCTAGGCCACACTTTAACCACTATATCAAACTGGATCTCATAATATAATCAACACGTGGGAATTACTTGGCATGTTAATATTTAAATGGGAACAGTTTTTGGAATAAATTGCCAAATGTATAAGCAAGTTTTATAACCTATACATGTATAAGTATCTTTTTATGTCAGGTTAGCCTGGTGGTTTAAGGTGCTGGCCTACAAACCAGGAGACTCTGAGTTCTAGTCCAGCCTTAGGTATGAAAGCCTCTGAGTGACTTTGGGCCAGTCACTCTCTGTCAGCCCAACTCACAGACTGATTGTTGTGGGGAAAATAGGAGGAGCAAGGAGTATTAAGTATGTTTGCCCTCTTGAGGTATTTATAAAAATAATAAAGATAGTATACAAATAAAGCTCTAAAACAGCCTTCCAGATATGTTGCTATTGCAATCTCTGGAATTTTCCTCTGTGGGAAGTCAGTCCCCCAGAGAAGAAATATTAAAAGGACAGGAAAATATATTTCCTCAAAGGATCTTAAAGAGGCAGAAAAGCATGCCCAGTTTTTCTTAATAGCCCCAAGCAGAAACCAGCTCTATAGAAATGCATATATAAACTATCAGGAAGGTTGAAGCTAGAAGCTTAGGAAGACAAAGACACCTAAAATCTACATACCCCACCCAAACTCTAAGGCAGGACATAATAGGATTAACTCACAGATGCCAAAGGGCACACCCAGACTCAGGTCAGAATACATAATACAGGAAATAGCCTCAAACAGGAACGGGAAACAACTCCAAACAAAAGGTTCCAGAGGATATAAAAACCCACTCCCTACATGTGCTCTCTCTCTTTTTTCCAGAGACGTCTTCCTGTCTGGATCTCCTCTTCAATAAACTGCAACCTTCTTTCTAAAGCAGTCACCATGTTTATTCCCAGCTTGGACTGAATCACGATGAAGATTTTTCTTTCAACACAGCCAACAAGGACAAAGCTTATATTGCCTAGTAATTCTGGGAAGGAAAGTGTACTCCAATACATTTGGGAGGTGCTAGCTAGGAGGGGGCTGTTTTTGAACGGATTAAGTTAAAAACATTAAGTTTAGATATACATCTGCAAACACAGGAAATGAAAAACTGCTGCTTATATCTAAAAACAATTCATTTGTCCTAATTTTCTCCATCAAAGGTAAATGCCAAACAATCTACCAGTGTGAGACTCAAGCTGCTACATTTAATTTCTATTTCATGTTGCAAGGCAACATGGTCAACTGTTAATTATGTTTTCACTCAGCAGCTTTACAGACGTGGGTAGCTGCATGAAGCCATTGTCTCTATATAACTTACTTGCACATTCACTTAAATGTCATTCCAAATCATTTTTAAACAAAGAAAATACAGAGGTGTGTTATAAATACAGTGAAACTCTCTTGTTCTACATTTTAATTATCTGAACCTTCTAAGTAGCTTCTTCTTGTAGCTCTTACCATACCAGTGTATTCATTCTAAAGCAGAATTCATATTTCCTTGAACTGCTACTGTTCTGAATGTCCTTTGAAACAAAGCAATTATAGTCACCCTTTAATTTATTAATATGTATGACATTTCCCTAAACAGTTCATAACATTGCTGAATACCTGCAACAAATACTCTGGACTTCACCATTCTTCCAGAACCTTAGAAAAATATACCAGCATCCATTGTCAGTAAGTAATTTCTCCATGGAGAAGAGATTAGCTTTGAAAATAACATCTGCTGAATATTCCTCCTAAAGTGATACAAAAATGACAATAATGGTTCCCTGTTTTGTTTCAGCCATACACAATTATTTCAAGTAAAGCTCTCTCAGATTTAATTAGCATGTCTACCTTTCAACTGCATTTTTACAGGGAAATGATTTTGGGTTAACCAATTTTACTACTTTTTATACTTCTACGATAAATTTTACTTATTGTTTGGACTTCCTTCTGAGACTAAATTTTCTATGCAACGTGACAGCTAATTAAATTATTATATATTTAATTGGATACTTATAAAAGTATGATTGGATACTTATAAATACAGTATAAATACAATTGGGTAACTTCCCTGTATGTGTCAGTTTACTGCATGCATCTCCCAGCTGACGGGATGTAAACAACAAAAGATAATCTTTAGGTTAGAGCAGAAGTCCCCAACCTTTTGGGCACCAGGATCCGGTTACGTGGAGAGAGGTTTTTCCACGGACCGGAGGGGTGTGTAGTTTTGTTTGCTGCCTGCATCCTGCAGGTGGGGCTTGTTTGTGTGTTCTGGTTGCTGGCATGCTGCGGCCCAGTACCGGTCCACAGACCAGGGATTGGGGACCCCTGGGTTAGAGAGCCTAGGTTGCACATAATAGCACGATGATACTTCAGATGAAACTGAGCTTTGGTTTCATTTGTAGTGAACTGCCAAATGCATGCAAAATTGTCTAGTGCCATCCTTATCAATAGTAGGTAATGCTACAAGTCACATGAGTGAAAGTGAAGCTGGAAACATAACCTATATCAGTGATGGTGAACCTTTTGGTGACCAAGTGCCCACACTGCAACCCAAAACCCACTTATTTATCGCTGGGTGCCAGGTGGGCGTGGCCCACTGTATAGGTGTGGCTATGGTGATCATGGCAGACTGGATTGGTGTGGCCAAGGTGGGTGTGGTCACTTCAGTGTTGGTCATGGGGAGGATGCCTGTGGGAGACGGGCAAGGTTGGGGGAGATCCAGGGGGTCTCTGGCAGGTGGGGCAGTGGGCAGGAGGCTTGTCCTGTGGGGTGAGGCGAGACAAGGCAGGGGGGAGGTGCCATTGTTGCAAGGCAAGGCAGGGGCCTGGGTGGCTGCTGCCTGACACCATCAGCCCCCACACACGGAAGCCAGCGAGCGCATGGGGGCTGACAGTGTCCATCAGCAGCCACAGCCTGCCAGCCCCTCAACCGGCACACTCTGGGGTTCCACAGCCCACCACCAGCAGTTCAGAGAAGCCACCTCTGAGCTGGACGGACGGCCGACCGACAGCTGAGGAGGCAATGCAGTGGGTCATGCCTGGGAAAAGGAGAGCATGCGAGCCAGGAAGGACAGGATGGGGGGGAGAAAAACCAGCCGTTAGCATGCGGCTGGTTGAAGAGGGATGGTTGCCATCTCTTGGGCATGGTGCGCGTACCCATAGAGAGGGCTCTGAGTGCCGCCTCTGGCACTCGTGCCATAGGTTCGCCACCACTGACCTATATCTTCTCTAGTTTGCTGAAAAGTCTTTTGAGATTAACTTCCGGTCTTATGCAGTAGCGCAGAAGCCAAGGGATTTCGGGATTCCGTGCCCTTTGGCTGAATTTCTTCCTATTAGGGGACCTTAAATGGGCCAGAAGCCGCCCCGAAGAGGCGGCAAAGAAGGAAGGAAGTCCCACGGACCACGGCGAGATGGTGGTCGACCCGATCAGTCCAGGAGAAGCTTCCAGAAACCAACAGGAGAAAGGCTAGCCCAGGGGTAGGCAACCCAAAACACTGAAAGAGCCACTTGGACCCATTTCCCACCGAAAACAAAACACTGGGAGCCGCAAAATCCTTTTGATATCTAAAATGAAGATAACACTGCATATATCTTTTTTTACCTTTATTTTTTGTGTGTGTGTGTGACATACATACACACACACACATATATACACACACACATACATATATACACACACACATCTATAATAAAGGTAAAAAGGATATATGCAGTGTTATCTTCATTTTAGATGTCAAAAGGGTCCCTCTCTGTCTCTTTCTCTCCCTCTCTCTCTTTCTTTCTTCTTTCTTTTTCTCTCTCTTTCTTTCCTTTCCCTCTCCCTCTTTCTCTCCTCTCCCCCTCTTTCTCTCTCTCTTTCTCTCTCTCTCTCTCCCTCTCTCCCTCTCTCTCCCTCCCTCTCTCTCCTTTTCTCGGATCTTCTGCTCACCTGGCAAGCTGGCTTCAAGTGTTCTCCAACAAGCTCAGGGGTACTCTTTTATGACTCATGGACTTCAACTCCCAGAATTCCTGAGTCAGCATAGCTGGGCTAGCTAGCTCTCTCCTGCCCTTCCTGTTTCCTGCTTCCTGCAGAGACGCAGCAAAGGGAGGAGTTCCACCCAATAAGCTTTTCAGCTCCTGGGAGAACACTGTGAGTCTACTCTTTTTTACATACACACACACACACACACACACACAGAGAGAGAGAGAGAGAGAGAGAGAGAGAGAGAGAGAGAGAGAGAGAGAGAGAGAGAGAGAGAGAGAGAGAGAGAGAGAGAGAGAGAGAGAGAGAGAGACTTACCCTATTTTGATATAGACAATCCCAGGGAAGCACAATTGCCTCTTTCTGTCTCCGTCTCTGCAAATGGCAGAGGAGGCTGGGAGCCACAGGGGAAGGCTCAAAGAGCCGCCTGCAGCTCCAGAGCCACAGGTTGCCGACCTGTGGGCTAGCCTAACTTCAGACTCTAGCCTAAGCTACAAGCAACCAAAGCAACCACTATTTTAAGCTGATGGTAAACAGTGCATTTGAATCTATTTTCTCTGTCCTACTTATTAACTTTCCTGGGGGGGAAATTCCCAAGAAGCAAAAAACCTCTGAACATGAAGGAGGGGGATTTTTGCCCCACCCTTTTACTAATGGAAGCAGCGAATTAAACATTTTATGGAGGACTAAAACATACAGAAATGAAATGAAATGAATATAAAACCAAAATTTGGATAAGTTTGGAATTGTTGAATGGTTAAGATTCTCATTTTAAAGGCAATTTTCTATTTTGATAATTTGAAAAATAAACTGGTGCTGACATCTAGTGGTGGATAAAGACTATGACAGCTATGGCTTTTATACAGGACTTAGCAAAATCTGGAAAAAACTAATCTGTGCTTGTGACCTTCAAAGTTATAACAATAGAGAACAGCTGTGACAAAAAAGAAAACAATTTGGGTTGCAGACAAAGAGGATTATAAACTTCAGGAAACTTTTTTGAACCTTTTTGGATTATAAATATCTACTAAACTGTGACTCTAAAGCTATTTGCAGAGAAAAGAAAACCTCGATTCTTGACCACTATGGAAAATCAGAGACTTGCAAAAAGAACTTATCAAGAAAAAATAAATACCTTTCAAGAGGAGACATTATGAGATGCTGCAACTAATTCAAACAACAATGATTTCAAACCACAAAGAAATCCAAAATAACTTTGAAAATATAAACCAATTCATTTTCAATTTAACTTTACAACAACAAAAAAATCCCAAGAAATAACAATAGAGAAGGAGCAGATAAAACAGATAACTGAACAGAAATTCGAGCATAGAGACTCAATGATGCAACTTAACACAACAAAGAAGTATGATTTAACCCAAGTGGGGGGAAAATTACAAGAAATATTGGTTTTGGAAAACTTATACTTTAAGACCACAAGACAATTTTGAGGATAAGAAAAAAAAGACTGGTCAAAATGGACTGCAGAGATGTCAGGAATACCACTAGAACTGGAGAGACAAAAAATGATAAGACATATAACGAGAAAAAGAAAGAAAAAGATTTTCAACAAACATGAAAGAGCAAATGCCTCTTACAAAGATATTGTACTTGACTTATTTTTTATATCTACAGTAACACCTACAAGAATATGGAAAGACTCTTCGATTCAGCAGAATATATTGATTAAAGGTATTGGGCAAAAGAAGAAGGCCAAAGTGAAAATTAAGAAAATAGATGATGGGACTTATCAGAGAAAATATTTAAAAAAGAAACACCTGTTTGAATATGGTTAAAGTAATAGAAAGATTTTGGATATGAATTTTACTTTAAGAGGGAGGAGTCCCTCAACTAACATAGTACTCTCTTTCTTCTCTTTTCTTATCTTATTTCTTGATATGAGTAATATAAAAGAGTTAGAATGGCTTATATATAAGGACATATTTTAGATATTTAAATGTGATTGATTTTTTAAAAATTACAATGGATTGGAAAAAAATATTTTGAATAAGAGTTAAAAGACCAGATGACTAGATTTATTAAATGGAATATTTAAAGATTAAATATATTCTTTTTTTAAAAAAATTTTTATTATTAGATATCCATTTGTACATGTAAACAAAGAAAAAATTCAAGTTAAAGCCATTCAACTTAATACAATCATTTCAAATTTGTAGACCTTCTTCACTCCGTATATCCAAGTGTAACTATAAGCCAACTACATTTTAAAAAAATTTTAAATTTCACTTCTTTTCAGATCAATCCATTGGACATCAAACAAACAAGTCATCTTATTAAAATTAATAATTTTCATGTCGATACACCCATCCCTTCAACAAGTACATTCTTAGTCTATTTAATATATATCTTCCATTAATCAATAGATATATATTTGTACATGTAAACCAGGGAAAAATTCAAGTTAACTGCTATCCAACTTAATACAGTCGATTTAAATTTGTAAGCATTCTTCACTCTGTATGTCAAGATTTAACTATAAGCCAGATACATTTTCTTTGATTGGTGTTTCTCTTGTATGTAGTCTATCCAATGTTTCCAGTCTATCATATATTGTTCATTTGAGCGATCCTTCAAATATGCCGATATTTTAGCCATTTCTGCCAAATTTATTACTTTCAAAGTCCATTCTTCAATAGGTGGTATTTCTGGCTTCTTCCAGTATTGTCCCACCAGCAGTCTCGCGGCTGTGATCAAGTTCAGAATTAAGTTCGTCTCTGTGGTAGTACAGTCTTTTATGATCCCTAACAAAAACAACTGAGGTAGAAATTCAATACGCTTTTTCAAAATGGTTTGGAGTGTCCACCATATTTTTCTCCAGAAGGCTTTAATTTTTCTACATGTCCACCATACATGAAAATATATAGCCTCCATACTATCACACCTCCAACATTTAGGTTGGATGTCTGGATAGATATATGATAATTTTTTCGGGTCTAGATGCCACCTATAGAACATTTTATAAAAGTTTTCCCTTAAATGTTGCGCTTGCGTAAATTTTACATTTCTCACCCAGATTCCCTCCCATGTTTCCATCGTGATAGGTTGCCCAAAATCTTGTTCCCACTTTACCATACAATCCTTGACTAGTACAGTTTCAGAGTCAATTTCTATCAGTACGCTGTACACTCGTTTGATATGCAGGGGCCCCTGCTCTCTAACCTGTTCAATTAAATTCTCATATGTTAGGGATAAACCCTTCTTCAGGTCTTTTTGCCATCTAGACTTCAGTTGCAAATATGAAAGCCAGGTACACACTATTCCTTCATCTGCTAGCGTATTTGATGGCTTTAACGAAAACACATTTCCTTCTTCTGTTACAAGGTTACTATAGGGCACCACATCCTGACCTTGTAGTATGTTTATGTCCCCTATTGCATGTCCGGGGATCGTCCAGATGGGAATCTTTTCGTGTAGTAGGTACTGATATTTCTTCCAGACCCGCAACAGCGGGATTCTCAGTGGGTGCTCCTTGAAGCTCTTGTCCACCTTCTTGTCGTACACTAGGTATGCGTGCCAGCCATATAGTAAACCATGTCCTTCAACATTCAATACTCTGTCATTCGTTATATTAATCCAGTCACTCATCGCCACCAGCACCGCAGCGTAGTAATATAACTTCAAATTGGGCATTTTTAAACCACCTCTTCTCCTTGTATCCTGGATGATTTTTAATTTAACCCTCGGTTTCTTGCCATCCCAAATAAATCTGTTAATGCCCTTCTGCCATTCGTCTAGTTCCACTTCCTTTTTGAGTATAGGTAGCATTTGAAAGAGAAATAAAAATGTTGGCAGTACATTCATTTTTACTGCCGCTATCCTGCCCAGCAGGGACAGTTGTAATGTTTTCCACCTGACCAGATCTGTTTGTATCTTGTTCCACAACACCTCGTAATTATTTTTATATAATTTCCCATTTGTAGGTTCAATCTCCACTCCTAAGTATTTAACTTTCTTAACTATTTCACAGCCCGTTATTCTTTCTAAGTCCTGTTTTGAGTTGTTGTCTAAATTTTTAACTAGCATCTTCGTCTTAGATATATTTACTTTGAAGCCTGATATCCTACCTTAATTATCTCCATCAGTCTCCTGGCTGATTGTGCTGGTTGAGCCAGTGTCCCCAGCAGGTCATCCGCGAAGGCACATAGTCTGTAGTCCTGTTGTCTAATCCGTATGCCTTTTATGTCATCTGCCACTCTTAACTTGTTCAGTAGAACCTCCAGCGTTAAAACAAACAGCAAGGGGGATAGCGGACATCCCTGTCTAGTACCTTTCTCTATGTTAAATGAGTCTGTTAAGTCCCCATTCACAATGATCTGGCCTGTTTGTTTCTGATAAATTGCCAATATGGAATTAATAAACTGTTCTCCCATTTTCATCCCCCCAATCAGTGTTGTCAGAAATGGCCAATTCAGTCTATCAAAGGCTTTTTCTGCATCTACAAACATGAGAGTAGCGGGCACCTGGTTATGCCTTTCCAAATACTCTATTATATTAAGAAGTTGTCTTACATTAGTTTTCATCTGACGTCCTTGTATAAATCCAGTTTGGTCCGGGTGAATTATTTTTTGTAACACTGTCATTAATCTGTTAGCCAAGATTTTTGCAAAGATTTTGTAATCCGTGTTCAATAGCGAGATGGGTCTGTAGTTTTCTGGTTGAGCGTTGTCTTTTCCCTCTTTAGGGATTAGAGAGATGTAGGCTGTTTTCCACGACGGTGGAACTTGACCACCTTCTTGTATGTTGACAAATAGCTCTCTAAGGGGTTCTATCATTTCCTCTCGAAGATACTTGTAATAGGTCGCTGTTAACCCGTCAGTCCCGGGCGATTTTCCCTTTTTCAATTGTTTAATCACTGCAAATATTTCTTCTTCTGTGATCAATGCACTCAGGCTATCTCTTTGTTCATAGGTGATTATCAATAACTTTTCATTTTGCAGAAACTTATCTATCTCTTTGTCTTGTGTCTTCTCTTCAGCGTATAACTTAGAGTAGAATTCTGTAAAAGCTTTCTTGATCATTTCCTGTTGAAATTCTTCCTTTCCTTTATACTCTATCTTTTCAATTATGCGGGATTTTTGCTTCTTCCTTAATATATAAGCCAGCCACCGACCAGGTTTATTGGAATTACGGAATGTCCTATGCTTTGCATATTGTATATTCCTTGCCACTTGATTTGCCATCAACAAGTCAAATTGTTTCCTTAAAATCTTGATTCCCTCTTTGGTGACTTTGTCCTCCGGTCTTTTTATTAATAGTTGCTCTTTCTTACTTATCTCATCTTCTAACTCCTTTCTTTTTTGTTCTTGTTTGCAACGGTGCCTTTTGTTCATGTCCATGAGAATCCCACGCATGTATGCCTTGCTGGCGTCCCATATCATTTCTATAGGTGTCTCCTTATTCATATTTATGCTAAAGAATTCCTTCATAACATTTTTGCATTCATCCACATTTATATCGTATTTAAACAAGTTTTCATTAATTCTCCAGGATCTCCTAGGTTTCTGTCCATGTCTTAATTCCATCCACACCGGGTTATGGTCTGTTAGTACTTTGGGTAAGATTTTCACCTTCTTTAGGCTAACAAGCAAGTCGCTTGTTGTTAAAATAAAGTCAATTCTAGAGAATGATTGGTGTCTGTCTGAGAAAAAGGTAAATTCTTGCTCTTTGCCATGTCTTTCCCTCCAAATGTCTATCAGTTCGAAGTCATCCTTTATGTCAAAGAAGGATTTAGGCAACATGGAGTGTTTTTGCGGGTTTGGTGCTGTCTTCTTTTTATCCAGGCCGACCTCTATGACACCATTCCAGTCTCCCATTATAATACATGATCTGTAGTTGAGTTGTATTAACTTTTTATGTACCAATTTGTAGAATTTTCCTTGTTGTTGATTTGGTGCATATATGCCCATCAAAAGAATTTTCTTATCATCTTTTACTATTTCGATTGCTAGATATCTACCTTGAGAGTCTGACTCTATTAATTTAGCTCTTATATGCTTCTTCACATAGATGACTATGCCATTCTTCTTAACTGCTGCCACTGCAACAAATTGTGTACCTAGCTTGTTGTTGGTTAAATATTTCTGGCCCGTATTTCTGATGTGTGTTTCTTGTAAGCAAATTATATCATTTTTACCTTGATTCAGATAATGAAATATTTTCTTCCTTTTCTGTGGGGAGTTTAACCCGTTAACGTTCCAAGTCAAATATTTACTTGTCATGATCGGCTTCGGGACACTCCTGCCAGACCACTTCCGCTTTTTCCCCTGCTTTCCTCTTTGGTCTCGCTCCCATGGTATCCAGGTTGGTGTTCATATTGCTTTGTGGGATCTTCTCTTGCTGTTCTATGCGTTTAGTAGTAGCCCTCGTCTGCCTTAGCTCTTTAATCTGTCCTGCTTCCATGATTTTATTGACGTCCATCCTCTGTGCAGTCGCATCCCGAGAAGCTCCTTTTTCTTCTCCTGCTGCTGCGGCGGTCTGTGCTTCTGGGGAGTTTGATCGTTGTTCTAAGTCCATTCCTCTTTCACGTGGCCAATCTACATTCTCCAGTGTTGTGGGCAGGGATCTCCCCGCCTTCAGTTCCTTTTCCATAAATTCTTTAGCTTTCCGGATTGAGTTCAGATGGTATCTTTTGCTTTTATAGAGTAATGACATTCCAGTTGGGGCTTCCCATCGATATTGTAGAGCGCGTGTTTTCAGTTCAGTGACCAAGAACTTGTAGTCTTTTCTTTCTCTTAACATCTTGGAGGGGATCTCTTTCAATATCACCACCTCTTGCCCCTCTACATACAATTTCTTTTTATAGGATGTTGTAGAAATACGGTCTCTGAATCCCTTTGTTGCAAAATGGATAACCACATCTCTTGGTAGATTTTTGTTTTTTGCGATCCATGAGTTGACTCTGTGGATTCTGTCGATTTGCCAAGAGATATTTTCAGCCTTCTCTCCCAGAAATTGTACCAAGGCTTTTACAAAAATTCTTTTCAAATCTTCTTGCTTTTCATTTGTTGATTCTCCCAGTCCCCTGACCCTGATAGCTGACATCATCTGCCAATATTGCATCATAGTTGATTGGTCCTGCACCTCACTTCTTATCTCAGCCATCTGGCCCTCAGTTTGGCTCTCCACCTCTTCCATCCTTTTTTCAACCCCCTCCCAGACCTTCTTAAATTTTTTCTCAATATCTTCTCTCATTTTCTTATTGTTTGTTTGTATTGTTTCCTTGATTTGGTCTAGGTCTTCAGCAACAGCTTTGCTTTGTGCTTCCATCTTCCTCTCCAATTCTCTGCTTTGTTCCTTCAACTTCTGTTCTAGTTCTTTGCCTTGTCTCTCCATCTGCGTACCCATTCCCCCTATCTTCTTATCCACTTCCTCCACCCTCTTTTCCACTGCCTCCAGCTTTTTCTCTAGTTTTTCATACATTGCTGACATTGTCTCTTTTAATTCTTTCATCATTTGCATTTCTGGGGAGGCCTGGGTAGACAGGGGGGCCTGGGATTCCGTAGGCATGGAGGAAGATGAGGGGACAGGTAGGTTGTTCCCTGGTATTTTAAGGAACTGGCCTGGGGAGGGTGTTGCCACCGTTGAGGGTATTATTTTGGACTGCTTAGTGGTCATCCTGAGTTCAGTCCCCTGTTAGCCAAGCTTTTTTAATGCAGAAGATTAATTCTTACTCTTATATTGCCAAGATGCTTCCTTTTATAGTCCTTTTTAATATTATCCTCTTGTAGCCTTTGTATTCTTTTTCTTATGTATATTTTGTAAGGTTTTTTAAGGTTTGCGTCTATACTGTCCTCTAGTGTTCACTCTCGCAATGCCGTCTCACTTTCCACTTTCCCTCTCTTCCATCTACTTTCGTTTTAAAGTAAGAGTATTCGCCATCTTGGATACTTTTTGTTTATTGTGAAAGTAGTTAGTCAGCTGTATAATATAAGAAATACTTGCTTTTTTAGGCTCTTGCGTTCAGTCCATCTGTCTCCTTGCCTCTTTAGCGAAGTTTTCCTCACGTGGAGGCTGGTCTTAGCTTGTAAGTCTGTCAGCCGACAGAGAAACAGCTCCTGGCTGGAGCTATCGTGAGTGCCTGGGGGAGTCCTCTTTCTTTCTTCCCGAACTCTTTTCCAGGGAATTTTCAGAGGCTCTCGACCCCCCACTCACCGCTCTTGACCCCTTCTCCGACCGAGGAGGGGTTTTTTCTGCCGCGAAAAACAGCTGTTTTGCGCTGTTTGCACGGCTTTTCAAGTTCCGGAGTTCGGAGCCTCACAGAAGCCGGCTGCTTCCGTGCCTTGCGCATGCGCGCCCCCAAGATTAAATATATTCTTAATTATGGTAAAAAAGCATGGAAAATTTTGGAAATAAATATGTATTAACTTAGGGGAAACCTGGACTTTCAGTAATATACTATCTTTTTAACCCTCTTTTCTCTTGTTCTTTTTTTTTCTTTTTTTAGTCTTATTTATTCCATAAGTAAGGTAAACGTTATGGGATGGTTTACATGAGAAAAAATAGAATCAAATATCTAAATGTAATTATCTTTGAGAAAATCTTAACCAGTAAGAATGTCTTGAATATTGTGGGAAAAACAAATGTAAACAAGAACTGTAAACAGGATCTAGATGAGGCAACCAGAATGACTACATAGAAAAGAAATATTATATGGATGTGATTATTATTTGTGGAAATATTAGAAAAAAATTATATTGAATTGTTATCTATCAAAACAATAAGAATTGTATTAACTTAAGGTTGGTAAAAGAGAACATTATGGGGAAAAGAGGAAATCAAGTAAAGCTATTATGTGGATTATAGATCATAGAAACCAATTGTTAGCAAATGTTTTTTAAATGTAAACCCAGACAACACACTGTTTACCGAATATTAAGGTGACCATGTTAAAAAATTAATAATAATATTATATATGTGTGTGTGTATGTATGTATGTATGTATTATGTATGTATGTGTGTATATGTATATATATACAGTATGTGTATGTATATGTATATATGTATATATATATACAGTATGTGTATGTATATATGTATATATATACAGTATGTGTATGTATATGTATATATGTGTATATATATACAGTATGTGTATGTGTCTGTATATATATATATATATATATATATATATATATATATATATATATATATATATATATATATATATATATATATATATATATATATATATATATATATATATATATATATATATATATATATATATATATATATATATATATATATATATATATATATATATATATATATATAAGTCTTGTGTGATCAAAGCCAAAATCAAAGCAGAAGTAATCATCTCCACACTCATGTGATCAAAATTTGGGCCCTTGGTATGCGTTTACAACAGTTACAGTGTCCTTGGGTCATGTGATTGTCATTTTCGATCTTCCCAGCCAGCTTCTGACAAGCAAAGTAAATGAGGGAAGGTAGATTCACTTAATGGTGTGATCCAATTAACAACTGCAGTGATTTGTTTAGCAACCATGGCAAAAAAAGGTTATAAAATCAGTCACAACTCATTTAACATCTGCCTTGCTTAACAACAAAAATCCTGGTCCAAGTTATGGTCATAAATTAAATGCTACCTTTAAAGGGGTAAAGGGGTAGAGAGAGACTGGAGCCTAATTATTAGTGCTTGAAGTTCAGGGATAAGGAGATTATGGCTGCACAGGCATTGTTGAATTACAGTCCCTATTGCTTTGGCCCAATCCGGTTAGTTAATAACTCAAGAAGAGTCATTCTGGATCAGATTAGAAGTTGTCCTATCCATCATTCTCTTTCACAATAGCTAAGTAGTTTTGTTTGGGAAGCCCACAAGTAGAATAACTGAATGACTGGCCAGTTGCAGTGGTAGGATTCAGCCAGTTTGTACCACTTCGGCCGAACTGGTAGCTATTTTTTTTGTTGCCCAGGCCCAGAATGGACCTCTGGAGGCGGCATCCACACAGAGAACCCGTTGTTCCCATATTTGAATCCCACCACTGACCAGCTGGTATTAATTAATTAGCTCTTATTCAGGAAATACTTAGGAACTTTTAACAGAGATAGCTGGTATTTCTAGTTTTTAATTATTAATAGGTACTATAGCAAACATATCGTGATTGATGTTGTAGCTATAGACCTGGATACTTAGTGAGATACATACTTAAATTGCAGTCTTCCTCATCACAAGAAGACTGGAATTTTTTCAAAAGGAGTTGTTGCTCTTGTTGTTGTTTATTGATGTCTATAGTATTTCCTGAGCTTCATGGAGAGGTGGAGGTATAAACATGGGATAAAATAACATTTTGGTCTATTAGTCTTTTTGCTGACTGCTGGCTTCTAGCAGTTCGGCAGTTCGAGTCTCACTGGCTCAGAGTTGACTCGGCCTTCCATCCTTCTGAGGTGAGTAAAATGAGGTCTCTGTAAACCACTTAGAGAGGGCTGTAAAGTACTGTGAAGCATTAGAACATAAGAACATAAGAAGAGCCATGCTGTATCAGGCCAAAGCCCATCGAGTCCAGCATTCTGTGTCACACAGTGGCCCACCAAATGTACATGGGGATCTTGAGCAGAAAGAGAAGGCAAAACCCTCCCTTTCCCTTGACCCCCAAACAAATGGTACTCAGGGGAATCCTGCCTGCCTCAACCAACATAGAGGCGGCACATGGACATCCGTTTTAATAACCACCAATACACTTTGCATCCATGAATCTATCTAGCCCTGCCTTGAAGCTGTCAAGGCTGACAGCTGTCACGACCCCTTCAGGAAGTGAATTCCATAAATCAACGACCCTCTGGGTGAAGAAATATTTCCCTTTATTTGTCCTCACTTTCTTAGCTATAAGCTTTAGGGAGTGCCCCCTTGTCCTGGTACTGTGTGATAGAGAAAAGAATTTTTTCTATCCACATTTTCTATCCCATGCATGATTTTATACACTTCGATCAAGTCACCCCTTAAACGCCGTCTTTCAAGGCTGAAGAGACCAAGGCGTTGCAATCTGGTTTCATAAGGGAGGCGCTCCATTTCCTTGATCATTCTTGTTGCCCTTTTTTGCACCTTTTCCAGTTCCATTATATCCTTCTTGAGGTGCGTTGACCAGAACGTACACAGTACTCCAAGTGTGGTCTCACCATCGATTTGTACAGAGGCAATACAACACTTGCTGACTTGTTTTCGATTCCCTTCCTAATCATGCCAAGCATGGAATTTGCTTTTTTTTACTGCTGCTGCGCATTGGGTTGACATCTTCATTGAGCTGTCCACCAAAACCCCAAGATCCCTTTCTTGGGTTGTCTCAGAAAGTTTGGTCCCCATCAGTTGGTAAGTATAATTGGGGTTCTTTGCCCCGATGTGCATAACTTTGCACTATACAAGTCTAAGTGCTATTGCTATTGCTGTTGCTTTTGTAGAAAGTTTGAATGTACTGTAATGTTTCATCATTTTCGTAGTATAGGTGGAGAAGTACCACTTGATTTACATTGCCTTGCTATTCTGTTAGACTCTATAGCCCTCTCCTGGTCACAGTTTTTATTTTTCTGATGTAACTTGAAATGCAAATGTATCAAATAGCATAGATATTTCTATGTAACCTGCCCTTGTTTTTTTCTGAAATAATGAAGAGCAGTCATGATGTCAGAAACCATAAAAAGCTTTATTGTACTTGCAAAAAGCAATGTAGCTAGAAACAAAATATATTGGGCCTTTTCTTTTATACATGAAACCATCCCATCATGTGCAATGTACACATAGAGTTCTATGACAAATACCCTTTTATCTCTTGGTAATATTTCTGAGCAGCATATTCCCTGTAGTTTATATTTAACAATTGCTGTAAATCCGCTATGCTCTTTTTATTTAATTCAGATAATATTAAAAGACAGGAAGCTTATAAAATATCATGCTTGTGAATAACCCTTTTATCCTTAAAAGATGCACACACACAGTAAGTATGAATTAGTTTCATACATAACTATCCATATAATTAAATTACATTAACTGAAATTGGCAGTGATGGTCTCATTGGATACAAAAAAAGTCTTTGACATGATACAGTGGAATTTTAGGAATAAATTTTAGCCAAATATGGATGCCATTCTTTTTTTTATCAATTGAATTAAAATGTTGTATTCTTATCTTTCTGCCACGTTTGTTAGAAATGAAATCAGTTTTTCTAATGTGTCCCCTAGAACTTATGACAGAGTTGTTGTGCATAAAAATTGAAGTAGTGATATAAATGTATATCTCTGCTTATGTTTAATTTGACATTGGAACTTTTGGCCTAGAGGCCCTAAAACTAGATCATTAGCCAACCAAAGAATATTCTGGATATAAAGGCAGTTGGAATCAAACACCAATATTTGTTCTATGATAATAATATCTTAATGCCTTGGTGATGATTATGAATGCTCTGTATCAAAATTATTATAGAACAGAATACTCTATTAATTGGATAAATCTCATATAATTCCTATAGGCTCTAGTTTAGCTATGGAAATTTGTAACACTTGGAGCCTGGGCCTTTATTTGTTCAGCTTCCTTGTGGTTTTGTTGGAATGGGGTTGTTGTTATTTTAGTTTTTGAGCCTTTGAGTCAGACTTAACCGCCTGGACTAATCCCTGCTGCTTCCTTGGTAATAATTTTCCAAGTGGTTTGCCATTTCTTGCTTCCCAGGGCTGAAAAAAAAACTTTGGTTGGCTGAACCAAAGTCAACCAACTGCCTTCCATGCCTGAGACAGGACAAGAACTCATAGTTTCTGGGTTTCTAGCTTGGTGCCTTTAATCATTATATCAACCTGGCGCTCTGTTTTAAATTAATAACCACATAAATAGATGGTTAGACATTCTAATTAATTTGGGGAAAGATATTTACTTCAGGACTAAAACATATATTTAAAGGTATTTCCATACAAATACTTTACAAATATTTTAGTCAATTAAGGTTAAACAATTAAACAATATGCAGTTTATGAGCACCATATGAAATTGAGGGGGAGGGCTTATTTCTCCTGACTTTGGGCTTTACTGCTGGATATATCTTCAGATTCTCTATAGAATTTAAGTGATCAAATCCAAAAACTCCTATCTGAGTTATAAAAGGTTTATGTGACACCCCCAATACCATTCCTTTGAGATAGTCCAGACAAGTAACCAAAACTATGAATATTAGCATTAAGTTTATTATAAGGTATAGTAACTGGATCTTGCAGGTTTGAAAAAGCTTCTCCCCTCACCTGTCTTTACTTTCCAGGACCCAAGTGGGATCGCTTCGAGATGCTTTCCCTTTTCCCAGTCCTTCAGTGGGCTGAGGTATTCCTTATCAGGCCATTGTCTGGGCTGTGGCTCCTCCTCCTGCTGCCCCCAAGGTTATTTTCATACCCCATTACACCCATTGATATGATGTCAAGATGCTGGTTCCATTTTTATTCAAATGCTGTCATTATTAATGACTGCAAGAGATGCTTTGAAATGCTGGAGCTGAACCATAATTTTTATTTATATGATTTTTTTTACTTCAGGTTAACTCCAATTAAAAATTGCAGGAGAGGGGTTGGAAATTGTAGGTTAGTACAGTGTTAATGCATTAAATCAGCTTATTGAAAATTATTGTCTTTTAATTATAAGTTATTGCAAGAGGAATGTGCATTGCCTAAAATTGCAGATTGGCAATATATTCAGCTTTAACATCTCCTGATTTCAGAGTTTGGTCCAGGTACATTAGCAGCATTTGAAATTCCCAAACTACAATCATTCTGGAAATGTGTTTTGAACAATTCCAGATAAAACATTATTTTGTACAGATAATTAAAAATTACTGTTAAGGTGACTATAACTTACCATCAAGAATATTCAGATTATATATAAAATTGAGAATCTTAGGCATAATTCTGTATTCTGTTTTAAAGTTTTAAAACATTATTTTAATTTTACTGAGGTAAAATTCCTGCTGCTTCCAATAGGTGTCTCTGCACCATTACCTTGGAGTATCATTTATTTAAAGAAGTTTAATTAAATTTTAATGGTGACAAATTTTCTAGAAGATTGTAGTCTAAGACAGTTTTTCTTGTACTGTTCTATCCTCTCACCGACTTTCAGAGAATTCTATGTTCCACCTCTTGAAGTTACATCTCCTTGGTTTTCCCCTCACTTATTTTTTCTCTGGCACTTTTATTTCATGACTTAAGGTAATCACATTTTATAAAGAATGACAATGTAAATAAATTTATTCTGGAAGCAAAGATGGGATAGCACATGCACATACTAGACTTCTCACAACCACTAGAAATAACAATAGTATACAAAAACACAGCCAGAGATAAGCTCATTCATTCACCGCAGGGAATATATTTAGTTCAGTTTAAGCCATTTAACAGAATAACGAGTTGTAAGGGATCTTGGAGGTCTTCTAGTTCAACCCCCTGCTCAAACCCTATGGCATTTCAGACAAGTTAATGTTCAATTTCCATTTACTCCATTGACTAGATTGTGTTCTGTTTAAGCCATTTCAGAAGTGAAATTTAACAGTGTATTTAAAATATAAATCAGTATGTATATGTGGGCATCTTTAATGCTAATTAAAAATGCTATTTGCTTAACTCTTTAAGGAGAAAAAGAAAACTAAAAAATCATCCAACACTGACACCTGGTGGATGAGGAGCTAAAAAACTTTTATTTGTGGCTTTTAAAATCATAAAAGTATTGTATACCAGGTGTCATGATGATTGCTGCATAATATGTTTTTATGTCCAATGTTGATTGTTTTAATAAAAGAATTTTTATATTAAAAAAAATACAGCTGTTCAGAGAAAGTGATATTTACAAAACAATGGATGTTTTACAAGAGGAAATATATGATATGCTGCAATCCATTCAAAGGACAATGATCTTAAACCATAAAGAAATACAAAACAACTTTGAAAGTATAAGTCAACTTATCTCCAGTTTCAGCTCACTTCAAAAAAATCCTCAGGAGAACACAGCAGAGATGATGGAATATAAATCAGAGGGAAAAGGCTTAAAGATGGACTTTTACAAAATTAAGAATGACTTAATTCAAGTGGAAGGAAAGACAATTTATACTTCAACATCACAAAACAAATTGGAAGACAAGAGAAGGGATTCTAATGAAAAAAAGAGTGCAAGTGTGCAGGACAGAGATATTGATTTACTTTCTACATCTACAGGAACACCTATGATCATATAGAAAAACCTTTGGATCCAGCAAAGTATATTGATTCGGGGCAAAGAAAAGAGATTAAGAAAAAAGATAATGGGACATATCAGAGAGAATATTTAAAAAAGAAACATGTGTTTGAATATGATTAAAGAAATTGAAAAAATTTGAAACACACCATTCTAAGAAGGATGAAATGTGATTGAATTCAAAAAAAGTACATATATATATATAAGTGAATTAGAGTTAAGGGACTAGATGACTAGATTTATTTGAATAGAATGTCTAAAGATTAACTATATTCTTAACTATGATTAAAAAGAATAAGAAATTCGAGAAAATAAATACAATTAATCTAGGAGGGATATATATTCTAAGTACTATATTATTTCTTATGTTTTGTTATTATTGCTTTCCTCTCTTCTTTTTCATTTTCTTTTTTTTTTTAAAGAAAAGAAATGTATTAATATGATGATGATTGTTTAGGAATATTGGAACACTTTAAGAAGGATGAAATATTTTAGATATTTAAAGGTGACTGAACTCAAGAAAAATATATATAATACATATAAAATGTTTTGAATTAGAGTTAAGGGATTAGATGACTAGATTTATTGAATAGAATGTTTAAAGATTAAATATATTTTAACTATGATTAAAAAGAATTAGAAATTCGAGAAAATAAATACTACTAAGCTAGGAGAGAGAGATATTTTAAGTACTATATTATTTTCTCTGTTCTGTTACAACTGCTTTCTTCTATTCTTTTGTATTTTTTTATTTTTTTCTCTCATTCTTTTTCTCTTCCCCTCTCTTTTTACTTTTATATTTAATACTTAAGAAACATAAAAATGTGAGATGGTTTATACGAAAAAAATAGATTCAAGTCTGTCAACGTAAATGTAACTAATTGCTACCAGTAAAAATACTCAGAATTTGGTGGGAAAAATAAACTAAAATAAGGACTGTAACAGGATTGATGATAAGGCAATCCAAATGAATGGAAAGAAAATAAATGTATTAATATGATCATTATTTTTTAGGAATATTTGAAAAAATATATACTAAATTGTCAGTTATTAAAATAATAAGAATTGTATTAACACAATCTTTGCAAAAAAGGATGTTTTTTAGGGAAAGAGGAAAGTAAACAAAATTAATATATGAAATACAGACTATAAAAAATAATTGTTAAGGACTGTTTTTACAAATGTAACCCAGACACCACACTGTTTACCAACTATTGAATGACTTATGTTTGTGTAAAAAAACTAATAAAAAGTATAATAAAAAAATGCTAATCGCAAAGTCTGTGGTATTCAGTAAGTAGCATTCAATGACTCTGGTGTAGTTACATCTCAAAGCCAGCAGAGGGTGGTCTTGTCTATGAAGAGAAATCCGGCAGACTATATGACAGTCTTGTAGGACTGTTCATAGTTTTGAGTCCTGTAAAAGTTGGCCTTAAAGTCCTCAACCTTTGTAACTTTAAAACTTGTGGACTTCAACTCCTCCTGGCTGAGGAATTCTGGTAGTTGAAGTCCACAAGTCTTAAAGTTACCAAGGTTGAGGACCCCTGCCCTAGAGGTCTGCCTAGAAACAGAATAGAAAAGCAATTTTCTTATTTTATTTTATTTTCTTTGCTTCACCATCCCATTAGCACCTTCATGGTTGTGTATGTATTTTGCAATATATACAAATAATTATGTGACTATTAAATATTTAGAAATCCTCTAATTTTGTTATCTTTCATGATCTGTACATTATGAAAGCTAGGAAGATTAATTTGCATAGAGCCTAGGAAAATTTCTGAACTTAACTCTTAACAGAAATATAATACTGTACTTTCCTGGTGCCACTTAACCAGCTATGTTTGGCTCCAAGATGTGTTATAATCTAAGTAAAAATTACTCATTTAGCACCCTGATCTTTTTGTTTCCAGATTGTGTGGCCTATTTGTTGACACTCATCAGCGAACATTATTACTACAAATAGAGATTCAAATCCAGATTTAAAATACTAGTTGTAGGGGGAAATGACAATACTTTTAGCCCTAGCAGCAGAGACCCCCTGGATCTCCCCCAACCCTGTCCGGCCCTCACAGGCATCCCCCCCATGAGCAACATCAACGTGGCCATGCCCACCCCAGCCATGCCCATACAGTCTGCCATGACAACTGGAGCCATGCCCACCCAGTGGGCCACGCCCCCATGCCCCCCTGAGGGCACCACAATGCTGATGCGGCCCTGGCACTTTGTGATAAATAAGTGGGTTTTGGGTTGTGGTTTGGGCACTCGGTCTCTAAAAGGTTCGCCATCACTGGCCTATACCGTAATTTAAATAAATAAGTTGTCTTAAGTAAACCCTCAGCTCCATCCAGTCACGCTGTCTCTACCCCAAATTAAGGGATCACAGGGTCATAAAAAGGGAGTTTTATTTGTCTTAAAACATGTTCAGAAATAATCTCAACAAGGAAAACAAGAAACCGTTGAAGAAACCAACAATAATAAATAAAATAATAGTGAAAAAACACAGGAACTCACTGTATTCCAGATCAATCAGTCACTCAGAGTCAAGGGGGTTGCTGCTTCTGGACTGCAAATGACTCTCCAAGTTCAGAAGAAAGGTCTCCCCTGTCATTTGTAATTAGAGTTGCCATGGAATGGAACATTTTATATTCTTTACCACCCTGGTGCTTCCTGTCCCTAACAGATCTTGTTAGTAATCTGTTTTGGGATGGTATGTTTCATTGTCATTTGTTGAGATAGGCAGCTGTGAAAATCAAATAATTAAATAAATTACACACTGCCCAGACTTATCTTGTGTGAGATGAGCAGCCGTATAAAATGGATAAATTAAATAAATGGATACTGTATCTTGAGGCAAGCTGACTATTGATCCATTGGCATATATTACTTGCTCATCAGGCTACTCATTTGGGTTGTAAACAATGTTATTATGCAAAGTGTAGAAAGGGAGTAAGAAATAGTAAGTAAAAGAATTAAATATGACAAAAATGTATAGTTAAGTCTAATATATACCAACACCCTCTCCTTACAAGTCTTCCTTTCTTCCACCAGATTTATTCATACAGTGCCTTATTTTTACATTTTTTGCCCCTCTGAAGAACTCACCAACCAAAACTTATTTTTCCTTTTGATCAATTCATTCTTTTCTCATATATTGGTTTTGCAGTTTCATTCTCATTCATTTGCTGAGAACATATTAATATCAAGAAGAGTTTTGCCAGAATTCTCGGTAGGAATTCATACACTGATATAAATATCACATATCACTTCTGATTTTGATTAGCACAAGACATTAACAATAGCAAATTAGCATGTTGGAGTGGAAATATAGTTTGTATATGGAAACAATGTTAAGGACTTGAGGTTGGCAGAACATACTGGCTTCTGAAGGGTAACATCTTTTGAATATAATGTGCCAGGTTAAATGAGTGAAACAGACATTTGCAAATTACAAGTAGTCCTCAACTTACAGTAGTTCATTTAGTGACCATTCAAAGTTACAATGCTACTGAATGAAAAAAGTGACTTACAACCATTTTTCACCCTTATGATCATCGCAGCATCCCCACGGTTACATGATCAAAATTGAGATGCTTGGCAACTAAACCAAAGTCAATGGGGAAGCCAGATTCACTTGACAAGCATGTTACTTTACTTAACAGCTGCAATAGTTCACTTAACAAGTGTAGCAAGAAAGGTCGTAAAATGGGGCAAAAGTCACTTAACAAATGTTTCACTTAGTAATTTAAATTTTGGGCTCGATTGTGGTCGTACCTTGGACTACCTGTTCTTCTTCAACTGTAAACCACAGCAACAGTGATTTGAACTAGAACAAAGACAACTTTCAGAAATGTTAGAATCAAAGTCCATTCCTGGTTAGACAAAGCGGAGTGTTCCATTCTCCATACTATGGTTAATCATTGTTTATGGAAGCAGCTATGCTTGGGTACAATCTCCCATAGGGAACATGGAAAACTTTGGACAGATTGAGAACGGGTGTCATGATGAAAGAACTGAAGACATGGGGCTATATCACAGGAGAGGGAAAGTGAACGTGGGAAACCCCAGAGTCCTGAACATTTATTGATATGCCACAATCTTGGTGGATCACATACAATGGACAATTTGTTCCTGACCAACGGTAAAGCTATTCAGACCATTACTTCCTGTGACTCAAATGCTATATAATGACACATAATAATTTTAATGTTCCTTAAATAGTTATTGAAAGTTTTCTTTGTTTAGATTATTATACTAATTTTTAATATATTTTCTCTAAATAAAAATAAACACATTTTTGTATCAATTAAAATCAAAAATAGATGAAGCTTATATCAATATAAGAAATTGTATTGTGGCATCTAGATCCGAAAAACATCTATCCAGACACCCAACCTAAATGCTGGAGGTGTGGCAACGGTATGTATGGTGGACATGTAGAAAAATTAAAGCTTTCTGGAGGAAGATATGGTGGACACTTCAAACCATTTTGAAAAAGCGTATTGAATTTCTACCTCAGGTTTTTTTTGTTAGGGATCTTAAAAGATTGCACTACCACTGAGACGAACTTAATTCTGAACTTGATCACAGCAGCTAGACTGCTGGTGGGACAATACTGGAAGAAGCCAGAAATACCACCTATTGAAGATTGGACTTTGAAAGTAATACACTTGGCAGAAATGGCGAAAATATCGGCATATTTGAAGGATCGCTCAAATGAACAATATATGATAGACTGGAAACAGTGGATAGACTATATACAAGAGAAACACCAATCAAATAAAATGTATCTGGCGTATAGTTGAGGATTGACGTGAGGAGTGAGGAATGTTTACCAAATCAGACACTTACAAAGACTAATACTTACTGTTGTATTTTATGTTCTATGATGATTGCTTCTTAATATGATCTTATGTTTAATGTTGATTGCTTTAATAAAAAATTTAAAAAAAAAGAAATTGTATTGTGAACAATGCACTCTCTTTATGGCATTAATTTGTCTGGGCCTTTCATGTGGAATTCTGGCAGTAACCAGATTATTAGAACTAAATTTGGATCCACAAGCAACAGAAACAGCCACTCCAATAATCAAGAACAAGGGCTTCCTTGTCTTCTTCTTAACTCTTGAGAAATCATTGTGTTTTATTAAGGCAAGAGCCTGGTTTGAAAGCATGTATACATGGGTAGTTTTGTACCTCTTTTGCTTTGGTCTTCCATCCATAAGGAAATATTTAGAAGAACTTCTCATTAAAGGTTCTGGAAAGAAGATGGTGGTGTAAAGGTGAGAAAATGTTCAGAACATAATGGTGAAGCTTATGTGGATGCCAAGTATGTGATCTCATAGCACATTTTTTTAAAAAAAAATAAAATCACAGCATATTCCAAATGTCTGCTAGGGCCAGATGCTTGAAGAAAAATCATTTTGGGGGAGAAAAAGTGACACATGTTTAAGTGCTGATTAAATTTTGCCCAACCGTGAAGTTAAAACATATTACTCAACTCTGAATTATGCCTTCAGGAATGCTGATGCTTTGTGCAACTTGGGCTGTGATATCACATGTTCCATGACATTTGGTGATTTCCCTAAATGAGAGTCATAAACAAAGAGTCAACTGGAGATGAGTGATTGGGTTTCCCTTTCTAGATACACTGTAGAAGAGTGGAGCAGCAGAAGAGTAGAGCCCCTGGTGCTTTCTGAGCTTGGTGGTTTGCTTGCAGGCATTTCACCACCTGACTAGGTAACATCATCAGTGCCATTATCCAGGATCATCCATCTGTGTGTAACAATATGTGAGAATGACCTTAGGGACAAGGGAAAGAAATGTGCCTAGTGAATGATCAGGCAAGAAAGGCAGGAACCACAGTTGCTTAAGGGTTACAGGAAGAAACTTAGGAAGAGCCCATCCTTAATTCATAAGGCTACAAACAGAGAGGGCAGGAGACTTATACTTTCAGACTTGCAATAATCTGTTAATGTAGAATTACAGTAAAGAAGACTTAACTCATCTGGTCATGTTTCTTGTCTGGTTTACCTGGGAAGGCTGACCCCATATCTTATGAAATTAAGTGTTTTCATCATGTATTCTGACTGCTAATTTGTGTTCGTGGATGTACTCTGCTAGTCTTCTGCCTGACTGTTCTACATAGAAGCTCCTAACAGTCCTTATACTGTATACTTGTTGATGACTCCTGTTTTATCTTATTGAGCTACTGGCTCTTTTGTAGGGCTTTAGTTGGTTTGTATGCTGTGGTGATGCTATGCAGTTGCAAGGGTATGTTGGTTGTTTTTGAGATGTTTTTGATGTATGGTAGTGTTCTTCTTTTCAGAGCTTGTGTTAGTTGTACTGTAGTGGGTTGAGTGCTCAGGCACTTTTTGATAGAGTTGGGTGGGTATCCATTTTGTTGGAAGATGTTGTATAGGCAGTCTGTGTCCTTCTCCTGGTGTTCTGGGTTGCTGCAGTGCGTTTGAACTTAATCTTGCACACATGGACAGACTCAACCATAGTTACACCTGGGAAACAGTGAGCATCCCAGACCAAACTAAATTAAGAAATCTTAAGAAATTCTTGGAAGCTTGGCATTCAGACAAATCAGCCAACAATAGACATCTAGAGATGAAGCATATTTACGAACCATTCAAAAGAGCCAATAAGAAAACTAAGAAGAAAATAAAAAGACCAAAAAAAATCCTTTCCAGCAGCCTATAGCCAGATAAACACCAAACAATAAAGCAAAAAACAATACCTTATTCAAGGAACTACCAAAGAGAAAACCAACATCAGCAGGGTAAGCTACTGAGCAAAACCTACACTCACCATTGCTAATGATGCTACCTAGTCAGGTGATGAAATGTTGGCAAGCAAACAACTAAGGTTAGAGAGCACCAAGAAGAGGATGAATAAGAAACAAGAACCTATATCCTTTGAAGAGTTCAGGAACATATAGTTTAGATGGATCTGGAGCCACCATGTTGAAAGCTTAAGTGCAGGAAGTCAGCCCTGTATTTTTATGGCACTGAAAATGGCACTGAAGAACATAGTCTCCTAGGTTTTTCTATGCAGCAAATAAGCCTCACTATTAGGCCTGTGTGCCGAGCTGAATAATGAAGCAAAGCATACAAATCTGCTTCACACATTATACTATGCCATGATTTCCCTAATCATAATTTACTGCTTTCCACTTGATAACAAAAATACGATTCCTAAAATACAGCCCTTTTTATGGGCCCCAGAACCATTTCTCCATTGGCTCCTAGCCCTGAACCTTTTTAAAGCACTGCCTTTGGCATTCTCTGCATCCTAAACTAAGTCATGATTTAGATAAACCCACCATAATGCCCAGCTTTAAGCAATAGACTGGAAACAGTGGATAGACTATATCCAAGAGAGACACCAATCAAACAGATTGCAGCTGGCGTTCAGCTAAGGACCGATGGGAGGAGGGATGAAGGGCTAACAAATCAAATGTTTACAAAAACTAACACCCAACGTTGAATGTATATGTTCTATAACTAATGCCTCTTAACATAACCTTATGACTAATGTTGTTTGCTTTAATATTGTTAAAGTAGACTGAATCTCTACCTCAGGATATGAAACTTTTACCTCAGGATCTCGGGTTGGGGACAATAAAAGATTGTACTAGTAATGGGATGAAGTCAATTCAGAAGCGCAAACGCACAATATGCGATAGACTAGATACAGTAGATAGACCATATATAAGAGAAACACCAATCAAACAAAATGTATTCGGAGTATACTTGAAGATGTAAGGGAGGAGGGGAGAACGTTTACTAAAACAGATGTTTACAAAGATTAATACCTAATGTTGTATGCTATGTTCTAGGATGATTGCTTAGCAATAGGATCTTATGTTTAATGTTGATCACATTAATATTGAAACAGATAGGGGAAACACCAATCAAAATAAAATGTAACAGGAATATAGTTGAGGCTAGACGCGAGGAGTGGGGGGGGGGAAAGGCTTACTAACTCAGACGTTTTCAAAGACTAATACTTAGTATTGTATACCAGGTGTCATGATGATTGCAGCATAATAGGTTTTTATGTTCAATGTTGATTGTTTTAATAAAAGAATTTTTATTAAAAAAAAAGATTGGTCAATATATCCATAGTTGGTTGACTGTATGAAAGCATCTACATTTGCCTAAAGATGCCCTATTCTCTTTGTCGTTCTCTTTGTATTAGTAATCTTATTTTAAAATGGACGAGATTAAGGCCAGTTGATGTCCTAATCACAGCCCAACAATGGTGCCTCTCGGCCCTTCCTCTGCTTAAGTGGCACGACATCATGGCTCAATAATTGCTGAAGATGAAATAAGAAATTAAAATTTTAGTTTTCTTCTAGGCCGGTCTTCACAATTTTATTAAATGTAAATTTTTAAAAATTGTTTTTATTTAACAATAAACAATAAGCAACATATTATCCGATTTTTACTTGTAAGTTGGGCAACAGAATAAAATACAAATTCTCCACACCTTTTAATGTAGTTTCAATAAAAATGTCATAATATATGGGGAGATTAGATTAGATTAGATTAGATTACGTAGATTAGATTAGATTAGAGCTTGGGAGAGAAGAGTTCCTAGAAGGGCATTTCTCTCATGCATGCATGCATTGTTTTGAAACCACTGCAAAGGGCTCCAGGCATCTTGGAGATTTAGCACAAAACTAAATTGACTTCCCTTGCCAGTTGCTGGGAGAACAGTTTGGCCTTAAACAAGATGCTGATAGTTTGGATGAGAAGGACTCCTGGTCCAGATTTGACCTGTCAGCAGAGGTTCCTTGTCACTCTTTCATTGATATGATTATTAACAGGTGAAGGAAAGGCCTTTTCACTTGATTCCTTACCCAGTTCTCCTTAGAAATTGCAAAACACAAACAAAAGAGACAGATGATAGACTGAGTCCTGATTGCCTGAAATGTTACTGAATCATATAGGAAGGGGTGGGAATATCATGGAATATAACTTAAATGTCAATCACATTTCTGAGTGAAAACAAATTTTGATCCGAATAATTTTTACTACATTGCAACAAATATGAGGATTAGGTTGGTTCAGAAATGAGCAAAGAACTAATCATGCCTCTTATCTTTGCCATAAATAATTCCTTAGTAATCCGCTAGCTAAGAATTTTGGGAGTGGCACTCTAAATACTTTTCAAAACTGTTAAGACTGAAGTTTTTCTTGCCTAAATATAGAACCTTGCTTTTTTCACCATTGAATTTCATTTTGTTAGATAGTGCCCAGTGTTCAAATCTGTCCAGATCCTTCTGTATCTTAAGCCTGTCTTCTGGAGTGTTGGCTATACCGGCCAGCTTGGTGTCATCTGCAAATCTGATGAATTCCCCATCTATCCCTTCGTCCAAATCGTTGATGAAGATGTTGAAGAGCACTGGGCCCAGAACACAGCCCTGGGGCACCCCACTACACACTTCCCTCCATGTAGATGCGGTTCCATTGAGGACCACTCGCTGAGTAAGGCCGGTCAGCCAGCTATGGATCCATCTGGTGGTGATTCTGTCTACCCCACATTTTTCTATCTTATCAAGTAGTAGGTTGTGATCTACTTTATCAAATGCCTTACTGAAGTCCCTTCTTGTATGCCAGAAAGTAAGTAAGGCCTTTCCTACCAAACCTAAGAGCTGGGCAGGTCATCATTTATATAATGTGAAATGTACCTGAGGATCTAAGTGGCCAAGTGTAACTTAATGTGAAGAATGTCAGGGTAAATGGCTTAAGCCCTTATTCTTACCGGTAGGATAATCTGGAAGCAAGTCATAGTAGTCAAGGATTAATTAGCACAATGCAAAAGCATCAGAACTCCAGAGAGTTTGAGTAACAATTTTCATAATTCCATAAAGCTGGGAAATTTTGGAGTTCTGCAGTTGACAAATCTGTAAAAGGGCCAGGTTGGGAAAGTCTAAAATAGATGATTTGTCAAGGATGGTGAGCATGGAGTTAGTAGGCTGGTGACTTTTACATGTTAAATAATCATTTGGATAATATCATCCAATAAGTATGGATAATATCATCCAGTGTTGTTTACAGTTGCGGCTTCTAATATCACTATACCTATAATAGTCAAAATTTATACATTGCAGTATAATAGTCAAAATTTAGACATTGCAGTAACCATGATTTATGGTTAGTGTAATTGAGAACCCCAACCATATGTACATTAATTTACAAAGCACAGTTTTGTGTGATGCTTTTAGGGAGTAATTCCATTATTCCCCTCAATTCTAGGATAGCATATATAACAACAAAAATGTCAACAATAGTAATAAAAGTAATACGGTAGTAATAGTAATAGTAATAGTAATAGTAATAATAATAATAATAATAATAATAATAATAATAATAATAATAATAATAATAATAATAATAGAGTTGGAAGGGATCTTGGAGATTTTCTAGTGCAACCCCTTGCTCAGGCAGGAAACCCTATACCATTTCAGACAAATGATTGTCCAGTTTCCTCTTAAAAACTTCCAGTGTTGGAGCATTCACCGCTTCTGGAGCCAGGTTTTTCCACTGATTAATTATATCCTCTATTTTAATGTCACCCTGCATACTCCACTCATAGAGCCTGGACATGTCCCTGCAGCATCCTTTTCCTGCTGTGTCCCTGTGTCCCACATTACCTGTGCTTGATCCCATGCCCTAAGTGAGACAGGCTTCAGGCATTTTAGTCTTAGTATTAAAAACAGTGCGTCACCCTTTATTCCAGCCTCTTCCAAGGACAGCCTTACGATATACAAGATTTTTTTTAGCTTTTTGTTTCCTAATTATTTAGCAGAACGTCTGGACACTGAGATGATTGCACACAGAATCAATACAGGCAGGATAAGAATGAGCCACGAGGGCACGGATTTCACATTTGCAATTTTTTTTCCTGCCCCTTTGAAGGCTGAGCACTTAACAGTCAGGGAAAACTCATAGCATATTTTAATCATCATCATCATCTCACTATCACTCTGCCAATAGGATAAAACTGGAAATCTTTAAATCACTAGAAACACTAGAAAACTCTGTAAATCGAGCAGAAGGGAATGGCCTGTTGGAATAGCCCTTGGCTAAAGATGTACTTTTATAGTGGTAAGAGGAGGACTGACCATTTCAATTCAGCCTTTCCAACCCCATATCACCTTTAAAGTTTTCATTCCGGAATTATTTTCCCAGCTGCTTGATTTTCTTTGGTTGATTTAAAATGTGAATCTTGCTTAGACATCAGAAATTCAACACACTTCATTCGATTTCCGCATTCGCTCATTTTCCTAAAAATTAAGGGGTTTTGTACATGGGGTTGCAGTTTCAAACCTCTTTCCTAACTTCAAAGTTGTTTGGAACAACTTCGTGATAGGAGAGAGCTCTTTTGGCCTAAGATAGTCGAAAATTATTTCAATGCCCTGAAGTCATTTTTTGAAGGGCAGACTATAAGTCTGTCAATAGACTTACTCCTGCTAAATGTATGGGATTATGGGGTGGGGTGGGGTGGGGTGGGGTGTTTGAATCTGTGGAGATGTAACACTTTTATTAGATCAAATGAAACTATATGAAATTGCTGTAAGCTTAAAATCATTTACAGGCATTATAGATTTTTGTTCTGCTCAACAAATAAGTGGGTTTTAACGATGGATCTTATTTACAGTTTCTGGTTATGGTGTTATGAACAGGAAGGTATTGTAAATAAATCCTTTTGTATTAGTTCTTATATCACCTCCTAAGCAGCTGCATGCTTCTCAAGCCCTGCGGCTTTGGAAGGCTCAACACCTTACCCGGTAAAGTAGCCAAGCAACTGCAGATAATCCTTCTGGGTTACAGGTGGGAAAGTGAGTGACAACATTATAGGCTTTGATCTTTTTAGCCCTTGCTCTCTGGGGTCCTTTTGCAACCAACTGGCAAAAGGAAAGGCCTATCCAGCTTTCTTTGCCGGATCTTCTGCCATCCGAGGATCCTGTGGTAAGAGAGGGGATGGGGATGAGTTTATTTTTGAAGGGCAAGGTGAGGAAAAGAGAAATGCAACTGGAGACTGGCTGTTTTTCTAGACTTCTAGGTTGTCTGAATATACAAGTGGGAGGAAGAAAACACCAACTTTCGGTGTGAAACAAATGAAGGCAGATTGACAGAAGCCCCCAAGATTGGCATCGATGGTCTCTCCCCCCCCCCGTTTGATGCCGCTTTACAAAGTTGCCTTGGCTAACCTGGAGAAGGTTATATGGAGAAAAGACGAGAGGTTGTACTCCCAGTCCAAGCTGATTTAGGCGTCCAAAGAACGTGGGAAGCGTGTGAAGGAGTCCAGCCATCTCGGTTTCTTGCGGAGAGTTGTCAATTGTTCAATGAAATTGCGAAGGCCGTCTGCAAGGCACTTTCCCGCTGACCAGGGGGAAAGGGTCACGGACTGAATTCAGCTGTCCGTCCTTGAAATCTGCTAAAAAAAAAAAAAATTAAAGTCCACAAAAATGGTCCAGGGCCGTGTTTGTTTTGCCCAGGACTAGCTATAGTATTGAGGCGCTCCGGAGCGAGGGCTCGCCGTGGACACGGCCGCCTCTTTTCCTGAGGATAAAGCTGCTTCCTCAATATACCATTAGGTCAGGTATAATTAACCTCGTCCTTATAAGAGACTCCCCTTCACGCCCGCAGAAGAAACGAGGCCAATCTCCCAGCAAGGTAGAAATATGAAATTTAGAATTTAATGAGGTTTCCTTCCCCCCACCCACCCCACCAAAAAAAAAAGTCGCAGACTTTTTAAAAGTATTCGACGCGGGCGATTTCTTCCCATTATGTCAGCGGAGCAGACGGAGCAAGTAAGACTGGAAGCTTGAAATGGCTTCTGAAATCAGATCCGAAGACAGAAACTCGCCCCACGCGCAAACCCGGCAGCCAAATCCGCCAGAGCGGGTCACGAAGGGCGGCAGCGACGCGCCTGTGGCCTCCGCTGCTCCGAGGGCAACCCTTCCTCTTCCGGGCGCCGGAGAAGCGGCCCTCTGCTGGAGGGCTCTTGATCTCGGCGAGGGCAGCGGCCCAGAGGCGCTGCTGAGCGGCCTGCTCGTCTAGAGGCCGAGAAAAAGGCGGCGAGGGGGACCTGAGACGGGGAGGGGGAACCGAACCGCGATCCTCTACTAAGGATCCTTCATTCCGCTCGGGGTAACGGGCGCCCCTCAAGCCTTCGGACACCAAGCCGAAAGGGGGAGCCGAGGAAAGGGCGGCGCGGCCTCTGCAGCCGCAAAAGTAGTTCTGGGAAGCGGCGATCGCAGCCATTCTTGTCCCACCCACCCCCCCTCGACTGTTTTGGGGGTCGGTTTGGGGCGACCTGAAGGTGCTGGCGGGGCTGTTCTGGGTTCCTGCCGAACGGCGGGCGTCAGCCGCTGGAGGGAACCGGCAAAGGGGCTGCAGGAGAATCGCCAGTTTCTCCCTAAGTCGAGAACTTGACCCTTCCCGCTCGGCGTCTTTCTCTTTCTCTGTCTCTCCGGGAGGGCGGGAAGACTCGCCCAGACCTTCTCGACGCCGCTTCGGATTCTCCCCCAGTCCTGACTTTTTAATCTTTTGAACGGCGAACTAAATCCGCGCCCTTGGGAAGCGAGGAGAGCGCCCGGTCAAGCCCAGAACGCCGCGAAAGGAGCACGGACGGCGGCTCTAAAATTGCCACCAGGTGGAGTTTGGAGTGACAACTCGAAGAGAGTCTGGAAGGGCGCGCTGGAGACGCTTTCGCGACCCACGCTCATTCCCATGCCGGGAAGACCCCACAAGAAAAGGGGTGGGTGGGAATCCTGGCTTGTTTTGGCAGCCTTGGGCTAAACCCTCTTCTTTCCAGTGGTGCCAGTTTCGGTTCCTCGAATGACTTCGGAAGACAATTTTTTTTCGTCTCCCTCTGGGCTCCCTGGAAAGTGGCTAATTTGTTTTTTTTCTTGTTATCGTCGTGGGGAGAGGGGAGCCCGTTTCCACTGCTTCCTTTTGCCCAAACCGTCAGTGCTAAGCGTGGCCTTATCAGCCCCTGTGTGCAAGTCAAGCCCCAGGTATAAGCAACTTTACCCCACACCTTTCTTTAAGGCACCGGAATGCTGTTGCTAGTGCTAAAAAGGCTTCTGTTTTCTTTCAGCTCAGCTGGACTCCCGCTGGCCTTTTTTGGGCTCTGACTATAATAGAATAGCCTAAAAAGTGTTCCTGTACACATTCACTAGGAAGAAAGTTCCCAGTTTCTTACCAATTGAAGGGTTACTCCTGGATCAGTCATCCAAGATGGGGCTGCAGAATGGTTTGGTTTTGTATTTTCTTTTTTTAAATCCCTCAAGCACATAGACTCTTTTTATTTCTAGGAGGTATTCTATTTTAGTGCAAAATAAATAATTTTGAATGAGGCAAAAATACTACTTATCATTAGATATTTGTGATGGAGTAAAATAATTGTGCAATTACGTAGAAGGGCTAAGCAGAACAAAATTAAAGATGATATTCAATACCTAAGATGCTTACCTGACAGTTGGCCAAAATGAATAGCCTAAATCCCGCACTACTTGAACCTATGGAAGTCTCCATGGGAACAAGGCTGTAGGCTTATTAACTTGTCAGCATGCATAAGATGTTGCCCTTTGAGGCCAGTAATGTCTTCATTGTATCTGTCAAGTGCTTCACGAAATAAATTGCTTATGAGATGTATAATTTAATATTTTAAGAGAACTATAGTATATTGTACTTTTCCCATCTGCTTATAGTAGTTCTGTAAATGTCCTTCTTTGTACCTAAAATTTAATTTAATTTAAATTAATTAAAATTTAATTAAAAGGAACAACACAATACAATAAGCCAGCATATCATAAACATTTCAATATTCAGGCCATAAATACACACAGAGAGGCATATATATATAATTAAGAACATATATATGTATATACGTTACATATATGCACACACACATTCTTGAGAGATATATACATATACACATTCTTGAGATATATATACATATACATATACACCCAAGAATGAATGAATATATGTATGTATATGTGTGTGTGTGTATCTCTGGGTGTGTATATCTCTCTCTGTGTGTGGCTTGAGTGTTTTTTTTAATGCACTCTGTAGGCCCAAATATGGTCCCCCTTTAACTCTGTTAGCAATCCAAAAAAAAAAAAGTGCAGTCTTGATAGATTATTGAGTTGTAATCCTGTGGTCATATTCATGAGAACTTAAAAACACCACTATACACAAGTAGACTTTCTTCTGCAGAAGCCAATTATGCTGTCAATGTATTTGTAAAGTTAACAGCAATAAAGTAAGAAATATAAATTATTACTACACAGATTAATACTACTATAGATCCTATGTCTTCTCCTTCTGTGCAGTATCCTCCTCAGGTACTTTAATTGGAGTTTAATAGCTTTCCTTGCAAGTAAATATGGTCCAGTGAATCACTATTATAGACTTTCTCTTCTTACAATTATCTGAGGCTTCACTCTTTGGCCAGGGTGTAAATGGATAAGTTTACCAAGAGCACCACCACTCACCCTTCCCCTAAAAGCTCTTGAATATATCTTTGATAGTGAAGTGCAACTAAAATGTCTCCTTGTTACCTTCAGGGAGGAGGCTCCGTGGTATCCAAAGCAGAACATCCAGATTCAGCCAGAGTTTCATTCCGTACAGCATTAACCTTGCGAACTCTCAAGCTTCCTCCTTCCATTATATATTCAAGATGGACAGTATTTAATATTTATTTGCTAGGTATATGTAGGGGTGTGGGTCTATACATATGTTGTTCATAGTATGTTTAGGCATGTTCATTTTTGATGTGTGCCATTGTGCCCACAGTATAAAAAGGACAATAAAGGTTATCTTATCTTAATAGTAAACACCCCATGATAGAAAAAGCATTGGGCAAAATACAAATTGTAAAATAACTGTCTGCCGTCATATAACTTCCCAGCCACCTGTGTAATTTTTTTTTAAAAGCAAGTATATTGCTTTTAAGTGGTGTCAGACTTAACCTGAAAAGGAGACTGTCCTCTTCAGGTTAAGTGATCCTGAAGAGATGAGTTATCAAGAAAACTGCACACTAGACAGACACATCTTCAAAATCTCCAGGATGTGAGATCATCTCACCTTTTGATGTCTTGACCCCTGATGGATGCCTCAACAAGTTCATCAAGGCTAGCTGTGAAGACTGGGCCTGTTGGCCAGCTCAGGATTCAGACTTCATTTTCGATAACTCAGTTATGGATGGTAGGTGAACCCAGTCCCTGACGAACTAGTCTGCCGTCAAGTAATATCTTCTTCCCCCTTTATATGCCACCTTTCTCTGGTTAATGCTCCAGCTTGTCCCCAGCGTAAAATGCTTCAAATTAAGCTCCCTTTGCTACAGTTGGATTTCTTCCAGCTATGGAAAAGCTTCAAGCTTCTGTGGAGACAGAGCACCAATATAATCCCCTTTTCAGGGCCAGTCCATGTACAGTATGTTCTATCTGTTCAAAAGCTTTGTCTGACACGGCTGGCTTCTGCTTCCTTCCCCTGGACAAACCTCTCTACTAGACAAGCTTTTATATATATAAGTGGCTTGACTGTTCATTTTGAATTCTCCGTTCTTCCTTCCCAAGCTGTCCTTCATGGCCAATGACATTTGCTCACACAGAGTGGTGGATTTTTCTTACCAGTGAGTTATAACTCCACTAGCTGTCATTCTCACTGAAGTGACCTGGAGCAGCAAAAGAAGATGCCTTTGTTCCTTTCCCTGGCATTCTTGGAGGTCTGCTTTTCACCCCATCGATTCAGGATGGGGACAGGTGGGCAGGGATTTGTACCAAATTAAAGCCTTCTTTGCACCTTTCTTAGCCAGCATGTGCTGAGGGGGAAAAAAACAACCAGGGAAGAGAAGGAAAACTATCTCCCAATTAAACAGCAAACAACAACTGGAGATTTGTTAGCATGATCTTGTCATTAGGATTCAAGGGGATTTCATTTCAGAGCACTGTAACTCCATCCTGACTTACGGTGCTCCAGATAGATGTGACCTGGGTTTTGATGACTGGGGAGCTCGTGCACCAAACAAATCCTTCCTGCAGAGAGATCAGTCATCAGTAGCTGGGAGTAATTTCAACCAGAAAATAGAAATTGGAATTCCAAACAGTTTTCAAAGTCTGCCTGATTCTTAAATCCATCTGTAGGAACATTATATCTACAAGGACTTTTCTCTAGTGTGTTTCAGGCAGAGAGAGAAGTCCTGTGATCCTAAGTCGGCACTTTCTATTAGGAAGGTTGCTTGAACTAAAGGAACTGGATCTCCAGTTCAACAGGCCTTTTCAGACGTTTTGGACTTCATCTCATACAATTTTCAATCAGCAAGGACTATAGTAGCAGCCTGACCTCTCTGGAAGGCTGAAATCTGAAAAAGACCGAACAATTTGCAAAATATTAGGCTATCGGTGAGAATTAAGTCTGAGCAGGAATGTGTGTGATTGCACTTTTACAAAGGCACTCTAAGTTCTCACGGCGATCTTGCTTTCAAAGATCTAAACCAGGCTGACTGAATCTGTGTAACCGCATTAGTGATTTATAGCATCTTAAAGACGTCATCTTTGTGCCGCTGTGTAAGTAACAAAGTATTAATTTTTTATTGCAGGATACAGACTTATGCACTTCCAGAAATATTTGCATGATACAATAAATATGGGCAATGAATTGCCTTTTTCCTTAACCGTTTTATAACGGGGGGGGGGACTAACTCGTTGGATTTTTCCTGGCTGGTTCCAGGTTTAACCACTTTCTCCTCTGGTGCTGGTGCAGCCCAGCCATCCTCCTTGAGTCATCATTTTCAGCTAGGTTGTAGGCTCGGTTGGCCAAGCTAGAGTGGAGGTGGGAAGCAGACAGAACAGAACATGTTTTTGTTTGTTGGGACAACAAATTAGACCAATCACAATAAAGTCTTTGACTTTCATCATCTTGGCAGATTATTCCCTAGACTTCCGTAGATTGAGGGAGCTGTCTTTGCAAAATGCTTTAGTAAAATTGATAACATGGCTGGGCTGGATCTCATCACCAGATTAAAGATAGAAGCAGGCAAACTTGGCTTTTCTGCTCTCTGCTTCCCTGCCAAAAGCAGCCAGCAGGACATGGAAGGTGTGTAGCTTTCATAATACTTGCTTTTAGGATTCATGACCCTTCCCCAACAAAATGAGACTGACACCTTTAGCGTGAGGGAAGCTTGCCATTTGATGCCTTTGGCTTGATTTAAGTCCAATTCAACTGCAAAACTGTACACATGCCAACTATTCCCCCCCCCCCGCCTTTGATTAGATATTATCAAAGGATTATTGTCCTCTTACCACGTCAAGAAAGATGGTGGAAGGTGGAAGGCATGACTTGGGTGGTCAGAAGTATCCACAGAGTTGGATCCTTACACCCATGACATAAAATGACAGCTTCATCTGGAACTTCCCAGGAGGCCTCCAAAGACGGGTTCTGAAATAAAGTAATAGAACGGGGAACTTAGTGTAAAACTATATGGGAAATAATAATATGGATGACTATAATACAAAACATGTGAAAGGAATGAAATCCATTTTCCAGATTGGCCTCTTAGCACACCCCAGCTGAAGAAAGTTGTGATTTCCTATGAAAAGTCGCCTGAGTGTCATCCCAGGAATCAGTAATTCCTTCTCTCTTTCCTCTATAAAATGAATCCAATAAAACCTTTGTCTCCGTGTCCCAGAAGAGAAACACACACACACACGCACACGCACACGCACACGCACACGCACACACACACACACACACACACACACACGCAGAGTTCTCTCCTTAAGGCGGTGTTGCCCAATGGAACCTGGCGTTTTTAAAATTCTGTCTTCCTACCCAAACAGCAAAGGAAGCCCTTTACTTGGGTATTTTCAAAGGATTTTTTAACCTTCTTTTTTTTTTTTTACCAGGAACAGGGCAGGGCTGAAAAATGTTAGATTATCCTTCCTGCTAAGCCAGATTTTGGTAGAGGCTTGGGTTTTTTTTGTTTTTTGTTTGCCTGCTGGTCACTGGGGAACTCAAAATGTACAGTCAGACGTGCAGAAAGACTCTCAGAAATGCACCGAGTCGAAAGGGAAGTGCAGGCCAAGTTAGACTAGGATTTATGTAACATCAGCAAGTGACACCAAGCAGACACCAAGTCTGCTCTAGGAATTTCCTAGGAGCCTTGGGCCACCCATGGGGGCATTTCCCAGGTTAAACAGACCACCGGATGTCCTGCCCCACTCTCAGTTGTGAATCCACCATCAGGTTTGGCGAATCCACCACCTTCACGACCGCTTCCTTCTACCCTTCTCACATGGGGCACCCGACACCTAGCGATCTCCAAAGACGGTGGACTACCGTTCTCACACCATCCCAGACGGGTCCGCAATCCAACAAAATTATAGACCCCTAAATTACGGACTGCCGCCTTATATTGGTAGGTTGCATTAAGACAGAAAGAAATTGAGGTCGATTACTCGCTTCGGTTTTAATCCAGTCCAATTTGCATTTTCAGGCTAGCGGAGAGAAGGGTTGTGAACCAAAAACTCTTTCTGTTACACGGTACTACTGTCCTTGTTTGTGTTTCACCTTTTTTTTTTTTTTTTTTTAGAAAAACTAGGCGACTAAGGTTGCCAAATGCTCTCCGGGCAGCATTTGCCCACCCCGGTTTTTGAAAACGGTCGCTAGACCGCCACAAATTCTTCCAGATCTGCGAGGATCGAATCTGTCAGATAAAGAAGTGGGGGACTTGGGCTGCAATCCATTTCCTCCCAAAGGAGTCCGGACGAGACTTCTGTGGACTCTAATGAAGTGGCGGCGACGGGCGTCTTCGGAGAGCCCTTTCTATCCTGTCCGCAATCTGGTATAATGTCCGCGAAACGAACCCTGGCTAGGCAAAGCCGTGGATCGCCCTTCAAGGACTGCGCCAATCTGGGCGGACAGCGAGAATGAAAAGCGAAGGCCCTCCGCGCAGGGCAGATTGGTCGTTTTTACAGCAGAACTTCAATGCTCCCTCCGTAGAGCCTTCCTTGTGTCGCTACTCTCTGTTGCCCCTTGGAAACTGGCGATTCAAACATCAGTCCAAATAGTTGGGTGGCGCTCAACTTTAAATAATAAAGGCTGGTTCGATTCTTCCAGTTGTCAGCAGAATTAGGTACTCAAAGGATGGTGCTCTAAGATAAAACGCCAGGTGGTCGGTCCAATACTTACCAAGGTGTCTCCAGTTCTTCAAATACTTCCTGAGCAAAAGTCCCCCAATTGGAGGTCCGGGGTAGGGAAACAGAAGGTTGAGAGAACTTGAGCAGTTCCCGCCTAGCTTAAATGTTGAGCAAACAAGCGGGATGTAAGAAAATGGAAGCTCGGAGAAATTTCACAGGAATCGTATTTTGGAAAGGCCAAAAGCAGAGGACGTGATTTTTTTTTTTTAATAGTGCCTTTTGATGACCTCCCCACAGAACCTTGCGTTGGCTTTTACATTTCTCCCTACGAAAAGGCAGGCTGTCCAAAGGGCGGACAGATCCTAGGGAACCACACCGAGTGGAATGCGGTACAGTACAGAACGATGGTCGGCAAGGAGACGGGCCCGATTATCCCAGGCTATCAACCTCGTGTTCACTGGTCACAAAGAAACTGCCACTTTTTCTGGGATTCCCTTACTCTTGGATAGGATGTGAACAGGGTGTTCTGATCTTTTAGAGCAAGTTTGTTATCTTGTTAACGGATCACTCTATATCTGTATTGTTTTTTTTTTAACAGATCCCCTTCCATACACGTTTCTTCTTTCGATTTACTTTAGGTACGGAGTTGGTTTTTTTAAAAAAAAAATCGGGAGTGCCATTTTCAATGAGTGTGGGGGGGGAACAGGGTGATAGGCTCTTCTTTGGGTATTGTTTCAGGCTGATTTCAGAAGCTTCCTTGGGTATTGTTTTGAAATTGCTTTTAATCTTAAAATGGGCTAAGCATTCTATTGAATTAAAACGTATGGAGTTGGCCAGCGTTCGGAAACAAATCCAATGTCTGGTATAGACGAAACCATGCATAGCTCCCCCACCTCTTTCCTAAAACAGCAGCAGAAAATAGTCTCCAACGGTCAAAGGACCTGGGCATCCAACCGAAGGTAAAGTCTTTTAAATAGTTTGAGCAAAGAGGTGCGTTGCATGTTCCTAAGCAGGGAAGCCCCCACAGGCTCCTGCTTCCGAAGTAACACAGCTATCTGAAGCCCCAGCATAAGGACGTCTTCAGCCGGGCAATCCCATGCATGCCCAGCAGATATCCGTCTTCCTGAATTCCCGGGCATGAAGTCTTGGGTATACCTGACTAGAGCTGCCCAAATCCTTGCTAGATCTAGCCATAAATTAACACATTGAACTTAGACGTTGCCACAATCATAAATTGGCCAGTTTGTGATAAGTCAAGTCAAGTTGTCTCTTGGTTCAACTGCCTTCTTTCACTACCTCGAAATGCTGGGCTTCCCTTGCAGGGACACTAACCTACATTTGGACAAAACTTCTGCCTCCTGCTTGCTCTCCTTCTTCCTAAATTTGAAAGACACCTTCGGGCACTGCTGGGATAGAGCGGTTCCCTTAGTATTAAGGGAACATGCGTAAATGTTCCCTGTTCATAAAAGCTCAGTGGCTCTGGGATAAATATTTTCTAAGAGAAAGGGGGGGAAGAGAGGGAGAGGGAGAAGGAGAAGGAGGAGAGGGAGGGAGAGAGAGAGAGAGGGAGAGAGAGGGGGAGAGAGAGAGACAGAGAGGGAGACAGAGGGGGGAGGGAGAGGGAGAGAGAGATTCTAATAACCAATCAAAAGAAATACATTTCTGTGACAGAATTTTATCTAAATTGGTTTGGTGCACGTTTCCCAAAAGATTTCTCAAAAAACTCTGGGGGAAAGAACGACCTACTCCTAAGAAGGAGAGGAATGCAATCTTTTCCCCCCCCCTGTTGTATCTGGAGACGTTTCTAGTATAATTGCTTCAATGCTTTCGATCTTTTGTATACTTTCAACCCAGCGGGAGATGCTTCTGGTTAAATAGGCACAGAAGTGTCTAATTTTGTTGGGACACTCATTTTGTTTTTAGTAAGATGGAAAGTGCAAGTCTACTCAGCTCCAATTGGTCGAATGGCATTAATTTCCAGATGGGTATTAGGTTGCTGCCTTACCCAACTTCTTGAACATTACAAAACAATGTTCAAATAATCTTACATGATACTGTTGACCATCCTGAACACTTTATTAGGTCATGATTCTCAGATAACCTAAAAGATACAATGATGTCTACAACGTTTATACTGTAAGCGAGGTCGTTTCTGCTGCCCAAGGCTAATTAGGGGTGACTGGTCTTCAAACGTAGCATCTTCTGACTCTGGAATCCTATTTCAACGGGGTGGGGATCGGTGGACCAAAAAAAACCCCAGCGGGATTATTCCTGGGAGCGATCTTTTTACTATCAAAGGAGCAACCAGGCATTTAGAAACATTCTCGTTATCCTCAGTTAAGTCCAGTGGTTAAGGCACTCAGGCTAGAAACGGGTAGAATGTGAATTCTAGTCCATGCTTAACCACGGAAGCCAACTGGGTGACTTTGAACGAGCCTCTCTCTCTCTCTCTCTCTCTCTCTCTCTCTCTCTCTCTCTCTCTCTCTCTCTCTCTCTCTCTCTCTCTCTCTCTCTCTCTCTCTCTCTCTCTCTCTCTCTCTCTCTCTCTCTCTCTCTCTCTCTCTCTCTCTCTCTCTCTCTCTCTCTCTCTCTCTCTCTCTCTCTCTCTCTCTCTCTCTCTCTCTCTCTCTCCCCTCCCTCCCTCCTCTCTCCTCCCTCTCCCTCTCTCTTCCTCCCTCTCCCTCCCTCTCCTTCTCTCCCTCCCTCTCCCCCAATCCACCCTACAGAGTTGTTGCGGGGGGGGGGGGGGAGGAAGGAATAGGATGAAGGTGTGTTGGCTACATTCAGTATGTTACAGTATTTGAAAAATAATAAAGGTGGGATATTAATACAAGTAAAACCTTCATATTCTTACATCTCATCTCTCACAAATGAAGCTTCCCTTGATGGTCAATAAAGGTAGGAAAGAAGGAGAAAGGAAGAACCTCATCAGGGCGAATAGAGAGTTGTAGCCTATAAAGATTATCTTGTTTTAAAGCGCTCTCTCTAAACTCCCGTCCAAATAAATCTGCACCTCAGCCTCGTAATTCAGAGGCACTCGAGTAAAATGCCGCGTTCAAAGGGCCGGGGGTTGGGTTTTTCGCGTTTCGGACTTCAGGGATCCGAGAGGCAGTCTGTAAGACGATTAAACAAGCAGGCAGCAGATAGTGGAGACAAAGGCAGGACCGCTCGCCTTTTCATCTCTGGCCTTGGCAGTGAGGACTTGGTCATCCCCCCTTCAGCTCCTCGGGATCCACCGCTGCATCTCTCCCTTCCCTTCCCCTCCCCTCCCCTCCCCTCCCTTCCCCGAGACTGTCCGGGCGCTCGGCCCGCAGGCTGGGCAGACCCGGGACTTCTCCCGTTGATGGAGTTGCGAAAGGGGGCGGGCGCTCTTCAGCCGGCCAGGCCAGCCCAGCCACCAATCCGCTTGGTTTCGCGCCGGTTCAAGAGGGCTTTGCCAGGTACTCCCCGCCCCTCGCCGTACGCCCCCCACCCCACCCCCCCGCGTCGACATCCCAAGCCCCCCGCGCTCCGAGCAGCGTCACTCTTATAATAGGCTGTTGTCTGGAGTGGCGCTGGGGTGGAGAAAGAAGCTGCTCCTCCGAGGCCGCGCCTTCGAGCAAGCCGAGGCTGCAGGCTTCCCTGCTTAGCCTGGCGACGGTGGACGAGCGGCGGCGAGGGCAACAGCTGCAGCAGCGGCGGCGGCAGCGGAATCCAGCTGGTGGCAAAGCGGTGGGCGGAGATCCCCCCGGAGCATTAGCCGAAGGAGCGGCGCTCTCCAGCAGCGAGCATGGTGGCCCCGGCCTGCCCGAGGCCTCCGAGTGTCCCGGCCGAAGCGCCCGATGAGAGGCTGCTCTGAGCCGGGAGTAGAGGAGTTGACTCGGCAGAAGGAAGGGAACTCTCCCGCCAGGAACAATGCAGCACCCCTTGGATCTGGGCGCCGCCGCCGCCGCCGCCGCTCACTATTTCCCCGCAGATCCTTTCGTTGACCACCGGTCGCATCGCTATCGGAGCTTTATGATCGAGGAGATCCTGACGGATCACCCGGATGCCAAGAGGGCGGCGCCAGCCGGGGAGCTGCTCAAATTTGGCGTGAAGGCTCTACTGTCGACCCGACCCTACCACAACCCTTTAGGTAGGTCTTTCTTCGCTTGTGCGCTGCCTCTCTTGGTGGATCTCTCTCTCTCTCTCTCTCTCTCTCTCTCTCTCTCTCTCTCTCTCTCTCTCTCTCTCTCTCTCTCTCTCTCTCTCTCTCTCTCTCTCTCTCTCTCTCTCTCTCTCTCTCTCTCTCTCTCTCTCTCTCTCTCTGTGTGTGTGTGTGTGAGGGGGCAAAAACCAGGTCTATATGGAGGGAGGGGCTAAGGCGGAAATCAATCCTCACAGGGCTTGCGGGAAAGAATATTCGTCCCCCAACCAGCCGTTCCTCCTCTCACCCAGCCCTGAAACCAGTGGTTTGGCTCCCATTGATCTAGAGAGGAATTGCGGCTCCCTTCTCCCTCTCCCACCCCACGTACCCTGCCCCGAGCTTATCTTCTCTGCAGCTGGAGACGGAAGCTTCCCTCTTTTCAGGAGCCCCCCCCCCGACTCAACTGGGAGGGCCGGGCTGCAGCTGCGATCTTGCAACCAGCTGAGAGTTGATCTTGGGGGAAAACGCGGGGGTCTTTATGCCCTGCTGGGACGGAGGATCAGTTTAGCTTGCCTGTCGCGGTGGAACAGACAAGAAGCATGGAGTGATTCTCTCTGAAAAAGAGTGACAAATACGCTTAGTGGGTTTAAACGAGGGCAGCCTCATTCCTCCGAGCATTCTCTTTTCCACAGAGAGTAATATTTTCCTTGCCATTGATTCAAAGCCCATGGAAAATCTCAACTGTTTCTCGGCCTCTCCCTCACCACCTTAAAAAAAAAAAAAGGCTTCGGGCTAGTTCTGTTCGGAATAAGGCAGTATCGGCGGTCTTGCATAATATCATTCTAGACTCTGTCTTAAAACTTTCGGGATAGAGAGACGGCTCCAAGTTGACAGCTTTATCCAAGCTTGCAGGGAAAAGGTTTAAAAAACAACAACCAGAGAAAGCTTATATAGAGGTCCAAGGACCCCAACCCAGCTGGGGAGTGGAAAGAGACCAGATTGAGCCAAGCTGCGCCAGACTTCCTTCGGATGCAACTTCGAGGAAGGTCCGTCTGCCCGGGCCTTTTCTGAGACGCGAAGCTGAGAGAGGCTTCTCAGGAACGAAATCCCTTCTCAGATTGATCTGGACCAGCAGAGAGAAGGGGGTCCCCGCCCCAATTCACGTTTGAAGCAGCGGCTGGGATAGGGAAGACCGAGGAGGCTTGGGCAGTCATATTTACACATTTTGAAAGTCCTCTGCTTCGAATCTCCCCAAACTGCTGCAGAAGAAGGCCCCCAGAGGCCTGCAGAGAACTGGAGGAGTCCTCGGAAGGTGGCCCTGACTTTAGGGCAAACTAGGCCATTCCCTCAAGAGCAACCGGTGGGCCCGGACAAGGCTTGGAGGAGAGAGGGGGGAAGAGAGAGGGAGGGAGGGAGAGAGAGAGTAGGCTCTGTGTGGTGTGTGTGTGCGTGTCTTTGTCTTTCTGGCCGTTGCACTCCCTCCCATCCGTCGGATCTGCTTGTTGCCTTGGAAAAGCTAAGATGCTAAGAGCCTCTCAGCTGGGTCTCCTTGGCTGCCTGCTCCTTATCACCTGGTCCTCCCCCTGTCCCAACCGTGAGTTGTACCTCGAGGAGAAACGGGAAAGCACAAGGATGCCTAGTCCGATCCTTTGGGCGGGTAGTTGCATTTGTCTGAGGTGAGCCTGAGGTGCAGCACCAGTAATCGGGGTTCTTTCCCACCCTCCATTCAGCTGGGAGCCGAGAACCGCGGCTGGTTTGGTTTCAGCTGGTCCTCTCTAAATCGGGACCCCAGACGCTTACATCTGACAAAGCCAGTCATAAGCGAGAGACAAGGGCAGGTCCAGAACCGGCTGAAATCCGCCCAGCCTTGGTTGGAACCAGACTCTTTTCACCAGGTTTATAAAGCGAAATCTGGGGAGTCGCTTGTTCCCTGCTTTTGCTTTGTTCCAATTGGAGAATGGCCCTGCAGCCGGGCCCCTTGTCCCTTCCCTTGAGGGGGCTGCTCCTCGAGAACTCGTTTTAGCTTGATGGGGGAAGAGCGAGGAGCGCGCGCCGTGGAGGAGATTGCTCCGGATTTTGTTCAGATGGAGGATGGTGAGAGCAACCAATGTGCAAAACAAGTGAAAAGACCCGTTCAGATAAAGGGCCATTTCCCCCCCCCCACTACTAACACTACTACGGTAGTAGTTGTTGTATCAGTAACGAGGACAGGGCCAAATCGCCAAAAGGTTGACCCAGTGACATTATTTGTACAGCCCAAACGCGAAAGTGACAAACGATTGTAAAGAAGTGGTGGTGTTCTATTCTTCTGTCTTTTTTTTTTTTCCATTTTGAAAACATCACCTCCCGGAAATAGGATGCGAATAGGTGGAGGCGCTTAGATAAACGCTCTGCGCTTAGATAAACGCTCTGCCTTTGAGAGCATTTCTGGAGGGCCTTTGCATTCCTGCTTTGGGATATGCTTTACGCAGAACCTATTTTCTCTTCTTACTTCATAGCCTAAACCCTTGCAACAATTCTCCATCCTGTCTTTATGTCAGAGCAAACAAGGCAATTCTCCATCCTGTCTTTATGTCAGAGCAAACAAGGCACTGGATATTAATGAACAGGCCTCTTGAGCCCCCCCCCAAGCTTTGCTGCTAAGAAAGGGCTGGACTGATAGCCAGAGGCAAAGAATGCGACCCTGAGAGGAAGAATTGCTCGAAGCTGGTTTCAGCACTGAAGGCAGAAAGATTGTGGGTCTACAGGGAGATTCTCCAGCTCTCTATTGATTAATCAATGGCGAGAATCCAGAGCGGAAATTCCAGAGCAAGACATTAGCAGATTTTGCCACTGGAACAAATCCGGCTGGATCTCCGCTCCGTTTTACATCCCCTCGCCGCTAATTTACCGTTGTCAACTTGAGTATCGCCTTTCAGAAGCCTTCAGGGGAAGTAAAATGGACGTATTTCCGTGAAATGATTTTAAACTATGCCTGTTCTTTAGAATATATAGCCAAGAAGGCTGAGGTTAGGATTGGAATTCGCCTGGATAAGGAAGGGAATAACTTTTGGAACTAGGGTTCAGGAATTAGTGTTCAGCTTTCCGTGAGGCTTCTTGACCTTTCAAATGATAAGCACGCCAGAGTTTGCCTTTTTTTTTAAATCAAAGAAAGAAAATAGATATTGATTGGATGTTTCCACGACCTATCTCTTTCCTCCCGACTTCCGAAAGATGTAAAAGAGTCTGAGTTATTGTGTCCTTGCTTTTTGTTACTGTTGGCTTGGCAAGTTGGCGAAACTAATGCGGCTTCTTCCTTCTACGGTATGAAGTCTTTGGGGGGAAATTCCTCAAATTTTGTTCAGTTCTGTGGGATTTGCTTCTGCATAAACTTGCCCGAGAAGACTCAGCACCAAGTAATAGGGCAAAAGAGTTCATACTGGATGTGTTCCAAGTTCCAGGGATTTTAATAGGTATGTTTTAAATGCACATAAAAGTGAACTGATTTAGAGAACTTGAAGAGAGCCCGTATTATTATGGTGTTGTGTGTTTACAACAATGTGAAGTCACAGCTGCCAATTCTTTAGGTGGTGTTGACCTTCATAGGCATCAAGTTCTTCCCAAGAACCCAGAATGCCATTATGTATGGGCTAGTATATGTGTATATCGAAGCCTCTTGCAATTGATTGATGGGCTACAAACCCAATTAATTGAACTGAACTGAATTGACTGATGGAGATTTTATCAGTGTGCAGATTTTCTAAGAGTTGCCCAATATTTTTTTTTTTTGTATAGCACCCAGTGTGCTGATATGGTCGGTTGCCTACTCAGCCAGTTATTTAGACTGGATTGGCATTTTTATCCATCTATCAAGGCCTTTCCAAGGATTTGAAATATTCTTATTCTTATTTTATAGCAGTGGTTGGCGCAAAATTAGGAAACATGGTTTAATGCAATAATACAGATTTGAGCCCCTTTAGCGTGCAGTATTGTGAAACATTGAGAAGTAAATCTGTACGTTTTCAGTTGTATCTCAATTGAATGAAAAAGTGTACAATTGCATGTTCTTACAAATGTACTTTTTTATATCCTGCTGCACCCAAAAGCAATTTATTTATTTCTCATTTCACCTAAAGATCACAGTACAGCTCTGATTATTTCTAAATTTATTTATACAATAGAATTGAAAGCTACCCTTAAGAAGCAGCTGAAAAGTTTCAAAGCTGGAACTATATATAATTGTCATATTTATGATATACGCTTGTGTCTGTACATTTGTTCTACACTAAAAGGATTTATGCTTCAGTTTAAAAGATAAGATTTATAAGAAAATATGTGATTATCCATTTCCACATATATGATGAGAAAATGGTAAATACACATTTAATGTTGTGGGGTCTTTTGTGCTCTCTGAACTTGGTTGTTTTCTTGTAGACATTTCATTACCAAACTAGGTAAAAATCTAATTTCATTTTTGCCTAATTAAAAAAAGAGAGCACTAGCTGCATTTTTTGAAAATTATTTTGGTACCTTTTTTTTTTTTTAGCAGCAGTGCTTGCTTGCTTGCTAGCTTGCTTTCCAAAAGACTAATCTGTTGCTTCTGGGACCAAAAGAAAGACGAAGAAAGAATTTCATGATTTCTGGGAGCAGCTTAATAAAATAATACCTTTAAGGAAGCCAATATTGACCGCTGTCTTAATGCCTCGCAGACGCACTTCAAAATCCCAAAACCTCAACAACAAAAACAGAGTCAATCCCATACTGGAAATAACTAGGCTTTCCTGACATTACAGGAGCTTATTTACAACCCTGGAAAGGGTACCATTAATTTCCATAATCAATGGAAAATTTCACCGTATTGATTTACGATGGAAAGGCTCCCTTGAAGTTACCGGCTGCTGAGTCCCTTGGAAATGTTTCCAACTAAAGAGGCCTGGATCGCAGCTTTAGGTCCTCGAAAGTTGCGGTCAAGCAGCATCCGTGGGATTGCGCTGTCCTTACCGCCCCTGTTCCAGAAGAAGCGCTTCCGACCCCGACCCCCACCCCCACCCCGAAGAACTCGCAAGGGGGCTCCGCAAGGGGGCTCAGTTCACCTTCAACCCGTAGCCCTTCAAGTTTAACCCCAAACCTCAAGGGTGTTGCTTTACCCGCACCCCTGGGTCTCTGCAACTTTGATTGCCGGCAGAAAAAGACGCAGGGATTTGCTTGCAATGAGCACGGGTTTGTTTTTTTTGTGTTTTTTTTTGCAACCAACTACAATTCCTCAGAAAGAAATCTTGTTCTTAACCAATAGAGCCAAGACCTTTAGAAGGTGGCGCTTGCAGCTTTGGGGACACCCCACCCCCACCCTCGACCTGATGTCAGCCTTTCTCCATAGGAAGGACTAAATAGGCCACCACCTTGAGACTTGTAGAGATTGAGGTAATGGGAAGGGGCACCCCGGGCATGCAAAGGCACCAGATTGAGCCCAGAAAGGCACAACAGGCAGGCTTGGATCGTGGTCGCTGTCCCCGAGTTTCTTTCCTACAGGGAAGCTCTTAAACCTGGAAAAAAAGAATGTGTGTGCCTCTCCTCATACTCTTGCTTACACCGGTCAGATGCTTGCCGAAATCGGACAGCCCCTCCCCCCCTTTTTAAAAAAATCCGGCTAGTGGCTACCATTACTGTAGCCAGTCACAGCAAACCCCAGACCAAACTTAACTGGAAAACAAACAAACAAACATCTGTCCCAACCGTAGTTCAACTTGTCCAGAAGGTGCCGCGTCCTGCAAAAGGGAGGCTGTTGCCCTCTTCTCCCCACTCCACCGCCGTTCAGCTTGTTTCTAAGGGGTTGCCAGAGCCCCGGGGGAATACAGAGGGCTGAGAATGGGGTGTGTGTGTGTGTGTCTGTCCCAGGAAACACAGGCGGCTTGATGCGCCTTCTCGCAGCCTCTCTACCGTAGAAGCCCCGTCGAGAAAGCTGGGGGTGAGGAAAGGCAGCGTCAGGATCGCAGCTATCTTGTAGCTCAGTCTGTAGAGTCCCGCCGTTCCTGAAGTGAAACAGAAAACGGGGGCTTCGTTTTGCCCTAGCCCAAAGCTGGCTGAGGAATTCTGGGAGTTGAAGTCCACAAGTCTTAAAGTTGCCAAGGTTGAGAACCCCTGCCCTAGCCTCTCACAGGTTTTATTTGCCCCTCTCTCCCTCCCTCCCTCCTTCCCTCTCTCTCTTTCCATCCCTCCCTCCCTCCCTCCCCCCCTCTCTCTCACACATACACACACACACACACACACCGAGGTGGGGGGGTGAGGTGGGGAGTTCTCTGTTTTTATCCGGCGTGTATCCTGTGTGTCACCCCCTCTGTCTCTCTGCTTTCCTCTCTCCCCAGCGGTGCTGAAAGCGGAGCAGGCGGCGGTCTTCAAGTTCCCATTGGCGCCTTTGGGCTGCTCGGGTCTGAGCTCTGCGCTACTGGCGGCCGGCTCCAGCCTCCAAGGCGGTTCCGGATCCCCGCACCTGCCGCTGGAGCTGCACCTCCGCGGGAAGCTGGAGCCCGGAGCCCCCGAGGGGGGCGGTAAAGCTAAGAAAGGCCGTCGGAGCCGCACCGTCTTCACCGAACTGCAGCTGATGGGCCTGGAGAAGCGCTTCGAAAAGCAGAAGTACCTCTCCACCCCCGACAGGTGGGCATCCCCCGGAGGTCAGAGTCCCGCGGGGGGAGGAATGGGGGGGCTTACTGTGTGGACGTGCGAGCTCGCAGGAGAGAGATGGCGAGAGGGGTTACGTCGAGGAGAGTTTTCTTCCAGATCTGCAAGAGGAGGATCTGGGAGGGGGAGATGGACCCGACCAATCTACCTGCCGGTGGTCCAATCATGGAAGAGAAAGTGTGTGTGTGTGTGTGTGTGTGTGTGTGTGTGTGTCCGCACTTCCGACAAGGGAGTCCTGAGTAAAAACCGGGGCCTTCTCTCCCATGGGGGCGGGAGCGGTGGAGGACAGGAGGATTAAGGTTCCTCAAAGGGTTGAAAAAAAAGCTAAGGGAATCTGTTTATCTGCCCCCCCCACACACACACACCACTCACTCACTCACTCACCTCTTCCTGGGATCTTAAGCTGAACCAGACAAGCACTTCCGGAGCTGCTGATCAAACTGCAACCTGTGCTCCACTTTCCTGGAAGCCAGCTGGCCTCTCAGGGCTGCTCCCGGCTCTTCTTTTCAGGCTCCTGGTGGGAAGGAGAGCTGAGGGCACCAGACACTCGTTAAGAGCAGGCCGTGTGGGAGAGGCAAGCAGAGCAGACCAACAATCAATGATCTTTCTCCTCCCTGTAGGATAGATCTGGCGGAATCCCTGGGCCTGAGTCAATTGCAGGTGAAAACCTGGTACCAAAATAGAAGAATGAAGTGGAAGAAAATAGTAAGTGTGCTGTTTTGAAGTTCAGACTATGACATTTTCACCCAGCCCTTATTTACACAGCCAAACTGAGGAAGTCTACCCTCCTATCAATGGGATGTTCTCGAAAAATAGACCTAGGGCTTCAATCCCTCTCAGGGATCCCTTCCTTTGGGGTACAACTCCCATCATTCCCAATCAGTATGGGCATTCCGCATTGGAAAAGCAAGCCGGCTGCATGAGGAGTTCTTCTGGGAATACAATACAGAGGCAGGATTTCTTCTCCCTTCCTGGGCCCAGGCCTCCAGCCTTCGCCTATGGAAGCTGTGCCTCTACAGCAGTTAAGATTCCATAAGTAGCCCACCAAATGTGCTTTTTAAAAGGCAAACAGACTTTCTTGGGATTTTGTTTTTGTTTTCTCAGAAACTTCAGCTTCTGAGAAAAGAGAACCAAATGAAAGTTCAGAACTGAAGAAGCTTCTTGGATGAGAAATGAAACATTTTCAAGGTAAAAATTAAGAAAGTCTAGCTGCCTTTGGAAAAGCACCTTTTGGGCCAAACCATGACCTGGATGGTTGAGAATCTCCATAGACATTTAGCCGCCCAACCAGGCAGGGCAGAGCTATTTTTTTCTCATCTCAAGGCCCAAGGCGGAAAGCCTGCTTGTAGTCCCTCACAAAAATAGGGGAGAAGCCTTTCGATAAAGTGGGAGCCAGCTGGTTTTATGAACCATACAAGCTCAAGTGACAGGCGTGGGGCCAGGAGGAGACTTAGGGAACACGGGTTGTCCTGCCTTGGAGCTTTTATCTAGAGAGGGAGTCAAGCACTCCTTGGAGGCAAAAAAGAAGATTCCACTGAACTCAGTGGGGGTTTTGATTAGCCCCCCCCCAAAATCCAACATTTTCTGACCAGAACTATTAAGGCCAGGTCTCATCCCATTTCCAGACAGCCCTATCTGCTTTGGCTGAGGATGGTAAGAGTTGTCTATGGAGATTCTCAGTCATCCAGGTCCTGGTTGTCCCAAAGGCGCTTTTTCAAGAGGCAACTGGACTTTCTTGTTTTTCTTTGAATAGAATAGAATAGAATAGAGCTGGATTGATTTGATTTGATTTTATTAGACTTATATGCCGCCCTTCTCCCAAGACTCAGGGCGGCTCACAACAAAAATACAAGTATAACATAAAATCAATTAAAAAAATAAAAAATAAAATAAAAAAATACTGCTCGTGACCTTCATAAATGAGAACAGAATTTGATAAATTCAGATTTTTAAACCAGAATGACAGACTAACTAAGGGAAGTCTTCTCAGTTGTGGGTCAACAGATGGGCCTTCAAAACTATCCTTCCACAGGTACCGTCCATTCAAAGAATACTGCAGAAACATCAGAAAAATGCAGTTTTTCCAAACTTCCAAACAATGCTCTCAAAGTATGGTGAAAACGGAGACAGGAAAACTAATAAAAGATACATGTGGGTTATAACAGACCAACTGCATTTGATCAACAACTCTGGTGTCCTTCGGGCCACTTAGGGAAGGGACCTTGGAGGTCTTCCAGTCCAGTCCCCTGCTCAAGCAGGAGGACATTTGAAGACGTTTCACTTCTCATCCAAGAAGCTTCTTCAGCTCTAAAGAAATTTCTTGGACGAGAAGCGAAACGTCTTCAAAGGCAAAAAACAAGGTCCATTCGCCTCTTGAAAAAGCGCCTTTGGGACGATGAGAATTGTGGCCTAACGTTGCTGAAGGGCAGCGGTTGGAGAAAACTTTTCCCCCAAGGAGCTAGTCTGTAACTAACCCGGCTGCATTCTTTCTGTTCAGGGAGAATCCCTGGTTTGAAAGGCCACGTCAAGTCTGTTTCCTTCAAAATGCCGCGCAGCATTTAGAGAGGAGCAGCTGATTTTTCCACGCAATACCCGGGAGGAGGAAAGGCGGCCGCCGCCTTCCTTAACCGGCACGTCCTGAACCCTGAACACCGCGTAACCTATAGCTCCCGTCGTTTCAAAGCAACCCACTCGTCAGCCCGTTTGCCACAGATGAAACGGTTGCTTATTTATCTCCCCCCCCCGTTTCTAATCCCATCCGCGTGGAAGTGAATTTGACTGAAGGGCGCCGCGACAAGAAACGGCGCCTTTGTTTTTCACTCGCCTGAAATGCGAGGGGTGGGGTGGGGGGGGGGAGGAAGGAGTCCAACGAAAGAGGCTTTTCTCCACGTCAAGGTGTCTGCAGTGTTTCTCAACCTTGACCATTTTAAAGCATGTGGACTTCAACTCCCAGAATTCCACAGCCAGCAATGCTGGCTGTGGAATTCTGGGAGTTGAAGTCCACATGCCTTAAAATGGTCAAGGTTGAGAAACACGGCGCTAGGTAGAGGCTGACCAGCTCGGCGTTTGCCTTTCAAGCTCGAGTTCAGCACTCAGGAACCTTCTCCGAAAAAGGCGCGCAGGCGGAAATAGAGGCCAAGGCGGCGGGCCGGCCTGTTGCGCAGCGCTAAGCAGCAATGGCGTCTTTCCATTGGGCGCGGGGGTGTGGCGGGGGGGGGCGATTCTGCATTTCCCAACCCTCCCGCCAAGCTTCGCTCCCCAGCGTTAACTGTGGTGGGGTTTGGATTTGGTCTAAGTCAGACCCTTTGTGACCTTTAAGTGTGGGTTGTTGTTGTTGTTGTTGTTGTTTTTTGTTTAAAAACAGGTTTTGCAAGGCGGAGGCCTCGAGTCTCCCACCAAGCCCAAAGGTCGCCCGAAAAAAAACTCCATCCCCACCAGCGAGCAGCTGACCGAGCAAGAGCGAGCCCGCGAAGCCGAGAAGCAGCCCGCGGAAAACCTCGACTCTCCCTGCCAAGTCATCCAGGAATAATAAAGGAGCGCCGCGTGTCCGCGGACTAAACGATCTGGCGCCCGGATTGCGGATGCTGGACTGCTGGCGCCCGAACCTCCCGGCTTGGCCCGGAAGGGTGACTGGGACTTGCGGCCGTCAAGACTGAACCTCAGCCTCACGGGGCCTCACTGAGCGAAGAGGCCCCCGCCGGCTTGCAATACTACCCCGTGGGTCGCCTGCCTTGAGCGCAGACAGCAGGGGTCCACTGAAGCCCTGGGTTGCAGAGGTCCTGCAACCCTTTCGCCTCCGTTTAAGGAAGTTACCGCGTGGAAGGCGGCGACGGGGACGATCCGGGGATGGAGGTGACGGTGGGCTCCGATTCCCAGTTGATTCCGTTGTAGGATTTCCTAGGCATCTGAGCCCTTCCGCCCTCTCCCTGCGTGCGCCTAAGGAAGAGCCGTCCCCTATTCTTGGGGGTTCGACGTGGCTGTTCCCGCGCTGTGTAAGAGAGGGGAGAGGGCGGGGAGCCTCTCCGAACTTACCCGGCTAACTCATTTTACAACCAGTTTGTATTAACGTAAAGATATTGATTTTATTTCAATAAAGTATTTTATGAACGGTGGGCCTCAGAGGCGTGCTGTGGGTTCGTTTCCCGGGATTAAGCCAAATGCCACGGTTTTCCTCCGCACGCCTCCTCGCGAGGAGGCCCCGCTGCGATCAAGGGGGCTTCCTCCGAGGTAAGCCTGCAAGTAAGTTCGTATTGGGAAACCAGCCCGATCGCAAAACGAGAATCGAGAGGCACGCCGAGCAGTTGCGAAAGGAAATTTGGCTGAAAGTAGGCGCGCAGCTCCAAGCTCTGATCTGGGGTCCTTATTTATTCTCTGCGTAAAAGAGGCTGCTTAAGATCAATTTGGTCTGCGCTGCTCCGAAGTGATTCAGAGCTGGGCTGGTAAGAATCTGAATGGGATGCGTTCAGAACATTCTAAGGCTTTAAGCTAGACCAGGTTAAAAAACAACACCTGGAACACAAGAGTGAGAGCCTGCTTTTGTCTCCTTGCCAAGAAAAGCGCAGGGACGTGCCCAGGAGGACCATGGAGGCGCGCTCCACTTGTAGGAGATTTGGCTTTTCTCATTAAACCCACGGAGTTGCAGTTCAGCAAAACATACCACTGAAACAACCCCGGAACAAGACCCAAGCAGCTTTTACCTGGTGTATCTGTTACACCACCCCCTCCCCCGCCCTAAAGTTCTGCCCTGAAAAACCGTGAAATGTCGCCGGTTTGGGAACCTTCTGCCCCTTGAGCGGAGCAGCTAAACCTCGTGAGAGCTCAGATCCCCAAAAGGCCACTAAACAGAAGTACCGGTAGAAGCTAACAGCGCCCGCTGTTTTAAGAAGGGGGTCACTTCTGGATTCATTGAGAAACAAGTGTGATAGCGTTCAGGAACTGTTCTTAAATACACGCATTTAGGGCAGGGGTAGGCAACCTTGGCTCTTTTATGACTCGTGGACTTCAACTCCCAGAATTCTGGGAGTTGAAGTCCACAAGGCATAAAAGAGCCAAGGTTGCCTACCCCTGATTTAGGGTAATACTCATCACGAGAACTCTCTCTTTTCCTAAAACAAAAGAAATGGACTTCCGAATAAAGAACCCCCAAGGCCATCAGGCTGAAATCAGTAAGGTAAGCGGCTCGGGAATAAAACGTACGTGGTCAGTTTTCCGAAAACTGGTTTGCTTTTGAGCGTTTTGAAACTTCCACGTAAAGACAAAGCAGAATCTGCTTCAGTTGGTGCTTCACTTTTTAAGTGGAGGGCGGTAAATTTTAGCGGTTAGCTTTCCACGTTCGTGGACCTCTTCTTGCGTTTGCTTTGGTCACCTTCGCTTATAGTAATTGAAAAAAAGGAGAATTGGCTAAAACCAGTCTCCGCGCTTTGCTCTCATGCTCTGCAGAGCACGCCGCGGCCAAGGGGCAGAGTTCATACAGAGACGATGGAAAGCCATTTAGACGTGGTCTAATAGACAAGTTAATTGAATTTATAGAAGAGGTTTAACTAATGGTGTAGTGGAATGTATGGATACAATGTATGAATGTATCTGATCACTAGCAAACCGCCTAAAACTTTAGCAGGGCCGCTCGAACTGTATATCCAGATGGGTGATTCTAAGTAGCAGCAATTGGGTATTTTTTTAAAAAAACAAATGGGGTGGGGCTTGGATAGTTTCCGTTTCTTCTTTCCAGCTCCTAGGAGCAGAATTAAGGCACTCCTTCCCTCAAGCCATCTCATTACCTAGCCCTGTAGCCTAATTTGAAGCCTGCAGGAATCCTATTTCCCATTTTAAGGCAGCCTGGGTGGCTTTCAACATTCCCTCTCCTTTTGGATTCTTTGTGGGTTGGTCTAATGCAAAGTTTGGGGAGAGACTGGAGCCCGCACATCTTTTTATGACCCCCAGTGGGCCCAGGGAAGGGGTCACCCTGAGCTTTACTTCCAATACACCTACCCTCACCTTAAAAAAAAAAAAAACTCCCACGGGGCAAAACCGAGAAAGGCATAGAGAGTCTTTTGGGAACTAGGGCAAGACAAACCTAAACACAAACACAAAAGCAGCTGAGCTGAAACCTTGCATTCTCCTGCAGTAAGTATGATTGCAGGGGGACCAGGCTTACTTCTCTCGTGAGCATACGGTCCTTTCATCCTATATAGATTCTATAGTATAGAAAGAGGGGGCCCTTATTCCCAAGTATTTCGTAGTAGCCAAGATCAGCCAGAGACCAGCGGATTTATCGCGGTATAAAAAATTTTCTGCTAAGTTGGGCAGAAAGTTCTCGGTGTGCTAACTAAGCCCTCAGGGAGACTTTAGGTGGTGTACTTTGGCAGAAAGCCCCCCCCCCTGAGCAAACGGGGCTTGCTCCCAATAAAGCAACAGAGAATAAAGACTCCAAAGACCGCTCGCCTTTGAGCCTAGAAAGGAAGAAGGTCGGCCATGGTATTGTTCGCGGAGGAACTGCAGTTTGTTTCTTGGTTCTAACTGCCTTCATGAGGCATGGCTCGTCCCTGGTTGTGTTTCTCAGCTGTATCACCCCAGCTCGCTTATCCTAACTCGACAGCATGCTGGGATAACACAGGGAGACAAAAACCTCACGGTTTCCCCCCCTCTCTTTTGCAGACGTTCAAAATACCGCCCACCAAGTTCCTCGTATTATCCTGGCTATCCTTTATTAATTCCAAACTTCTCTTGTCTGGCGTGCTGGACTTCAGTACGGCAGCTGAGAGTTTTGGGAGTAGAAATCTAGCGTATTCTAGGAGGACCGTAGTGTGTTGTTAGTCTCGAATATAATTTTAATTTATTTTTATCCCGCTTTTATTATATATATTTTTATAAACAACTCAGGGCAAGAAACATGTCTAATACCTCTTCCTCTTATTTTCTCCACAACAATATCTCTGTGAGGTGGGCTGGGCTGTGAGAGGCTGGCCCCAATTCAATGCCTTCATACCTAAAAAGGGACTAGAACTCGGAATCTCCCGGTTTCTAGCCTGCTGCTTGTAGACGTGACATGACTGGACCCCCTTTAACATTTTCCCACGGGACGGTAGCCCCGGATACCTGAAGTTTGAGACTGGCACAAATTCCCCCTCCGGTCTAATCTTCCCCTTTTGAAATGGGTGGCTTGAAATATCCGTGGCGCTAGGTTATCTAAGCGACGGGTGATTCCACAACCCACCTCCACCCCCCAAATAATCTTTCCAACAGCAGCCCAGGTTTTGGGGAAGCTGGCAAAGCCTCTCCGGAGACTTTCTTCAGGTTCGCTGTCTCCACTATCTAAACCCAGTATGCATATTGAAAAAAGATGGAGCAGCCTATCTTGAAGGAAAAGAAGACTTCTCGGAACCAGCGGGGGAGTAAAACACGTGAAATGGGCTTCAGTTCTTAGCGACTCGAAAGCCTGCGGAAATCAACTCTTAGCCTGGGACTGCCCCAGTTATTGTTTGGACTTGCGCCTTAATCTTAAACACGGAGGCTTAATATTTATTCGGAGTATGTCCCACTTTAATTTCACGGTGCTCTCATTTATGCATTCATAAACTTTACTGACAATCCCGATCCCAAATCGCTCTTTCCACAATTTTATTCAGGCAGGAGCCTTCCAAAGAGGTTAGCTGAGAAAGAGATTTGGAGAGGGGGTTGGACTAGATGACCCCTTCCAACTCTTGTTATTCTGTATTCTAGATAAGGTCGCTCAGACCTGGAGAGGGCGGGTGCTGGGTGCCGGACGGCAGCAGCGAGATTGCGAAGAGGGGGGCGGCGACTAGAGGGCAGCAAACGGGAGAGAGAAAATATCCCCTTGGCTGCCATCTAGAGGTCATTCCGATTTCTGCAACCCTACTCAATGTAACCTTTCCCATCGGTGGAGAATTTAGGATTTCAGGGCTCAGTCTGAACGCGAGAGAGAATGGAAACAAGCGGGGCGTGTTCGAACGGCCCTCTTAGCGGGCAGCCAGCCAGCCCTCAGCTGGCTATTCTTCTCAATAAGTCGTGAGAAAACTAACAGGAGGTGGTGTTGGGTTCGGAAAGACGTCGCCTTTGAAGCTCGCGTTTTGGCGACCGTCAAGTCTGGAGTAAGTTGTTGCCGCCGCCGCCGCCGCCTTTAAAAGAGTAATTTGCTTTGCGATCCATCCAGACACGTATTTGTCCCTGGCCCGAGAAGGACTTGAACGTCAGAGCTAAGCAGCTGAGGATCGCCTCCAAAGAAGCGCGCAAGTGACTTGGGAAGTCGCAACGAAGCGGTAGGCCTGGAGTGTGGGCCTCCTCCTTCTCTTTTAGCTTTCGGAGGACGCTGGACCCGTTCAGACTTTCAGTCCGCTCCAGATGGTTTTCCTCGTGAAGTTGCTATCCTGACCCCGGGTTTTCTCCAGTATGGGCAGAGGAAGCCGCTGAGGAGCTGCGTCCTGCCGGCCGGATCGACGACCAGAAAGCGCCGCACTCTTCCGCAGCAGCAGCAGTCGCTACCTTTCCCGCCTTAACCCTGGGAAAGGCCTGCCTTCTCTACTATCGGCCCCGAGGGCCTGCGCCTAAGAACCGGGAGGTCGCCCAGAAGCCCTTGGTATCGTACTTGTCGCGAGAGCGGGACTGACCCAGAAAAAATGGCGGCCCGAGCGCGCCTGTTTTCTCCCGCCAGAAGCCGCGCCGCTTAAGGATTCGCTTGTTCCCGGCCACATTGGAGGCACATTTCTTAATTCAGGAAACGGATTTTGTCTAAGGCCATCTGTCTTGTCTCATTGTAATTACTGGGATCTTTATTTGGATTCCCTTTACTACATTTAAAAACATTTAAAGGCGCTTTATTATTAACAGAGCCATTTGCTGGGCGAGAACAGACCGGCGGTTCCCGCCTGTGAGAAAGTGCGCCATGAAAGCCGGGAAGGCAGTAGAGTGGAATCCTGCTCTCCACAGAAGTGACAGACCGAGTGACACTTGATTCGTGGCACTTGGAAGGGGCAAATTGATATAAAAGTGGTGGCCCAAAGGGATTTCTGAACAAAATGTGCCCTCGGAGGAAGACGTTTTGCAAGAGGCTTGCTGGAGGGTTGGATCGAACAGCTCAAACAGCAAAGTTAGTTTGACGCAGTTATGGAGTATGTAATAATGTGTAATTAATTCAGTATAGCATATTGTAATATATTTTCATTGAAAGCAACTGAAGCACCTTCCAGTAATAAGTTTTATGAACCGGTTCTTCAAAACTAAACAATGGAATGGAGGGCAGGGGAAAGATGACAGGAAAAAGTTGCTGACAAGAATAATAATATCAATAATAACAATTAACAATATTCAGATAGTGATAGAAAAGTTCTGAAATTGATTTGTGGCCCAAATAAAAAAGGCGGCCTGGCATAAAGCATACTAAGGTGATTATTTAATCTGCTGTAACTTGAACTGAAATCTCTTGACTTTTGTAGGCAAAAAGGAGAAATAAAAGGTAAGTATTGCATGAGCAAACCAGAAGTGCACATCAAGCTACAACCCCAGTTTTGCCTAGTACCTTGTGCAAATTCAGCCCATGTGATGTATTCAATTCTCCCCGCTCCCGTTCTATTCAAGTGTGTCCTATACTGCTTGGAGAAGTTCCTGAAGTTTTCTTGGGAAGGATTTTTTCAGACGTTGTTTGCCATTGCCTCTTTCCTAGGGGGGGGGGAGAGAGTTAGTTAGTTAGTTAGTTAGTTTCTGGGTTTCTAGCCTGGTGCCTTAACCATTACATCAAATTGGCTCTTATTGTTTCATTGGCCTAACTGAATTAATCCTGATTCAGTTAAACAAGGGCAAGCTTGTACAAAAGCGTTTTGGTGGAAGCCAAACGGGAGAGCAATAACCAAGAGGTCTGAGTGCTGTTGTTTCCACTTTCATTGTTGTTAATTGTCAAGTTAATCTCGACTCACACTGCCTGAAGTTTTTCAAGTTTCCAAAGTGGTTTGCTCTTGCCTCCTACCTACGTTTGAGAGAGAGTGAGGGAAGCCCAAGGGAATTCAGCTGGCTTTTTTGCTTGGGTATGATTAGAACTCATGCCTCCCCACTCCTAGCCTTGTGCCTTTTATCATTATACCAAACTGGAAACTAACAAGGTTGGAGACAGTATTTGGCATCCCCCAGAACAGGTCTTGAATATGCAACACAGGTCTTCATGGCAACAGAGTAGCTTGGTCAGAATGGAATGAAAGTCCCAGGTACAAAGTGGCCTTGTGCAAAAGCAGCATGTACAAAGAGTGAGCTTTTTGTTTCACAAAACTATATCTACCTGAGAATGATTTCTGTGTGACTTGATGACTTTCCAAATGCTATTTGGTAAGCTACTATTTATTATTGTTTTGTTTCCAAAACTAAAATGGTTAGTTGGGTAAATCCTATGTACAAAACAAGACTTAACATTAGAATTGTGTTAGTATAATAAATATATTAAAGATGAACAAGTTCCACCCTTCCTCCCACATGTATTGTCTATTTTTGATCTTTATAAAGGCTTTCTGAAAGTTGCTGGTGTTTCTGCTGAGGGCAGAATAAGAACTTTCCCATTAATTTGGAGAAAAGTCCTCTCAGGCAATCGCACATACTTAGCATGATCATTTTCTAATCTGCTTGTCATACTCCAGGTAAAAAGATTTATTTTATAGAGCGTGTTTTAGCATGAATTCAGTCCATGGCTCTGTTCATTGACATAGTTGTCTGAATCGTGACTTATTGAATGAGTTCAATTTTTTGGATGATCAAAACAGAAAAATAAACTGACCAGACTGGCTGCATTGGCACAACACATTAAGCTACAGCACGATTTGGTAAGTGCAGCTAAATCTTTTAAAAGTTCATTGTGGGGAACTATTTTTTTCCCCCTATACATGCTAGCTTCCTGTATAAACCTCTTTTTGAAGGAGCATATTTCTCTTATTTATCTGAGTCTGGTTCATCTCAAACATTGAAAAGATACCCTCCTTTTCTCATCTGGAATTCAGAGATTTTTGGGAGAACAATTTAACTGGGTATGCCGCATATAGTAAACCGTAAACTAGCCATGTGTGATTTCACAGAATGTGTTGCACAAGATCATGCTGGCTAGTTTAAGAAGGTGTGCAAACAAAAAAAAAATGGACTGAGTAAATCAGGAATACATTAGTCCCAATCAAACATCTGTCACAAATGAAGCCAATGTGGTATATGCGTCTTTAGGCCAGGCATCCCAGGCTTCATAGATATTTTCCGTTCTTCTTGAGTGTGATTTTGAGACCTGCTCTCATTACATGCCAACATTTTCTAAGAGCAACATCTATGCCAACATGTTCAAACTGTTCTTAAGGAATTCTTCCATGAATGCAGCTGAATGTTCACTGCAGCTGCTGACAGATTCATGAAGTAGGTCTATTAGATTTCGGCACCCGAAACACTTTTACTGCACATGTCTTTGGCTGCAGTGGAAATTTCTCCCTTTCTTTCAACATTTTTAATCCCACTCATGAGGATGATCCATTCCTTTGCAGCTTGCCTGCTGTGTGCCCCTTGCTTCATTCATTTTAATTGTGTGCCATCAAATTGGCATCAGCCCTTAGCACAGTGTTTCTCAACCTTGACAATTTTAAGGCATGTGGACTTCAACTCCCAGAATTCCACAGCCAGCATTGGTGGTTGAGAAACACTGCTTAGCAGCTCCATATTTTTTTTTCCATGACTCGCTAAATGGTCATTCAGATCTTCCAATGGTGCTTCTATCATCTCTGTAACTCTCCACCTTGCTATGGTCACCTTCTCCTTCCTGGCACCTTTCCTAGCAGGAGAGAGATAGGTAACATATCTGAAGTAGGATAATTGGAGCCTGTGTCTCATTAAGCAAAGTCTCAAACCTTCCTCTCCTTGGCTGCTGAGGGGTTTCCCCAACTCCTTCCCTTCCCCAACTCCAGCCTGCCTGGAAGGGAAAGAACCTTTGTAGCCAAAGACTCCTGTTTCACCTGGGCTCACCTTCTATCTTTTGAAGTGGTAAGGCCTCCTCCCTGTGTCAAGAGGTTAGAGATTGAAGTATCCAGCAGCTATTGAGAGAGTTCTACACTGGTTGGTTGTTTATCTACCTAATGTCCACTTCACCCAAAAGACACAACGAATGAGGTTTTTTCCAGGAGTACTATATCTGTAGGACTGACCCTCCAGGGCAGCAGAATGTCCAGTCTGTAGGCAAATGGTTCACACTAGTAACCGGTCATTCACCTAGGTGGAAACCTGAATCAAGCAGATCACCTTCTGTGCCAGGGACACCTGGATAATTCATATCACTCCTGGGTCTCTTCCCCCAAGGGTGGCAGGAATCATGTTCATTGTTCCAAGATATGGCAGGTTTTCTTTGGAGTGCTTCCTTCAAACCCCACAAAATATGAGACAGAAACATTAGAAAGAGAGAGAAAAAGAAAGAGAAAGAAAAGAAAGAAAAAATAAAGAAAACATTTGAGGAGAATGCCACATTTTTCATTTTCATTAAAATTATCTTCTGCCTCTACTCTCAGGTTACAAAAAAAAAAAAAAAGAGTCTCCAGCCTCAAGGAAGGTATTTCAGCTTCAGTCTTTTTGTGGGTATGGATTTTTCCCCCTTTTCCTGTTCGATTTGAAATTATAGTGCGGCTGAGGAAACAGACAATTATCTTCCTTGTCTAAGGAAAAATACCAACAATAATAAAGCAGAAACCTACTTGGTGGAAAATAAGAAAGAGAGTGGGTTAGGTAGAGGAGAGAGAGAGAAACTGTAGTAGGTGAAATGTATGTGACCTTCCTTGCCAGCAAAATCAATGGGAAACTGCAAGTTGTGATCATATGAAGGCCTCACTTAAAGACAGCACTGCTAAAACTGCCATTGCTTTGCAGCATGTTCATAGGGATTTTAAACTTACAACCACGTCATTTAATGATGGAGTTGCCCTCATTAAGGGAGGACTGCCTGTAAAGAAAATTTCATAAGCATTTCAATGTTTTAAAAATATCCAATATTTTTGCTAGATTTCCTGCTCTTAGGATAGGCCTTTAGGGCAATGATCCCGGAATCCACCCAGCATAAAGATCAAGGGACCTTCTAAGCAAAATAGAAATAAAACAGTGGGCTCAGAAGCTCAGCAGTGTCTGGACTATTTAGCATTTGGAGGGCATACCTGAAAAAACATACCAGAAGGAAAATACACCAGTTATGAAGAAAGCAGCCCAATCTTCTGTCCCACCATTCTGATTTTACTTTTCAGGCTTAAGGTTACAGTCCTTATCTGAGACTAAGTTCAATTGAATGTTATTTCTAGTGCTTATCCAATCAGATAGGCTTAAGATACAGAAGAACCTTGCCAGACTTGAACATTGGGCGCTATTTAACAAAATGAAATTCAATGGTGAAAAAGTAAGGTTCTACATTTAGGCAAGAAAAACCATATGCACAGGTATAGTATAGGTGGTACCTTGCTCAATAGTAGCAACTGCGAGAGGGATCTCGGAGTCTTAGTGGACAATCAGTTAAATATGAGCCAGCAGTGTGCTGCAGCTGTCAAAAAAGCCAACACAGTGCTAGGCTGCATTAACAGAGGGATAGAATCAGTGGTGGGATTCAGCCAGTTCGCACCATTTCGGCAGAACAGTAGCTAATTTTTTGTTGTCCAGGTCCAGAATGGACTTCCAGAAGTGGCATCCAAACAGAGAACTTCTACTCCATTGAGCCTCCGCGCTATCATCCCCCTCTACCACAAAGAAGGGCAGTGTGGACAACCGTGGGATCTGGCAGGGTGAGAGCTCTGAACCACAAACACAAAGCTTTTGCTGTGTTCCTGCACAACAGATACAATGCCTTTGCTGACCTTAATAGGGACATTAAGGAGACAGGTAAGGGTATTTGTGATGATAACTCAAATAAGATGGGGATCTTGGTCCAAGATGAAGAACTTGTTTTCAACAGGGAGAAGTGCGAATCAGGTATTACACATCAATCATGCAAGAACAGAAAGGCACCCAAAAAGAGAAGCCACCTTCTGGTTGGTGATTCAATTATAAGGGGATGTAAATTTAGGAAAGGGCACAGAGGTTTTGAAAGAGGTCAGGTGTCTTCCAGGTGCTACTGCCAGTAGGGACAAGAAGCGTATTTGTAAAATAATCAAGAATGCCAGCAAGGACTGTGATGTGGAAGCTATTGTACATCTTGGCACTAACGATCTGTCTCAAAAAGATGTACTCTCTGTGCAGAATGATTTCCAGAGCCTGGAGCAGGAACTTAGCAGAATAGGCTGTAGGCTTATTTTTTTCAGAAGTCTTACCAATATATAAGGACCAAAATGGAAAAGGCCAGTGTCTAGCACAATTTGATATTTGGCTAAAGGAGTGGAGTAAAGGGGAAGGCTTTGGATATATTAGTCACGATGTCAGCAGCTGGTCCAATGAAAAAATGTACAAAAGAGATGGCTTGCATCCATCAAAGAAAGGGACTGAGTTACTCGGCTATAAATTCACAGATTTTCTTGAGGAATATTTAAACTAAACAGCAGGGACAATGAGCTAATTGATACAGAACATCCCTGTCCCTTGAAATCTAAAAATTATAGAGCTATCAGTGCATGTAACATAGATGTGTGTGCAGACAAGAACATCAACCTTGCTGTCAAGCAAAATCAAGCTCTTAATAGCGAGTACCACACAAAGTGCACTAACCAAAAAGGTGGTAAGACAATAGGGGAACTCAGGCATCACACAGGTTATGTAGAAAGCAAACATAGGGTCGGTCATAAAGGACTCAAATGTCTATACACCAGTGCACAGAGTATGAACAGCAAACAGGGTGAACTAGAAATTCAGGTTAATGTGGGCAGATACGATATTGTTGCCATTACAGAAACATGGTGGGATGAATCCAAAAATGAAACACACAGCTAGAGGGATTTAAATTATTTAAAAGAAACAGACCATTTGGGTCAATATAAAAAGAGGGGGGAATGACATTGCCATAGGTGTATACTATAGGCCACCCAACCAAACACAGGAAATAGATGAACTTTTTGCTAGTCAGCTAACTAAGGTATGTAGGAAGCACATCACAATAGTAATGGGGGACTTTAACTACCCTGTCGTCAAATGGGAGACAAACTCTGCACCAAGTGGAAGATCAAACAGATTTCTGACAAACCTAGTAGACAACTTTGTCTCCCAAAAAGTAGAGAAGGGAACTAGGGGATTAGCCATTTTGGATCTAATTCTCACTAACAGAGATGAAATGATAGAAGGTGTTGAAGCCATAGGAACCTTGGGAGGAAGTGATCATGCAATATTAGAATTCAACATTATGGAAGCACAAGCAATAGAACACAGTCAAACTAGAGTCTTGGACTTCAAGAGAGCTAATTTCAATAAACTTAGAGAGGGTTTGGAAAGGATTCCATGGATGAGAATCCTCCAGGGGAAAACAACTCAAGAAGAAATTTTGAAAGGTGAGATAATAAAAGCCCAGTCTAGCACAATACCAACAAAGATGAAAAATAACAGCTCTCAAAAGAAACCAGCATGGCTGCATAAAGAACTCTCTGATAAATTGAAAAATAAAAAGGACAAGTATAGAAAGTGGAAAGAGGGACACATAACTAAGTCAGAATATCAGCAAATAGCCCGAACCTGCAAAGATGAAGAGAGGAAAGCTAAGGCTTGCAACCAAAGTCAAAAACAACAAAAAAGTTTCTTAAAACATGTAAAAAACAAGAAAAAAGTGAAGGAAATGATTGGTCCATTAGTGGGTGAAAGTGGCAAGAAGGTGACAAGCAACAGGGAGAAAGCAGAACTATTTAACTCATTTTTCGGATCTGTCTTTACACAAAGGGAAAAAAAACAGACCAACCTATCAAAAGTAGTGCCATAAAAAAACAGAATAGAAACACAAGTTAAGATAGGCAAGAAAATGGTAAGTGAGCACCTGTCCAGCCTAGACGAGTTCAAATCACCAGGACCAGATGGATTACACCCCGAGGTTCTCAAGGAACTGGCAGATGTGATCTCGGAACCACTGAACTATATTTTTCAAAGATCCTGGAGCACTGGGGAACTACCAGAGGACTGGAAAAAAAAGCTGATATAGTTCCCATCTTCAAAAAAGGAAAAAAAATGGGTCCAGAAAATTACAGACTATCAGCCTGACCTCAATACCTGGGAAGATTCTGGAAAAGATAATCAAACAACAAATCAGTGAACATCTACAGGCAAACAAAGTCATTACTAAAAGCCAACATGGGTTTCTCAAAAACAGATCATGCCAGAGAAATCTTATTGCATTCTTTGACCAAGTAACAAAATTAGTGGACCAGAGGAATGCTGTGGATATAATTTACTTGGGCTTCAGTAACACATTTGACAAAACAGATCACAACCTACTACTTGATAAGATAGAAAAATGTGGGTTAGACAGAATCACCACCAGATGGATCCGTAGCTAGCTGTCCGGCCATACTCAGCGTGTGGTCCTCAATGGAACCGCATCTACATGGAGGGCTCTGTTCTGGGCCTAGTGCTCTTCAACATCTTCATCAATGATTTGGACAAGGGGATAGATGGGGAACTCATCAAATTTTCAGATGACACCAAACTGGCAGGAATAGCCAACACTCCAGACAGGCTTAGGATACAGGAGGATCTGGACAGAGTTGAACACTGGGTGCTATCTAACAAAATGAAATTCAATGGTGAAAAAAGTAAGGTTCTACATTTAGGCAAGAAAAACCAAATGTACAGGAATAGTATATGAGGTACCTTGCTCAATAGTAGTAACTGTGAGAGGGATCTCAGAGTCCTAGTGGACAATAATTTAAATATGAGCCAGCAGTGTGCTGCAGCTGCCAAAAAAGCCAACACAGTGTTAGGCTGCATTAACAGAGGGATAGAATCAAGGTCACGTGAAGTATTAATACCACTTTACAATGCTTTGGTAAGGCCACACTTGGAATACTGCATCCAGTTTTGGTCACCACGATGTAAAAAAGATGTTGAAACTCTAGAAAGAGTGCATAGAAGAGCAACAAAGATGATTAGGGGACTGGAGGCTAAAACATATAAGGAACGGTTGCTGGAATTGGGTATGTCTAGTTTAATGAAGAGAAGGACGAGGGGCGACATGATAGCAGTGTTCCCATATCTCAGGGGTTGCCACAAGGAAGAGGGAGTCAAGCTATTCTCCAAAGCAGTGGTTCTTAACCTGGGCGATATCGCCTCCCAGGGGGCGATTTCGTTTTTCAGGGGGGTGATGGAACAAAAAGGGTCGACATGGGGGTGAAGGAACAAAAAGGGGGTGATATGGGGGTGATGGAGTGAGAAGATTTGGGGACACTTTTGAGACTTTTTCATACAGTGAATTGCTGCATATCTGTCGCAGAAAAACATCAGATCACTCGCTATTAGTGGATTGAATTGTGTTTTCAAATGTTCCTCCAGCTAGCTTCAGTACAGAACGCCATACATATGTGAATATGCATCGTTTATCTTCATGCGTGTTACGCAGCAGTCTCTACCCTTTTTATATTTCTTTTTGCGTCTTAAATTTCACTTGTAATTCAATCATTAAATGTTACTGTTTTTCTTTTCGGGCATTTCACTTTCTTGAAATTGAATTTTGTTTTCAGTGGTCATTACATTTAAGTGTCTTGAATAAATAAGATAATAATGAAATACATGTATCACGAAGCTTGGGAATAAAGTGATGGGTGGCACCAAAATTTTTCACACAGTTGAGATATGGGAAAAAGACTGGAAATAAATTATTTGCATTGATATGTCCTGATGACAATTTTAAAGAAAACAAAAAAAGTGTTTGCATAAATTGAAGAATTATTTCCTATGTTGTGATTGAGGGGTTATGTTGGGGGAGGGAGGCGATGACAACTTCCTCATTGGCTCAAGGGGGCGATTCTTTCAAAGAGGTCAAGAACCACTGCTCCAAAGCACCTGAAAGCAGCACAAGAAGCAACGGATGGAAACTAACCAAAGAGAGAAACAACCTAGAACTAAGGAGAAATTTCCTGACAGTTAGAACAATTAATCAATAGAACAACCTGCCTCCAGAAGTTGTGAATGCTCCAACACTGGAAGTTTTTAAAAAAAGACTGGACAGCTATTTGTCTGAAATGGTATAGTGTTTCCTGCCTGAGCAGGGGGTTTAGACTACTAGATGACCTCCAAGGTCCCTTCCAACTTTATTATTATTATTATTATTATTATTATTACAAAATTTAGAAAAGAGAGATTAGTATGATTACATTGGACAACAAAGATTTTTGCTTCCTATACTATTTTGGTTGCTAATCATGAAAATAACCTGTAACTTAACCTATCATGTTCTGTTTTATAGAAATCTGTTTTTGCAATACACACCTTCAGTATCTATTGGCTATGCTCCACACATAAGAGAAACATATGAAAACATGGAATTGTTGTTAAAACACATTAAATACACCAACTGGAAAATCTGCGGAGATCTAAAAGTAGTGGCTCTGCTTCTTGGAACGCAGCTTGGGTATACCCAGCACTGTTCTTATGTACGTGAATGGGACAACCATGCAAAAGAGTGGCATTATATTTTTTAAAAATGGCCGTTCCAGAAGAATTTGGTTCTAGGGCAGAAAAATGTGGCACATGAATCACTTGTTGATCCAAAAAGATATTTTCGTCTCCACTTCACGTACAAGTTGAACTAATGAAAAAATTTGGGACAGCAATGAACAAGGAAGTTGAAGGTTTTCATTATTTGAGACAGATGTTTTGAAAAATGACTAATGCCAGGATTAAGGAATGCATTTTTGTTGGTCCAGAAATCAGTGACAAGCAATGCAAAGATCTGTTAGTGAAGCCAGAGAATATTGGCTGGAAAGCATTCAAGAATGTAATTGAGAATTTTCTTCACAAATACAGAGTACCAAACTACATTCAGCTAGTTGATAAACTACTTACAGCATACAAGACTTGAAGTGCAACATGTCACTGAGGATTCATATTCTTCATTCATACTTGGATTTCTTTCCTGAAAATCTGGATTCAGTCAGTGATGAATATGGTGAAAAGTTTCACCAGGACATTGTCACAATGGAAAAGGGATATCAGGACAACTGAAATCCATCAATACTAGTTGAGTATTATTGGATCCTGTAGAGAGATGCATGGGATGCTGAGTATAAATGAAAATCAGCAGCAAAATACTTTTAGCTCTGTTGAATTCAACTGCATGTTGAAAACATTATGTGATTAAATATATTATAGTTATTAAAAGTTAATTTCATATTTTTCAAGATTCCTACATGATACAGTCATTCTGTAATTCTATTTATTTATTTATTTAGTAATTAAAATTTTATTTATTAAATATTTTATTTTTTTAATTAATGTTTGGTTTGAAGAGATCTACCATAATCACCAAAAGTTTTTTCAGAAAGCAATTGTTGTCCAGTGTTACCTAATATTATGGATCATTAGGTTTCCCCCTGTTAAATCAGAATGATACCTTTTCCAAAAATATCAGGGCAATATACTGTGTATCCACACTACAAATTGAAAATTATCGAAATTTAGATGCAGAGGCAAGGTTCTTCTACTCAATAATAATTATTTAATATTGCTTCAACATAAAGTGAGTTCCATAAAAATAATTGTATTTGCTGCAGACTTCAACAATTAGGCCATTTTAAGGCATCCCAAATTCACATACATTGAAGACATATTTGCAATACTAACCCCCCCAACAAAACCTTAACAGAAAATATTAAAGATGAGTAAAAGAAATATTTGTAATTTTTTCTTTGTCTCCATCTGTATTCTACAGTGGAACACTAAGCATCACTTATGTGAAGCGTTAAGTATTGAATGTCAAAAATTAATTTCTTTCCCAATGGTTTCCATTCTGGCTATACACAAGGTCTAGAAAATATTCAAAATGTCCCACACCTCATACAATGCTAATTCCACCAAAGTAAAAAGAAGTAAAAGTAAACAAAACTGATTAAGGAAAGTGCCAATGATGATTCCTTATTTTCCAAGAAGGTGGTGGTTGTAATGGTGGTGGTGGTGAAGAAGGAAGGGAATCCTTGAGGCTGAATCATTAGACAGAGCTGTAGACGTGGTCCCATAGGTTTTCAAAGATCTATACTGTTGTAAGTAGTCAGGGAGCCATTCCATTAAAGTGCTAATTTCACTTAACCTCTTTTTCTCTTTTCAGTTACATAATATACATACCCAAGTGACCCACAATTTAATTGACTGCTTAAAGGCCATTACCCCCTTTCCTGAATTATAACTCCCAAGCCCTCAGAGTCTCCAATAATGCATGTTTAGGAATGCGAGTGTTATGTACGCTATGTATAAATCTTTAGCAGGATAGGATAAAGATGAAAAATAGGGCTAGCTTGGAGGGCTAAGAAACCACTTGCCTTTTCTTGTCTCATACTTTCTTTATTTGGTTAATTTTAAGTTGCTAGCTTTTTAACTTTTATTCAGAAAGACCCATGAATAAGTTTAACTCTCAACATTGGGAATTATTGATATTCAAATAGCATTTGATGAACTACACTAGGTTATATGAAATAGTTCCTGTACTTTAGAATAGAATAGATCTGGAAGGGACCTTGGAGGTCTTCGAATTTAGCTACCTGCTCAAGCAGGAGAACCTATACCATCTCAGACAAGTGATTGTCCAGTCTCTTCTTAAAAACCTCCAGTGATGGAGCACCCATGATTTCTGGAGGCAAGCTATTCCACTGGTTAATTGCCCTCACTGTCAGGAAGTTTCTCCTTAATTCCAGGTTGCTTCTCTCTTTGATGAATTTCCAAACATTGTGTCATGGTTCTGATAGATGAGACCAGTAGAAGTAAGAACTCTGAGGCATTTGCTTTCCTCAAAGAATACATTTAATGGCTACATAGTATCGGCATGAACAAAGGTGAACCCAAGACTGAAAGTCCCCCCCCAGGTTACAATGTAACAAGTTGAACTTTCCACCCTTGTAATATGTCATAAATCACAATCCCCAATTAACTACTTTGGCGGGCTTTCCAGCGGACATGTAGCTTGACCTTGGTTCCCACAGGAAAGTTATTGCTATGACTAAGCTATAAAAATACATCTTCCCCCCTCCCATTGTTGTGGCAACCAAAAACGAAGTGAAGATGGCTGCAGACAGAATCATTTGAAAGTTGACAGTTGGATCCTCTAAAGAAGAGAGAAATCCTGTAGGTAGAAAAGCAGTTAGAGTCAGGAATCACCCCTAGGCTTATTTGGATGTTTATCATGAAATTTATATATTAATCGATCAGCCTTTACATTAGCACTTTTTACCCAGGTGGCCTCTGATAGTGGGTAACGTTTCCACTGCACCAGATACTGTAACTTTCCTTTGTACAACCTTGAATCAAGGATTCATTTTATTTCATAATGAGTCTCTCCCTCCACGAAAAAGAGACCAGGTGCCTGCTTTGGAGGGGGTCGCAATGAAGACTCTCTGTGTGGCTTCAATAGGCTGCAGTGGAACACACGGTGAACTTCCCCTAAAAGAGGAGGGAGCTTTAGTTCCACGGTGACTAGGTTTATAATCCACACTATGGGAAAAGGTCCAAGGAATTTTGGTCCCAATTTTTTACTAGGCAACGTGAGTCTTAAATATTTTGTAGAGAGGTAAATGTTTTCACCCAATGAAATGGCCTCTGCGGGGCCCTTCTCTTGTCTGCCTGCTCTTTGTAAATTTGTGAGGCTTTTGTTAGAGCCGCTTTCACATTGTCCCAAACAGTTTCCCAAGAAGTCACCCACTGATCTAAAGTTTGAGAAACAGGAGGGTCCTAAGGAAGTTCAGGCATGGGAATAAATTCCCCAACAGTAGCTATTTTAAATGGAGTGAGTCCAGTGCTGCTATATATTGTGTTATTGTAAGCCACCTCAACAAAAGGGGAGGAGGCCAGCCCATGTTGTTTGTTGGTAGTCAACATAACATCTAATATATTGTTCCACTGTAGAGTTAGATTTTTCAGTAGCCCCATTAATAGATGGATAAAAAGCGGATGACAGTCCCTGTGTGGACCCAATAAGTTTCAGAAAGTCTCTCCAAAACTTGGCAGTGAATTGCACCCTCGTATCTGAAATAATCTGCTTTGGAGCTCCATGGAGTCAATAGATATCTTTGAGAAACATTCTTGCTAGTTACTTTGCAGAAGGAAGACCGGTGCATTCAATGAAATGAGCTTGCTTAGAAAAAAGGTCAATCACAGTCCATATTACTGTATTACCCCTACTTTCAGGTAATTCCACAATAAAATCCATGGCAATCTCTTCCCACGGTTGGGAAGGATCTGCGACTTGCTGCAATAATCTAGAGAGCTTACCTGGACGTTTTTTCATTGCTGCACAAGTTTCACAGCTTTTCACATAATTCTCAACATCTTTCTTTAGCCCTGGCCACCAAAACTGCCGTCGAATTAAATGTAAAGTCTTTAGGTATCCAAAATGGCCTGCTTGTTTGTTATCATGACTGTATTGGAGGGCCTGAACTTTAAGGGTCTCAAGCAGACAAAGTTTTGACCCCTTCCAAGCCAACCTGTCCCGACAAGTCAGTATGGTTTTATTTGCCAGGAATTGGTTTTTAACTCCTCCTTTAGCCTCTTCGTTAATGGGCTATCAGGTTCAGTTGAACTTGCCTGTGATGGGCCCCCTGTAGTTACTTGAGAGATTGATTCTGGCTGCGAAATGATGGAGTTCACAATCTCCTTTTTACAGCTTTTGTACTGGGGCAGTCTGGACAGGACGTCAGCTAGGAAGTTTTTCCCTCCCAGGATGTTTTTTAGTGTGAAGTTGAAATGGTTAAAATACTGCACCCACTGAACTTGTTTAGGAGATAACTTATGGGGTGTTTTCAGTGCCTCTAGATTTTTATGATCAGTCCATACTTCAAAAGGCAAGTTGCTCCCTTCAAGGAAAGGACACCATGTAAACAGAGCCCACCTTACCGCAAAAGCTTCTTTCTCCCAGACTGTCCACCTTCATTCAGTGTCCTTTTTGGAGGTGTAGGCACAGGGCTGCAAATCCCCATTTTTGTTCTTTTGCAAAAGAACCGCCCCTACAGCCACATCGCTGGCATCAACTTGAATGATGAATTGTTTTTCAGGATTGGGATGTTTGAGAATGGGTTCTGCTGTAAACAGTTTCTTTAAGTTCTCAAAAGCAGTCTGGCATTCTGTGGACCATGGCAGGGGCTGGCAGGGTTGCAGCTTCCCCCCATTTTTAACAGTTCAGTAATTGCAAAGCAGAATTGCCGATAAAAGTTTGCGAATCCCAAAAAACTCTGGAGTTGTTTATGGGTCCATGGGGGCTGCCATTCTAGCACAGCTTTCACTTTAGCCGGATCCATCTCAATGCCTTCACTGGAAATCCTATATCCTAGATAATCCAGGCGTGTCTGATAGAAATCACATTTTAAGAGTTTAGCGTAAAGTTTAATGCTCAGCAATTTTCTGAGCACTTCACATACTAATTTGACATGCTCCTCCATGGTCTCTGTGTAGATGAGAATGTCATCAAGATAAACTAAAACTCCCTTATACAGGTGATTGCGCAGTACTTGCTTAATCAATTGCATGAACACAGCAGGGCCCCCCTGCAGGCTGAAAGGCATAACATTGAACTGGAAACTCCCCAAGGGGCTGTTAAAAGCCATTTTCCACTTGTCTCCTTCCTTGATTCTTACTCGGTAATACACCTCACTTAGGTATAATTTGGTAAAAACGTTTCCTTTTGTCAAATGAGCTAACATATCCTTCATCAAGGGAAGGGGGTACATATTCTCCATGCTGACACAGTTTAACCCTTTAGTCAATGTACAGCCTTATCGACCCATCTTTCTTTTCCTTAAACAGCACTGAGCGGCTACCCAGGATTCTTATCAATATATATTCTCAGTTCTTTCAGTTCACGGGGGGTCATCGAATACATTTTTAGCTTAGGTAATTTGGCTCCCAGTAAAATCTCAATGGCATAGTCAGTGGTTCAGTGGGGGGGGGGCAGGACATCACATTCCGCCTTGCTGAATGCTTTTGCTAAGTCTCTATATTCACTTGGGATGATTGGTTCTCCTGGCAGGGAACTCACAGCAGATTTCGAGGTCTCCAGGGGATGCCCTTGGCTCTCAACTGGGTTACTGATTGGTCCCATTGCTAATCTTAAAGCCCTCACTCCATTCTCCCACCAGATCATAAGGCGCCATTTGTCAAGCCAAGGCAACCCCAGAATCACTGCTTCTGTCATTTTGGGGATCACCACAAAACGAATTAACTCCCAATGCTCCCCTATCTCTAGGTGCACTAGTTCAGTTAAGTGGGTGGCCGGGGCTCCTTCTATGAGAAATCCATCAGCCTGCTTGAACCTCATGGATAGAGGCAGTAATTTTGCCCTAATGCGCAGTTTTAGTACGGTAGGGAGATTGATCAAACATCGGGTACATCCTAAATCAAATAAAACGTTCAAATCCATTTGAGCCCCTAATTTTGGCACCAGTAGTTTGGCTGAAAGGGCAAAAGGTGGGATAGGTTGACTCACCATTGGGTCGTCTTCCCCGGTGTCATCACTGTCGTATGGATCAGGTGTGGCAGGCATTCTGCTAGTTCCTCTTGTTTCTCCTGTGGAGGAGAGGTGACTTATATGGCTTGCCCCTGGCTGACCCAATTCGACTTTTCTCATGCCGGCCGAGGTTGTCTCTTTGGCTTTGTGGGAGCTGTGGTTGCACTTTTCGGTGGAGGAAAAGGAACCGGACAGTCTGCAGCTCGATGCCCAAGTTGCTCACACATGAAGCACTTGATTTGAGATCCAGTGGAAGCTCTAATGGATCCGCTCACTGTGGCAGGTGGGGAGCATTGTGACGGTGGGCATCGCACCAGATCTTGCCTTGGTCGTGGTCCTGAAACAGCAGGCTTGTGGTACCAGGTCAGTGCGATGTCCAAATTTGTAGCCAAACGGTACCAACCATGGAGTTGATCAAGATTCCCCCTGCAGATGTGCATCTGAAACAGATTGTGGTCCAGCTCTGCTTTGAAGTACTGGATCAATGACTGTTCAGGCCACTGCCTGATCCATCCTGCCACTCTTCAAAATTCTTCTATGTACTGTCTTGCAGGCCGACCCCTTTTCGGCTTATACTGCCTGGGATTCATTTTCAAATCTGGCTCTCAGTCCATATGTGAATAGATTGAAATTCCATAGGTCTTGGGCCTGCTCCTCACATAAGGCAGCCATCCACTCCGCAGCCTCCTCTTCCAAATTTGTGGCTATGAAACCAGTCATTTGGGCTTCATCTAAATAAACCCAGCCGTAATGATTTACATGAGACCACACCTGGTTCTGGAATATAGTCACTTTCTTGGGGTCTCCATCAAAAGTGGGCTTGAGGTAGATCTTGAGGTGGTTCTGCAGGACAGCAATCCCAGAGAGCCTGCAGTAAGCTGGGCAACTAGGGTTGGAGTTGCTGAAATACCCCTCTGCAGAAGACCCTTGGCGGTGCCCTTGGACTGGCAGGACACCGATGATGATCAGGACTGGCACTGTGCCAGTAAGGGTTGGGACCAGCTGGGCATTGGTGGCAATCTGGACTGGCCGGATGCCACTGGTGTTCAGGGCTGGTGAGGCAGTGATAGCAGCCAGGGCTTATTGGGCATCAGTGCCGGTCTGGGGTAGTGGGGCATCAACATTGATCGGGGCTGGTAGAATGCTGGTAATAATCAAGACTAACCTGTCAGGCTCAGTCCGGATTGATGTGGTGATGGTAGCAGTCAGGATCCTCCAGTGCACTGGGCTCGAAGTTAGGTCAGGCTTTGGCAATGGGGAGGTGGCCCCTTCCCCAACTATGGGACTGGGACTTCATTGGGATGGCAGAGATTCACAGGACTAATTGTCTTGGCATGTGGCCTGTCCTTCACCCATCTCCAACCTGTCAAACTTCTCCCTCAGATGTTCCACTGAGTGGCTGTGGATCACAGTTAGATACTTTCACTCTCCAGACTCGTCCCAAGCAGCCAGTCATTTTGCTTTCATTGTTACAGGTGAATGGAAACCCTGCGATGAGATCAGCATGTTCTTAAGCAGTAGGGCAGCTTCTGACCGCCAGGTTCCTCTGATGACGATTGCTTTCTCCTCTGAGTCAGCTTCTTCAATGGGACTTCACTGGCCTTTGGTCTCACTCTGGCTGTCAGGACCACACTCTCCACCAAAGTAGCAGCCTGCATCCCATCTGCTGACACCACTCCTAGGCTTGAGATTGATTCCCCTTTCTTTTCCATCTCTGTATCTTCCCTGAGTATTTGTCATCCTCCCAAGGTTTGGGTAGATTACCAGGGCTTGGGACCCCATGGATTAGTGAATTTTGGAGTCTTGGTTTAATATCATGGGTCAGATAGATGAGACCAGTAGAAATAAGAACTCTGAGGCATTTGCTTTCTTGAAAGAACACATTTAATGGCTACATAGAATTGGCACGAACATTTACAATGTAACAAGTTGAACTTCCCACCCCTGTAATATGTCATAAATTTCAATTTCCTACTTTGGCGGACTTTCCAGCAGAAGCTACAGCCCACCAAAACTCATGTAGATTGACCTTGGTTCCAACAGGAAAGTTATTGTTATGACTAACCTAGAAAAATACATTTCCCCCCTCCCATTGTTGTGGCAACTGAAAATGAAGTGAAGATGGCTGCAGATAGAATTGTTTGAAAGTTGGACTTCCGGTTTGTGATGCGGCCGCCATGGATTTCTGGAAGGCGAGCTCTGTCTTCAGTTTTGCTTTGCTGGGGTACCCTGGAAAGAATCGAAAGTTGCCCTGTAGGGGCGACCAGCAAGAAGGGGATCCCTGCTTGATCGCAGGAGGGCGGTAGCCCTTCCGTTCGATCCAGGGTAGCCCTCCAAACTGGTGGACAAAAAACTGGCCATAGCAATATGGCTTGTCACTAGGCTGCAGACAGCTGAAGTCACAGTTATCACCAGGCAATTATAAAGCTGCGCGGATGAGACTGGGTGAGATCTACCTCTCTTAAATCCTAACTATCTTTTTTACCTGCATAAGCTGCTTAAAGTACTTTCCCCCCTGTGGAGAGGGAAGGGAGATTTTATCCCTCCCTCTAGAACAGTGGTTCTCAACCTTTCTAGTGCCGCAACCCCTTAATACAGTTCCTCATGTGGTGACCCCCAACCATAAAATTATTTTTGTTGCTACTTCATAACTGTAATCTTGCTACTGTTATGAATCGTAATGTAAATATCTGATATGCAGGGTGTATTTTCATTGTTACGAATTGAACATAATGAAAGCATAGTGATGAATTACAAAAACAATATAGCAATGCTTGCTGGAGAAGCTTACTCTTCCTTGCTCAAAAATGTTGGGAGGGAGGGAAGAGGAAGGAAGATTGAAGGGGAAAGGAAGGAGAAAGAGATTGAAGTGGAAGGGATGGAGATGGAAGGAAAGAAGGAAGATTGAAGGGGAAAGGAAGGAAAGATATTGAAGGGGAAGGGATGGAGATGGAAGGAAGGAAGGAAGGAAGATTGAAGGGGAAAGGAAGGAGATGGAGAAGGAAGGAGACTGAAGGAGGAAGGAAGGAAGGAAGGAAGGAAGGAAGGAAGGAAGGAAGGAAGGAGAGAGATTGAAGGGGAAGGGATCGAGATGGAAGGAAGGAAGGAAGGAAGATTGAAGGGGAAAGGAAGGAGATGGAGAAGGAAGGAGATTGAAGGGGAAAGGAAGGAAGGAAGGAAGGAAGGAAGGAGAGAGATTGAAGGGGAAGGGAAGGAGATGGATGGATGGAAGGAAGGAAGGATCTTTGGAGAGTCATGTTTTCCCAAATGGTGATGAACTGCAACTCCCAGCATTCCCCACTCTTCCAGTGCTTTTTAGGGCTGCTGGGGATGGTAGTCTGGAACCCCCCATCCTCATCCTGGCACCTCTTGCGCTCTCTCAGCTGCCCCCCCGGGACCTGCCCGCCCCTCCAGCCTCCTAAGTGCCATCGCAGTGGCGGGATCGTGGGAGCCCCTTTCCACACTGCACAGCCCTTCACCACCAAACCCTTCCCTGACTCATCACACACAAGAGGGGTGCAGCCGGAGTGCCAGCTCCCGTTTGGAAGGCTCCGCTTCTCCCCTCCCGGCCCGTCCGGCAGCGCCCTCTTCCCCGCCGCCTGGAGCCTGGCAAGCCGGGAAGGAGCCGCTTCTGCCTGCCAGCCCCAGGGCCATGCTGGGCACCAGAGGGCCAGGGCAGCCTCCGACGATGAGGGCGGTGGGCAGTGTGGCACGGGGGAAAGCTCCGTTGTGGAGGCCAGCCGCGGCGGCCTCCGAAGGTGAAGGAGGTGGGCCGGGTGCCACGGGGGAAGCTATGTTGTGGAGGCTGGCCACGGTGGCCTCCGAAGGTGAAGGAGGTGGGCCGGGTGGCGCGGGGGAAGCTCCGTTGTGGAGGCTGGCCACGGCGGCCTCCGAAGGTGAAGGAGGTGGGCCGGGTGGCGCGGGGGAAGCTCCGTTGTGGAGGCCAGCTGGGGCGGCCTCCGAAGGTGAAGGAGGTGGGCTGGGTGGCGCAGGGGAAGCTCCATTGTGGAGGCCGGCTGCGGTGGCCTCTGATGGTGAAGGATATGGGCCGGGTGGCGCGGGGGAAGCTCCGTTGTGGTGGCCAGCTGGGGCAGCCTCCGATGGTGAGGGAGGTGGACCGGGTGGTGTGGGGGGAAGCTCTGGTGTGGAGGGCGGCCAGGGACGGAGAGCAGCTGGGCAACCAAGAGGCCTGGGGACTGGCTCGGCGCCAGTCTTTTGGCGCACTCTGTCTGGAAAATTCCTATTGGCTTTCAAAAGCCAATAGAATGGAGTCTATTGAATAGACTCTTAATCTATTCAATAGATTAAGAGTCTATTCAATAGAGTCTATTCTATTGGCTTTCCAAAGCCAATAGAATAGAGGGTGTAGCACAGCTCATGGAAAAGTTGAAAAAAATCCATCAAAAAAAGGTTCCGGAACGCGGTTTTGAGCGTTTTATGAGAAAAAAAGCCCTGGTCTTAGGCGACCCCTGTGAAATGGTCGTTCGACCCCCAAAGGGGTTGTGACCCACAGGTTGAGAACTGCTGCTCTAGAAACAGTGGTGACTGACTATCCAGGGGAGTTTAAAATGTTGCAAGAATAACTTGATCCTAATTGGAATTTTATTTTTTAAAGTTTGTGGACTAAAAGATTTTCTGTTCTTATTGAAGATCTGGGTTTTTACTTATAAAAAAGAAGCAAAACTGGAAAGATTATAAAAACTTTGGATTTAAAAGAAAACTTGAAATGGTAGGGGTGACATCTTGTGGCTAAACCTGATATTACAATTTGTTATTCCTTAAAAGAGACTTGGCCAACAGCCCAGACAATAGATAAGATTTATGTAACCTTGAAATATCAGCTGTGAGAAGCCCAGCTGTATTCCATACTCAGTGAAAAAAAATTTTTTTTTTTGCATTCTCTGATTGTAAAGCTTTTAACCTAATATGCTACTAAAAGAATATGGATGAAGATCAGGAACAGATTCTCTTTATGTTGAAAGCAATTCATCAAACTATTCTTACAGCTACTGATGAAATAAGAGGTTACAGAAAAGAATAAGATATCAGTCCAGATATACGAACTCAAACTTTGACTACAACTAAAAAAATCAACTAAACAGAATATAACAGAAAAAGTGGAACAATTAAATATTATGACAGAGGATTCAACTGATCAACAAATACAGTCGATGGAAAACCCAGAAAAGAGAGTGACAATATGGAAAGGGGAAAAGACTTTCTATATAAATCAGAAGAAACCTGAGGATTGAGAAGAAGAACAGACTGAAGAGAAGATGAACAGTCAGGACAACTACGTCGAGATGGAAAAATATAGTCCTGTCAAAAAAATGATGACCGGACGGTTTTTTCTACGTCAAACAATATATATAACAACACAGAGAGATTTATTTGATGACTCAAAAGCATGGACATAAAAGATGATTTGGCAAAGAAAGAAAGCTAGACTGAAGAAAATTGGGATTTTGACTTATTAGTGAGAATTAAAATAGAATATACTCAAATAGATAAGATGTATACTTTGAATATTAGTTATTGTTATGAATTGAGATAAAACGTTGGTCATTTAAAACTTGGAAGTATAAACATTAACAGTTAAACTTCAACACTGATTTGCTTATAAAGATTAAATGCAAAGGTAATTAAGATATATATAAGCTAAAAATTTATCGATGAATATGTTCTTATTTAGCGGTAATAATAAAAATTATTAACTTAAATATGAGATAGTAGATGTTAAGAGAAAAAGAGAGGAAGTATTAAATGTTAAAATAAGAGAAATTTTGGTTGCTATATATAAGATATTTGGAAATTATCAGAAAATAAGAATATTATATTGTATTATTAATTAGTTGGTGTAAGATGGTGAGAATTCAACTAGATAAGACATGTATCCTGAACATTAGATCTTGTGATGAATTGTTATAAAGGGAATTGGGGTTATTTAAAACTTGGAAATTATAAATATTAAATGTTAAATTTAAATATTAAGGAGAAACTAAACATTGGGAAAAACTAACCAGGACATTGAATGTCTAAAATGATTGAATGTTAAAACAACTAGGATATGTATAAACTAAAAATTATTGATAAATGTAAGAAAGTTATTTTTACTTAATTGATATAATAAGAATTGTACTAATTTAAATATGAGACAGTAAATACCAAAGGGAAAAGAGAGGAAATATTTAATATAATAGTTTGAGACCTGTACTAAAGATATTTGTATGTTATTGAATTATTGACCAACTCAGCCGCCACGTTGCTTTTCAAATATTTAAATGTAAAACTAAAAAACCAATAACATTTTCTAAAAAAAAAAAAAGAATCGTTTGAAAGTTAACACATTGTTTATAGTTTTAGTTATAATGGAAATGACCTGGGGGAATGGAGGAAGAAGTGCATGCAAAAGATATCTCAGCATCTTATACACTAGACTAGAGGATCCTTCCTAGTTTTCTGGAAAGTAAAAGTAAAGGAAGTGCTTTGAGATTTATAAGACAGGGGAAGGAGATAGCCTCCACTGATTTCTGTAGAGCAGTAATAGTAATGTTTGGGTTTTTGTTTTGTTTTTTTTTTTAAAAAAACCAAGATATCTTCATTTGTGATTTGACCAGGGATATCTGAAGGGTGTAGTCAATGGTGGGATTCAGCCAATTCACACCACTTTGGCAGAACTGGTACCTAATTTTTTGTTGCCCAGGCCCAGAATGGACTTCCAGAAGCAGCATCCACACAGAGAACCGGTTGTTCACGTATCTGAATACCACCACTGGGTGCAGTAAAAATGTCAAGAAAGGAGTGGCAATGCTGTGATCAAAGCTCTGTCTGTTTTCCAAGATGATAAAAATACTTTTAGAAGACTTTATTTTATCTTCTAAAGAAGACTTTGTGTTCATGAATAAAGATCAATGTGGGCTTTTACCCCAAAGACATTTGAAAGATAACATTAGAAATGTGTTGGACATTGTGGAATAAATAAAACATCATAAAGAAAAGCAATCTGTATTGATCTTCCTAGCTGACAATTTGACAATTTTTGACAATTTGAACCGGATTTTCTTGTTTAAAATTTTGGAAGATAATGGAGTTTGGTGAGCCTTCTATTGAATTTATACTTCGCAAAAGGCACAGATAATCATAAATAGAGAATTAATAAAAGTTTAAGAGATGCTGAAAGGGACAAAACAAGGATGCCCCTTGTCACCATTGTTATTCATCTTTGGAAGTATTCAAGAGACATAAGGCAAGATAAAATAATTTCTGGAGAGAGGATGACAAAGGAAACATATGAATTAAGGGCATTTGCAAATGGTTAGGTGATAATTCTGAAAAATCCTTTGGAAAGAACAGAAATATTAGGGAAAATTAAAGGATATATAAGTGTTGCAGAATATGGAATAAACCCAGATTTTTTCCTGAAAATGCCTTTATACGCCTTAGCATCAGAAATAGTTTATAGAAAAGAAACAGCAAGCAAAGAGGGATAGTTAATTTAGTGCAGGTTGTTACAACAAAAGCATGGAGAATATAAGATGAAATAAGAGATTAATTGATTGCAGTTGGATTTAGTTTTCAATGGTTTTTATATGCAGAGTTAAGAGAAAGATTTAAAGTAGATAACAGAACATTTATAAGCAGTGCT